>CM029548.1:62784830-63195558 GCA_017141385.1 Sogatella furcifera | reverse complement strand
AGGAATTGATGACAGAGCATAGTTATTTGAAATGAGCTCAATTTGCCAATAAATAATTTAAGTACTAATAGGCTATAGCCTACCGTACTCTTATACAAATAAACCGTATAGGTACAGACTTATTTGAAGAATTTATGACGCTCAATCAATTTGCCAATAAAATCGCCTATACAATAAGGTAACTTTACCTTCTGATTTAAACCATTCTGATAAATACTCAACTCATACCGCAAATTTATTACCCTACTTACATCAAACAACAAACTTGAGAATACAAACGTGACATTTATAAAAGAGTAGGCTGCTGTAGGCTATATATAGGTATACCTCATTGACTTGAATAAAAATAGTATTATTTGTGTGATGATATAATATCTATTACTTATTTTCTCTTAGGGCTACTGTATTCGTTAAAACTTTGAATAATTAAAATCAAAGTACCCTTTTTTTAAAAAAACTACACTTGAAAATGGCTATATCGCCGAAGCATGTAGTGTAAAATATTTAAAAAAAGGGTACTTTGATTTTAATTATTTAAAGTTTCAATGATATCTATTGTATGAGTTGTTTTCAAACTATAACTTTACTACATTTACATTATTATAGTCTATTTTAGTGTTACGACTATATAGTCTCTACTAGGGCTCTATAAAAAGGGGGTAGACGCACGGTCCGCCATTCTGTGGTCAACTTTTAGCGCTAGGTTTGAATTCATATAAATATTTTTGATGATAGAGACAATAAACAGATGTTTATCAAGTTGAGCAAATGAATTAAGTTATTGTTTTGAAATCTTGGAGGTTAATTTGTCATATAAAATGGTTTATATTGCTTAGCATCAAATTGCAAAAAATATAACCATTTTTATCATAAAACTGAAATTAAAAAATACAAATTTTCCAGATGCAGGAAGATGAATCAAGGTTGAAATTTTGACTTAAAAATTGCCAGACTGGTAATTCAATGCTCTGTAAAATGAGTGTTATTTTTTTCTAACATTTTTTTTTTTGCTGTGGATGATGCCCATATAAGTATTTAAATTCACTTGTGCATGGGTAATGGAGTGTGCGAGGGTGATTTATGAGGTGCATAAACGACCATGCCTCTGGTGGGATTCGAACCCACGACCGGGAAGCGTTAGCGGACTGAAGGTTGTAACGCCCCAGACCACTCGGCCAACCCGGCCGGCATGATTTTCATCATTAATCATAATTATGTTTCACTATCGAATTGAATGAATTCAAACCTGGCGCTAAAAGTTGACCACAGAATGGCGGACCGTGCGTCTAGCCGTCTACCCCCTTTTTATAGAGCCCTAATCGATTCAATATCTTTGAATTATTTATTTCTCCTGGAGAGCTGCAACTTGTGACATTGATGTGGATTTTGACATGTAATGTATGTGATTGTTGATAATTACTATGACTAAGTAATAGTATTTTGTATTTTGACTTGGCCTATTCGCTGTGTGCAAGTGGGTGGAAAGGATATTTTTGGCGATCAAGGCGCTATTGGCGGAACATTTCGGCGAAAATTTGAGAGAATTAACATTGGAGGAGATAGGGCTAAACCTAAAATAATATCCTGGAGAATTTGTTGTGTTCCGGATTGCAAAAATGAAACACGCAATGGAAATTTCAAGTTCTACACTTTTCCAGTTGCCATACATAAGTTTCATCAATAAAAAGAATGGTTCACTGCATTAAATAAATATTGATAGGTGAAGCTAACCTAATTGTTTTGTTTACGTGTAAAAGAATTTGTCAATCAAGTAGGACCATGGAGTGCTCCATTCTAACCTGTACATCAGGTAATGTACATGAATAGTTTTTATGTGAGTTAATCTAATAAGCTGTTATTATCAACGCAAAAACTCTATTAATTATGTTTTAATAAGGAATATTCATATCATTCAATTTTTCAAATAAATGTGAGCTTGCGCCAATTTTTCATTTTCATGTAAGATAACTTATCAGCTGTTATCTCAAAGATTTTGTCGACTCTCAAATACATCTGTTTGCGGTTGTCTGCTCTCAAATACTTGAAAACTAGGATTTTTCTAATATAATGAGCTATAATACTATCAATAACTAACATTCCTATCCTAAATATCATGTTCTAATTGCTGAGAAATGCATGAAACAGCAAATAATTCCATTCTAATTAAAAATGCGTTTTTCCCATTTAGCGCTATGCTTTGTATGCTAAAACACGCATAAAAGTACACACGATAATCCACCAGAGCCGCAGCACGGTAGATGCTCATAGCGAATACAAAATTGTTGTAAATTTTTGTCAATGGCAATAAAAATATTTGATTTTGATGAAGTGTCATGCGTGATTATTCGTGTCATGTGGCATTGGCCTTTGAGCTTTGATCGAATTCAATAAATGAACCTCAACAAGAAACTCGTCCTTATAAGTTTGGTGTAACATTGCTTGATTGCAATTACAATTTCTTGATGGCGTCAAGAAAAAGCTTGACTCTTCCAAAAAAAAACCAATAAATTAACTAGTTTGAGTTGCGGTTATAACTGATGACGTCTATGGACCAACCATCCCACTTCCAAACTTCTACAGACAGCGAGAGGTAACAGTTGAAAATTGAATTATTTCCGTTGACTCTTATTCTTATTCATTTTGAATTGGTATTTAACAATTGTTACTTACAGGTGAATGTTTGTCCTCATCAATCAAACTATCGCAAAATACTGCGATGAGATCAAAATACAACATTGGCTAAGATTGATTGTTCTTGAGAAGAGAAAAGCTTAATGTAGCTGTGGTTTTAGACGCTAGGTAGCGTTAAGCAACGGCAGATTATACAGAGAATCAAGGTTATTACACATTTGTCAAGATAAACGATGTAAGAAAATCAACCGAAAATGAAAATGGTAATCAGAACATTCTATGACAGCAACTACAGTTTCATTTCTAAGAACTTGAAAGGCGTTTCTGTTTTTATCTACGGCATACATCAACACTTGCATGCATTTGGATAGTATCACAAATTATTGAAGGCGTTTTCATTTCGAGAGCTACTGAGGAGGGTGGAGTGAATGCTTAAGTAAATAGTTTTCTGAATCAACCATATCTTCAATTTTTCAAATAGGCTACGAGTGAATTTCTTTACTTGATTTTAGATATTTGATGCTTATTAGATGAGCATCTCTTCATGTAAATGCATCGCTAAAATAATTATATTGATAAAAATTTCTGTTCATTTATTGTATGCAGAACCGTACTTTATAACTTGTCATGAACTCGAAAAATGGAATCCCTATTTCAGAAGCAAGTCTTGATGATTTTATACAGCTTGTTTTTCTTTGTAAGTGGAATTTCTACCGCCTGAATACTAAAACCGTTTGCTCCTTGAAGCCGAGCTTGAACATGACTCACTCTTCATCTTAAAACTGACGTTGACATTATTCTGAGAACATATTCTCGAAACCGTGTCTTTCGAAAAATAAGTATTCAAGAAACGTTTCCCCTGTCTTACAAACTACAAGAAATAGAAATTCAATATTGAAACAAGATCGTGATTCTGGTACAGTTTTATGTTCTTTCAACTGAACGCAATTTTAAATCACAGATCACAAAATTCAAAATAATAAACTGTCATATTGGACTGACTTGGTTTAGCAAAGTCATTATTTTGGATGAACAGAATTTTTTAATGATTTTTTCAACTAACTTGGATTACAGTTATGAAACTGCAATTGGAATGTATTCGGACTAGGAAGATGAAATTTCATAGTTATGGAGAAAATCTTCAACTTTAGAGCCGAAGCAAGTATTGAACATTCAAGAGAATAATAATTCTATCGAATATGACAATAATATTATTAATTGTCAGTGATTTTATGATGAGCAGCTTAGCCGTTTCCTATGTCAATACATCATGCTCTCGAAATGACCAATGTTATATCTTAACAATGAATAATAATTGAAAATGCGTTATCTGGAGTAAACATTATGTATTGATTTCCAATTACCAACTAAACTGTTATTAACAAATATTAAATTATATCAACTTGAATAATCATGTGAAACATCATAATTCATCATCTGGTATATATGGCAATCCTCCCCCTCTAATGGTTGGAATACAAGGAAATGATTAGAATTTTCTGTTTGGAAATATGTGTTTCAAGAGTTCTTTCTATATTAGTGTTGTTGTACCAACAATATTCTATGAGTTCCAACCATTTGATCATTGTTATTTTAACCGGAAAATTTCAATGAATTTGATTCTCTAATAATCAATGGATTATTCTCAATAATCAAATCAGCTGATTATAAAAGGGTTGAATAATTTGATAATTTCCGTTTTCTGTTTTAAATTTCAATGGATTTGAACTTTTAATAATTAATACTGTATGTTATTTTCAACAGTAAATTTTAGCTGATCCGCCATTTAATTTTCAGCCATATCAGTCAATTAGGTGTGAGAGGAACAAGGATTTTGACCAATTGCATTCATAATATGATTAATTTCGTTGTTGTGTTCCAATCATATGATTGCATGATTTGACCAATAAATTAGTGATTGATAGAAAGCTATTGCAATCCTAGAAAAGATTGATAATTCTTCTTAGGCCCATTCTACACGGGCGTAGGAAACGCGGCGTTAACATCGCGTCGGCAACGCGTGCTCGACAGAAACCATTGTGTTAAATCGCGCTTTCGCGTTTCCTACGCCCGTGTAGAATGGGCCTTACTCGAATTGTATTGTTGATATTCAATCTTTGTTGAGCAATCATTCAAAGTATGTTTCCAAATATACATTATTTTGAAAACAACTTAACTGTATTATATAGTCAAAAAATTTCAGGCTATGTAAAAATCATAGATTATGAACAATTTGTGTTTGCCAGGTTAAGTTCCATAATATTAAACTTTCAAATCAAAATCAAGATTAGAATTAAATTTTAATGTTAGTAAAGTTGTATTTATTGTTGTTCCTCCATCTTTTTTCACCGATAAATTAATTAAAAGAGAATAAAAACTTAAAAGTGAAATTATTCTCGTTTTTGGTGCGACAATTGTTTCGTGCTGGTATTTAACATTATAAAGCGGGTTTGGTAATACTGAGCTTCAAGATTTTAAAGGGTTGGTTATTTGCCGAGAATTTGAAATAAAAAAGAAACTTTATAATGAAAACTTACATTAAAAGAAGTTGAAGAAATTAGTGAATAAGTCAAAGTTTGCCTGTGATCCCACATTAGAATGTAGAAATTTGGCAAATTTAAAGTATAATGGCTGGTGGCGGAGATATTGTCTCAGCATACTGTTACGAGGCTTCAAATTCAATGACCATACATTGATTGATATTAATCATAATTATATTAATTTAACCAATCAATTCAATACAAAGGTGAAGGTGAAAGGTGAGTACAAGAGGCATAACGCCCAAAACTGTTCCTCAACGCTCAACCAAATTTCTTCTTCTTCTTTTCCTTCATTTTCTTCTTCTTCTTTTTCGCCGAAATGATCCGCCAATAGCGCCTCGATCGCCAAAAATATCCTTTCCTCCCACTTGCACACAGCGAATAGAGCCCTAGTCTCTACCGTGCCTACTAAATTACACCAGAATACGATATAAAATTAATCAGCGTTAAATTTAAGAGTTTACTTCAGTCCAATAAATTGATAATGATAAATTTTTTCCAGAGACCATCAAAAATGTCCTCTTTGAGATACCGTGTATTTTATTTGTTTAAAATATTTAAAATAAGGGTACTTTGATTTTCATTATTTGAACATTCTGATAAATACGACAGCAGCCCTGAGAAAAAATAAGTACTCAAGGGTACGGTATGGTACTGTACATAGACTACAAACTAAGCTATGCACATGCTTGAAAATCTCAAGTTTTGACGAGCTGATGTCTTTTGTCTTATTGAACATAATTATAATAATCATTTATATTATCCTACTAAAATTTACGCACATGGTGCTTCATTGCTTGGATAATGATTATATAGAGGTTAGTTATAACCTAGCTCACCTTCTACATAATTGTTTTTATGACAATTGGTCCTTGTAAAAACAAAATACCCTACCGTATATACCCATCAGATATATTTGAAAAATAAATAAATAAAAATCAAACACCCTTTTTTTGAAAACTTTAAAAATTATAAAACACACATACATGTTTCGGGATCTAAGCCCATTCTCAATGTGGATAAAATAGTTATAACTACATCGACAGAGAATGGGCTTAGATCCCGAAACATGTATGTGTGTTTTATAATTTTTAAAGTTTTCAAAAAAAGGGTGTTTGATTTTTATTTATTTATTTTTCAATTATTTTAAACAGCCCTGTTTTAAAGTTCTTTACCCATCAGATATACTCTGAACAAAATAGAATAAGCTATAATTTTATATAACTGATAGAATAATCAGTGCGTAATAAACGTTCCATAACGTATTGGCATTGCTTTCATTTGTTTATCTTAGTAGAATTCTGAAAAAATGCAGATCGACAGAGGAATATATAGGCTTCCCAAGTTTACATGTAAAATCAAGCTACCTATATGATGACTGGTTAATATTATTATATCAACTGGTCTAACAAATTTATAGTTTAGAGATGGTATGAATCATAGCCCTCTGTGATAGGGGGCAATATAGGCTATACACTAATCCAATCTTTGTCAAAAGACTTGGGTGGCTTGTTGTAGGAGTGATAGAGCGCCAGTCTGATAACCAGGTGGACCCTGATACCTACCTAAAAAGTAGTCGTCATCTATCATCCATATCACAAGCCTATGAGCTCATGTGGGATTCACCCTCATAAAAAAAGTTATTTAGGCATTTTCAATACAACATCAATTCTGATCATTGAATAGTCCTGATCCTAGGTCGAATAAGTTGTTGCTTGGCGCTACCCAACATATTAGTGGGAGATGAATAGCCCTATTTTTTACGAAAGCCTGAGGTTTAGCTTTATATTTATTTATGGCAGTTAACGTCAACTATAACGTTATAGACTTCAATATAAATATCGGTATATGTTATTTTACCTGTATAAGCAGCAATAGTTTCCGCAATAAATTAATTTAGCATACCAGTACCAATAATTAATTTTTGATAGTTGAGCATGTATCTTACGCAACCTTCATTTCATTACAAATCGAAACTGAAATTTTCAAAATTTGGATTACTTGCTGTTCTTGATTCTATAGGAATCCCACATATAGTTCTGACGTGTTATTTTCATCCTTGCAGTTGCTAAAATTAATGAGTATTATGGCGTACTAATTTTTCAAAGAAAGAATAAATATTCTTGATATAAACTCTGGCCTCTTCAAATCGGCTGTTGACCCTACGATTTGTAACCTCAATATTATTGTAGGCATGTCTGTAAAATAGCTTTTCAATACATTAACAAACAAATAGACATAGTTCAAGCGTACCAGTCCAAAATTATATACATAATGATGGATGTGTATGTGGCCCTTATACTTGAATACTTAGAAAATGCCCTTAAACTTGATAGCAGTTTTATTTATTCCAGGATTAAACCAAGCTTTGATCGTATTTATTATGCATGAGTCAAAAGTTCAAACTAGGATTATAGTTGAACTGGTATCGAGTATAAGGGCCTTACTATCTTATTATTGTTCTCACAAACAAATTAGAAAATTTTATTGTGTTTAAAATATTGCAACGGTTTTCCAAAATTATTCCTCAGTAATTCACACGGGTAAAACATTATGCAGATAATGTCCAATTTTCTTATAAAGTAAAGTAGGCTACAATTTATTATAAAGTACAATTTTTTATCATCTAGGTTCAAGCTCTAAATTTATGGGTGTAAAATTTATAAAATGAAAACAGTAGGCTATTTGGTTTAAAAATAATGATGGTTTATTAATACTGTACATGAATTTCAGTTTAACATTGATAATGTTGACATTGAAAATAGAGAAAAATTCAGCTTTGCCATTTACAACAAACAACAAGAATTATTCGCAAATCCACTGTTCAATTATCTGAAACACAGAAAAAATATCAAAAAAGAACAGAATAAATAGGTAAAAAATAAAATACAAACATAGAACCGATTAGATGAGAGAGGCTACACTTCAGGATGGTCACGCAGTGAGTAAATGGATTATCGGTAGAACAGAGAAAAACTATAGTTTTCTATCTACACATATTTCATTTACTTTCTGGCTAACCATCACCTGGATTGAAAATGGATTGAAATAAAAAAAATATTCAATATTTCACTGTTTTAGGTGAAAAAAGTGAAAAAATTGGGAAGCGGTTTGTCCCAGTGGTAGAGAGCGTCTAATCGGTGAGATTAGATAAGCGACGTGCCTCTACCACCACTGTTGTAACGGTAACCGGCTCCTCTGAATTCAATTCATGAGCCTCAAAAATCGCTTCCCGGTGGTTCGGAACCCACCTAAAGCAGTAGGTCCATTCATCTCTCATCATCATCATCCTTCCCATTACCCACGCACAGGCCCAAGAGCCCATGTGGGCATCACCCTCAAAAAAAAAAGATTAATTTATTAAATCTTGCATGTATTAGGCCTACTCGAATTTTATTTAAATCTTTCACACTTTCAGCATGAATATTTGAAATATTTGAATGGCCATCACACTTTATACCCGGACTTTGGACCAGCTCTATAAGAAACTAACTCAAAAAATATACTGCACTTCACACATGAAATCCCACTGAATGATAGTTGTCATTCCAAATTCCTAGGTATCAACTTGAATGCACTCAACTACAGTTATCAGTTTCTACCATGGAAATTACATAATAATCCATCTAGGAGAATTTGCAATCACAAAAGTTTCAAATTACTACTGTATATACAGTGATTGAATGATGGTTATCTGCTACAGCTATAAAATTCCGCAATTGTCGTTTGCTCATCCTCGTCAATTATTAAAAGGATTAAACCACGATTACTACAAAACAGTAGGCTATCTTTAGAATAATTCTATAATCTGTGGATTCAACTGTGGCCATAGTTCAATTAAAACAATATTAAATTGAAGATACTATTAAAACAATCGAATTTGAAGATACAGTATCATTATTGAAACGCCTTGTATCCATAATTATTACACTAATATTTCTAATTCTATTGTTCTGTTTGATATAGGCATGATTTTTGTCTATCTTCTTGAAAGTAAATAAAAATAAGTTATGTAAAGAATGACTTATGCATGAAGTACATTACAGTTTTTGTAGTTTGAATCTAATGACATATACAGCTCGATTAAGCTTGAGATATGTAAATTTTCTTTACATAATCTCTCAGAACCTGAGCTTCGTGTTTTTCCCCAGTGACAAAATTGGACAGGATATTAGATAAATTGTTAATTTTACAATGTAAATTTAATGTAAGTTATATAATTCTAGAATGTATATTTTTAAATCTTATATTTAAGTTTATGAACTGTAAATTCTATATATGAGATCAACAATATGCGCAGGCACATGTTGAAAACAAGCCAAGTATTCTTATCTGCTCAATTCTGATAAAAACTGGGGAAATAACATTGAGCCCAAACGCATTTAAAATACAGTCCACACCACATTCGCAATGCACTGCGAATAGCATTAAGGCTTAGTTCCGACCAATCTCACAGAATAAGAATATCTAATTTGATTAATCTGCAAAGTGATTCATGAATGATACAGAAATATGTCACAGCATTGCTGTTAGTGTGGATTGTATTTCAGATGCGCAGAGCCAAATAATGTCAATAGAGGTGGTTTACCATTCATACAACATTCTCACATTGTGACCATGGTGAATAAGACATGGGAAGGGCAGCTAATCTATTAGGAAAGTTTAAAACATCTCATTGCTTTAATGAGAGGACATTTTAAAGATGACGGAAGTGCCGGTGGAATATCTTTGGTATAATTGAAACTGGCACATAAGATAAAAAGAGTGTTCTAAATGGGCCATTTTATATAAGTGAATTCTCCTTCAAGTTGTAAATGTTAAGCCTGTTGCACGAAAAACGTCTATCATACCAGTAGTTATTACATTTTTATTTGAACATTCTTGTTGCATGAATTCTTGAAATACATATAGGCTACCAAGATACAAGTACATTGACTGTTATTGATCGAACGTATGTGAGGTCTAGATTCAAGACGACGATTTTGCATTTTTTATGTTTGTATGTTTGTTCCGCATTTCTGACAAAACGCGGCAATACCTCCTGATGGAATTTGACAGGAATGTTCCTCTTGAAATTGCGCTTCGATGTATGTGTCAGGTTTTTTGAAATATTGCATTTTAAGGATAATATTGAAGGAAAAGGAATTACCTCCATGTTCAGAAGTATAAATGTATATAGTAATATTTTAGTATGGAGGTAATTCCTTTTCCTTTCATATTATCCTTAAAATGCAATATTTCAAAAAAACCTACTTAGACATCGTCGCGCAATTTCAAAGAGCATTCCTGTCAAATTTAATCAGAAGGTATTGCTACGTTCTGTCGTAAATGCGGAAAAAACATAAAAAATGCAAAATCGTCGTCTTGAATTTAGACCTCACTTACGTTCGGTCAATTAATTGCATGCAATTAATGAAACTCAACATAACTAAGTATTCCCCTTCTATGTGTTTTCTTTTTTACCATTATATATCTCAGGGCCACTTTTGATCACTGTTTTTTTTTTTATTTTAAATAATAATCACAGTGCCCTTTTCCCTTTTATTCATGAATAATGCCCCATTTATGGGTGACTTCGTGAGGTCTACTGGTTCACAGAACCACTACTTTTCCAGAACTACCACGCGATTCCAGTTGAGGAGAAGCCTCCCTTAACCTACAACAAACTGACGAGATCACATTACCTAATAGTGCGAGAATTCCCAACTCGTCAGGTGCAGACCGTTATTGGAAAGGAGACTCCGTTTTGGAGTGTAGAACCTCTCCATGAATTCTGGATCGTTGTCAATGTGATAGCAGCCTTCAATTCTGTAAAACGGAATAATAACTTAATTGACATGACCAATGACTGTCTAAATAATAATGCATGTCGAACATATTTAAAATTTATTGGATAAAATTATTGTCTCTGGTAATAGGACAGCGTTTAGTTGTTCAGCTGCCAAGTGTTGGAATTGAATTTAATTCCATCTATAAATGTGAATAAAATTCCAATACAAATGTGAATAAAATGACAATGAAGATTTTGATAGGAAAGGTGAATTTGGATATAGGCTAATTCTAAACGAAGAAGATATCTTTATTCTTTATTCATACATCAATACAACTACTTTAATTGGGAGGGAAAAATAGGCATAGCCTGTGCTATTCCTCTCCCAAAAATTTTATAATAAAGTCAATTTTCTCCAAAATGAGGTTATATGATATAATAGCACTGAGTAAACACATAATTTTCAATCCAGGAATAACACTGAAATTTTGGATTTGGAATGTTGATAGCCGGAATTAAATAAATATCATGCACCAAAGCATCTTAAAATAAGTGTTACAATAAAAAACAAAAGATAAGATTATTTGATAAAACTAAGACGGGACGTAATATAGAATGATCACCAAGAATTAATGTTTTTGATTTGCATAGTATATGATGAATATCGTTCGTAAACGGCCGAGAGTAGTTGCGCTGTATAATACTGGCAACTAAACATTCAAAGTCAAAAACATACGTTTCCCGGTTACCAACCTATACTGGTGTGAGTATAGTACTGGTGTAACCGGCCTAGTTTTAATATAGGCTACCTATTTTCAACTAAATATATAGTCAATTTAGGCTACTCTGTTATTAATATCTCTTAAATTAAGAGCTTTAGTGGATCCGTTCATTCAAATGCCCGAAAATATCATCATGACACCTACTTTGGCAAGTACAATAGCGAGCCTGGCACTTCTTCAATAAAAAACATTTGGAATAATTTACATTCAGGTAATTGATCTCTTTTCAATGATAGAATGAAAATTATTAAATCTAATAATAAGACTAAAAACGTTGGGCGCATTTATAATAACATAGCTCAACAATTCCAAAACTTCCATGAATCATTAATATTAATTTATTGTAGCTGATAAGCTAGAAGATCCATCATGTACATATAAATTAATAAATTAGTTCCAAAATAAAAATTCATTCCATCAGCTGTTAGTAGGTAACACCTAATAGCAAAGGTCAACAATAACAAAAACTTAAATAAATCAATACGGTACCTGATAAGCTACAAGATCCATCATGCACATATATATGCGCCCAACGTTTCTAGTCTAAGACATATTATGATAATCCTAAAATTGATGACAGAATATATTTATGAATTCAATACACAAAGAGATTCAAAGACGGACAGACAAATTATTTTCTTATTTTTAATCGGATTTGATAACAATGGTTTTTAAAAGTTTTTGTAATACTGTATATTTATTTAATTTGAGACTAAGAAGAACATGAAATAGGCAGATTAATACAACCAGTTAATTATGGAAACTTTATATATTTATTCCTCTATTGTACATAATATTATCGTGACGATTCAACCGTATTGTAAATTGGCTTTTATGAAGTCTAATATTATACTAGTATAATCACTGAACTCCTTCATCAATTCTAGTTCAAACTGGAGTTTTACTACTTCTGATGACTTACAACCAAAATTCACCAATATGGGATTGTTCAGGTACAAAGATGTATTAAATAGTATGTGGTATTGCGGTATGTGGTAGTTTTATTAATAGAGTATGTGGATATTGAACAAGCGTTTAAATTAAAGATTTTGCTTGGATAACATGATGCGGAGGAGGTATATCCGCGAAACCATGGTCCTGCAGGCTATGTCAAGTTTATGTAATTGAAGTACAATTTTGACAATATCTGTTCTTATTACATGGAGAGATTTCACAATATCACCATAGATTCTACATATTTTATTCAAAGATATAGGCTATTCTAGATAAATGTTTGATTTCGTTTAAACCAACTTCTGAATTTATTCTGTTAATTTTTTATAGTTTCTCTAACTTCAATTTTACTCCTTAGCTGCACTACTCAATTTTTCAAGTTACTACTTCAAGTAGCTAAGGAAGTACCCACTAGCCTTATTTTACATAGGTCCATGAGAAAATAAAAAAACACGTAACGATAGTGGCCACGAAATCTATCATTTAAGCTGGAGTTAGGAGACTTGTTATACATAAAATCAACTCAACAAAATCTCCAACACAATTTTTAACATTCTTGTCATAAAATTGCAGAATACTGTTTCTTAAAAGTAGGAGTTGAAGATATTCCCCCTCTCAAGCGGTGCCCACAATTCCAGATTCTTACACATTGAGCGGATGGGATATTTGAAGAATCAAGGAGACACTATTTTTCAATCCTCATTCGGTTTTGGGACCCACATCAGTAGAGAAGATGTTCAAAACACTTATAGAATTTTTCAGGGGAAACCCCCTTTACCGAGATGAAAATAGAGTAAGAATGTACACTTTTCACAAAGTCTTTTAGGGGCTTTAGTGATGGACAAAGAATCAGGAATTAAAATATGGAGGGAATATTTTAGAGAACCATTAAACTGTGATATTCTAGCAAATGGTGATAGAAAAGACAACTCAAGTTACCACAATGTACAGCCCCTTGTTATGCCATGACAAATAGCATTTAACTTCCGAGCATCATTGACATAAATACCCGGGTACTGGGTATTTATGATTTCATTTGTTTCTGTGTTGTTAAATCTTATTGAAAATGACAAGAAATTTGTTTTATTAATAAATATTATTTAGCGTTCAAAGAGAGGGGAATTTGACCTAGTATGTATCACTTTTCACTTGCAATCCATTTTCTAGGGGAAAATTATAATAAAACGAAATAACAATAGAAGAATGTTCACTATTTTTCTAATGTGGTGCTGTCATAATTTCATTGATAAAGATTGACTTCATTGACGATTTCGTTGAGAAAGCATCACATTATGCCATTGATACGAGCGAATCTGATTATGGGTGGATGGTAGTGGACGGCCAACTACCGATCGGCAAAATCATGCCCCATAAGAACAATGTAATTTTTATCAATCTTTTGGAGCAGATAGCGCCGTTATTTATGGACAAAATTACACGTTCTTTATGTGATTGGAAAAACATAAAACAGATTATTTACTCAGTTTTTTATTAAGATTTCTTTTATGGTACCGTATAGCCTGTATAAGCAAAGAGATTCTGGCAAGATGAAGAAAAATCCAGCTCCATAAATATCAGTTTAAAGATGATAAATTTGGTCTAAAATTGTAGATCAGAATGTTTCCTATAATTTGAGACCAAATTTATAATTCTTAAACTAATATTGCTGGAGCTGAAGTCATTTTCTCATCTTGCCAGAATTTTTTCTTTGCTTGGACAGACTATACTAAGTATTATTTAGGCTAAATATTTCTAAGAGAACAGAAAAGACCTACCAAGGTTATTGTCTTTAATAACCTTGAGACCTTCTTTATCAGGAAAATATTTAGCGAAATTTTAACGTGAGGAAATTATTCAGGAATCTTTTTCATGAAAAGCCTACATCCAGGACACCTGAAAAACATTTCTTACAATCTAAAACTACACGTGCTCTATCCCAATCTATGCCAATAGGCCTCTCATTTTTAGAATGTTGATAAAATAAATTTCCCAATGAATTAATTTTATTTAAAGTTAAATTTTTTAGTTCGATCAATTTTTATGCCCTTTATCAGCCTTAAAAAATATTTCAATATTATTTGTTTCCATCTACAGAATTTTAATTCATGATTCAATTAAAATTACAGATTTATTACAATTTCAGGTAGATACATAAAAATATGCATAGAACTTCCATAGCTTTTTCGTGACAAAACAATTCTCAAAAACATTTTCTAAGAGTTAGTTTCTTATTTTTGTTTTTAAATATCCTTCGCGAGATTTTCAAGTTTGTAACTATTGGTTTTAATTTTCTTTAATTTATCATTTTTATTTAGTAGCCTATAGTTTAGAGTAGAAATATATACATAAAACTCCTGCAGAGTTTGTCTAATTTTGTTAACCCAGTTTTTCCACGAAGAATCCTATTCATTCGAAACTTCAAGTAATACTTAAAAAAAACTATATAAAGTCATTGAAAATAGCAAATAAGTTTTTATAACATTATAACAATACTATTACTATGCCAATATATCATCAATGCCAATAATAACATATTCAGGGGTACAAACATCAATGATTCAATAAATACCCAATATACCCGGGTATTTATGAATTTTGGGTATTTACCCGGGTAAATACCCTGGGTATTTACCCCGAGTTTTAAATACCCGGGTATTTTACATCACTAATGCCACCTACTGAAAAGGAAGTAGAAGAAGCCATGAATCAACAAAAAAACAATAAGGCTCCTGGAGAAGATGAAATCACAACTGAGACAATAAAAAATGGTGGTAAAGTTATTTTAAGGGAAATCTCGTATATCCCTCCTAAACACAGTTTATAAAATATTTTCAAAAATTTTATTATCAAGGCTAAATCCATACACAGAAGCTATCATTGAAGAGCAACAAACAGGATTTATGAAAGGCAGATCAACAATCGACCAAATTTTTTGCTTAAAAACAGGGAATTTCAAAATACTGGGAATTTAATAAGAGTTTTTATGGAATATTTTTAGACTTTAAGAAAGCATATGACAGCATAGACAGGAAATCACTATTCAAGAACATGGAAAAAAATTCGCTCCGGCAGCTGGCGGTCGGAAAGAGTGCATTTCAAATGCAATTCTATGATGGCTCAAATCATATGACTTATAATGATCTATTCAGAGTATGAATTCAAAGGCGCCGTTTTCGAAAAACACAATTTTTGGCATTGTGTTATTCGCCATTTTCTCCCCCATTTTTTATTGGATTTTTTTCGTTAATGGCTCAAATTGTAGGGAATAATAAGGGTATTATACACACCAATTTTCAAAACGATCACGTTATTGGTCGATTTGTAGTGATTTTTCAAAATTTACCCTTACCCTTGGACCAATTTGGCTGGTTAACGAACTTGACCGAGCGAGATATTAACACTAATGATTTTTGTGCAAAATTTGGTCGCTCTCCGACAAGCCCCTCGGGAGTTATCGTGTTAACAAGAAACTGAACATATATAAATATATATATAGAGATATTTGAATTTGAACGGACATCAGATTTGTGATCTAGGGGCTCGGAAACGTGTAAAAAATATATCACATCATAAATTTTCGATTGTCAGGGCAAGACCAAAAGTGCATTTTTTCAAATGCACTAACATGGCATAACAGAAAAATTGATAAGATTAACAAAACTATGCATAAACGAGTCCAAAGCTAAAGTGAAAATAGACGGAGAAATATCTGACAGTTTCCTTATAAACACAGGAGTAAGGCAAGGAGATGGAATTTCCCCCACTCTCTTTAATGTGGCCGTAGAGGAAGCCTCACAAAAAACAAAGAACCTCCAAAGAGGTATTAAACTGGGAGTAGACCTAAACATAATGGCATTTGCTGATGATATAGTGATCCTAGCAGAAAATTCTGAAAACCGCTGCCTGTTAGCTGAAAATCTAATAAAAGAATGTAAGAAAGAAGGATTGGAATTGAATGAAAATAAAACTAAAATTATTCACTTTGGCCAAAACACTCAAAATAGAAGCGTAAATTTCAACATTGCTGATTACTCAATAAATTGTATAGACAACTTCAAATATTTAGGAGTTACACTGAATAGTTCAAAAGTCTAAAATAAACGGAGGACGATTAATAGTATTTGAGAATAAGGTTCTGAGGAAAATCTTTGGCCCAGTGTGTGAAGATGGAGTTTGGCGCATTAGAAAAAACAGGTAATACGAGCCCTATACCAAGAACCAGATATAATAGCCCTCATAAAAGCCAAAAGAATTAGCTGGTTAGGTCATGTACTGCCATATCGGTGGAGAGTTCCAAAAGGAAGTTCCACCGGCACCATAACCTTAATTTCCGTCGAAGGGAAATCATGGTATTACTTGATATGATACACTGAGATTTGAATTTTTAAAAGTTCTTCCGAATCAAGAGAATCCAAAAACACAAGGAAGATCACCAAAATCACCATTCACTATCAGAAAATATGGAATTTCGAAAAACGTTAGAGCACGAAAAATTTTAGCTTGCTATAATTTCTCCTTGACAACCAAAACAATGTACTTCGTAGAGAGGAGGGAACAAGGCTGAAGGAGGTGTACAAGGCCGTACCTGCAGGAAGGCGACCATTAGGGAGGCCTAAATTAAGGTGGCTTGATCAAGTTGAGAACGATGTTATCTGCTGCGGAGGCACAATTGAAATAGCAGGGGACAGAGAAAAATGGAAGAGGCTAATCTACGAGGCAAAACATCGACTGAGATTTGTGACGCCTCAGCAGTAGTAGGGGCTTCAACTAGTTATTGTGATGATTATATCCTATGTAAACTCAGATGCGAGATTCAGTGGCACCAGTAAGAAAGAACTTCAATTGTAATTTGGATAATCATAGTCTTCTATTGGGTGATTCAAAAAGAGCGCCGTTTTCAATATATCAAATTAAGAGGTTTATTTAAATGAAAAATTGGGAATAAATACATAAAACTGCGCTGGCACGCATCAACTCTTTAATATAATAGTCTGGTCGAGCAAAGAATACATTATTGGTTCAAATATTATAAAATTTGTCTCAATTTGTGGAGCGGAATGTTTTCTAAAATTTGAGGCCAAATTCAATTCTTAAAACAATATTATGACTGAGCCGGAGTAATTTTCCCATCTTGCCAGAATGCCTTCTTTGCTTGGACAGACTATACCAGCGGAATATCCAGCGGACATTTTAGGTCATAATATTGTCAGTTTATAACACAATCTACATACTGAGAACTTATAGTATAGGCCTATAGTATGTCAATGTACAACAGAATTTCTATTCATTTGTAAACTCACCACCAAACATTGATTGATAATCGTCATTCTTGCTATGAAACTCATTCTCAGCAGAGTTATAGAACACACTTCTATATAGTTGGTTGAGGCTAAGCAAGTCATTCTGAAACAGACAAAAAGAAGTAACTAGCTGATAAGCTCATAAGGGCATGACATGGAGCACACTCCAAAAATGATATTGATTATGCTAGAAAGCTATGAAGGTTTATGGCGATTAGGCAAGTGGATGCTTTTCAATCAACATGTCGTGTTACCAGCAATTATATTCTTCTACGAAAGTGATAGCAAAATTGCAATCACGTCTTACATTGGTATGCGGAATCATCTGAAATTGAGCCTAATATTAAATTTTCTGGTTTCTTTTTGTCAATTGGCTGCTAAATTGACTGGCGTGTAATTGTACCCATCATAATTTATGGACTCCTTACAGATTTTACTATACTGAACAGAACGTTCAGTATTTGCGCACATCAAAATTATTTCTAGCCAAGCTTCATTCAATCTAATTGAATGCTAGTGCACACATGCTTAGACCACTTGCAAGCAGCACCCTCAGAAAGATAGTTGGCTACCTAGTTGAAACCTCACCTTCAAAAATTGCATAGAACCCAGTTGAAAGAAAAGGTGCAATCATGACTCCTCCATTATGAAACACATCATCAGTAGGTATGTCGAGACTGTGTGAGCCATTCTGTAACAGGTTAGATATCACTTATGAAACTGAAAGGACAATAAATAAATGAAAGTTTGGAACACATGTGTTTCTTGGCTACTTTTGCTAAGTTCTTAATTTACTTCCGATGTCTTCCTCTCGGTCCTAGGATCGGGGGTTTGTCAATGGTTTTCATAATGTCCCCTATTAGGGTCGTCAAGTCCCTAGGTTCAAATTCTTGTAACATAGTTATTGCGTTCTTCAAGTTCTTTCAACTTTCCTTTAAAAGGCAACGACCTTAAATAGCTATTGTAACCATAATAATGTATATTACTAATGTATTATTACTACATAGAAGAAAAAATATGGATCCGTAGATCCCTGATTACAGAGTTTGAATCAATTTTCAAGTTATTCACATTAATAATTTAATTCTCAGTTGAAACATTTGCGATTTGAGGGAACGCTGTGACTCAATGAATATGCAGGAAACCCCAATACAAGTAAGTTAGGTTACAAGAATCTAATCATGGGTACGGGTAGGTCTACAGTCCAATATCCAAGGAGAATTTCTTACACTTACATAATTATTATGAAAATTCCAACCTTCAAAGCAAATTGTTATTGATAATAACATATGTATTAATAATAATAATACATCGTAGAAAGTCGATGTATCAAATTTCATGAAAGTCTATCTATTATAGGTTACAAAATTTGAAGTGAAAATTAATATTTTAAATAATACTATCCGTGTTTTGGTTCTTTTTATTTATTTAACAACCTTCCAAATTCTAAATTACGGTTTCATAGTTTTTTACCTTCAGAAATATTATTATATTATTACCTTCAGAAATTGGAATTTGTGTATAATTTAAGTTTTAAGTGTGGACATAACCTCTATTTTGAATATTTCAACCAAAATTGGGAGACGTTTTGGACTTTGCCTTTGTCTGTGTTTCAATCCTACTGTATTTCAATCTTGTTAATGAATAATTACAAAATTCAGTATATATTTCAATATTACAGTATTGTATGGCAGTTCACTTGGTTTCTACTTTCATATGATTGCAGTTTTGATATTCTATTTGATATTAAAAAAAAGCTAATTAATTTTCAAATGAACGAATCGTGCTAATTATTCAATTACAATTATACAATAAAAGGGACGAAAATACAGGCATTTGCCCAAAACATCTTATATCCCAATTTAGATTAAAAATTTCAAGTGTTCTGTAACAAGAACTTACAGAAATTACAACTACAGTATTGTAATTCACTTAGGCTAATTCATTTAATTTAATTTCATATTTGTTTAGACTATACGGAAATATTGGACAGTAGGCCTACCTATTGCAATGAATTATAATTTCATGAATAAACTCAATTCTAAAAGTAAAATATTAAATTAATCCAAGTTTTTTGACTTCACTTACTTGAATTTATGCAGGGTAGTGATATAGGCAAAATTTTTTTATCCACAGGTCAATAGTATTCATTTTCGATATAGATAGTATCTAAATTAATAATATTTATCCTAGATTTTTAACATCCGCCCCATTATTATTCAGCGTATGGCTTTCAGTAGTGGGTAGACCCTAGACCCAAGGGTTGTTCCCCTTGGCCAGCATATAACCTAATTTTCACTAGATGGAAAACCATAGTGCCTAGAGTTCTCTCAGTCATTTAAATTAATAGATTTTTAGAATTCAAAACTTTATATCAACTAATAAAACCGAAACACTTCACGAAATAACTTTCCATTGCCGAAAATATCAAATTTTGACATGAAATTTAAACTTGAAAAGTCAACACGTTAAGATTTTGTCATGTCAAAACATTATAATTATCAACTAATAAAACCGAAACATTTTACAAAATAACTTTCCATGGCCGAAAATATAAAATTTTGACTTGAAATTCAGAACACGAACATTCAACACGTTAAAATTTTGTCGTAGCATGCAAACCTAAACAAACAGAAACAGAATAGCTTGAAAATTTAATAGGTAACTGAGAACTGGAACTGAAATTTCGAAATCTCACCGTGATTGGAACATGATAGTATTGCCAACCAAAACTTCCAACCATTGCTTCTTGGATCTGCTTGCTAGAAGGTGTAAGTCGAGAACTCAAATGGTTCAATCAGTTAGGCGCACTCCACCCTCCCCCCTAAAAACACTAGCTCTGAAGAGTGAAATAGTCGCCGGATCTACGCAAAGAAAATAGAATTAACTATTATTAAATTATTCAACTATAACTATTGACTTGAAATTATTAACTATTGAATTATTTTTGTCAATTCTATTCTCTCTGGATCTGTGATTCGACACAGAAGCAGTCCGCCATCTCTTTCGCACACGACCGACGACCGCATAGAGGAAAACCTACCCTAACGACTGTTGGCCGCAGTCAATCAGCTGTAGCGAATCAAAGCTCAAGGACAAGACGAAAGCTACGATCAGCTACAGCTAAGGCTAGGAACACACGGTCCGGCGATTTCGCCGGGCCCGGCGGAAATTATTTTCAGAACACACGACAAGACGCCGTCCGGCGATTTCACTATCGGCAATTATTTTCTATTGGGGATGAATATTTCCTTCTTGGAGGACAGTCGTTGTTTTGAAATGGCACTGTCCAGACGTAAAAAATTGGCTGTGCTATCTCTGCTCCACCACAGGAGAAAGAAGAAACTCAACCGTAGTCTCTGGGTTCATCCAATATTAGAAAAACGACAGTTTCATGGAGCATTTTATTCACTATTCCTGCATCTCAGGGGAGACCAGAGCATGTTTTTTAATTATTTCAAAAACTTAAAAAACGGCAACACAACCACTTTGAGGGTTAAATCAGTGTTGCAAACTCTTCAGAAGCAAAATATCGTAGTAGCTACCCTCACAATTCTTCCCTCAACTTTACACATGTGAATAACTGGAGAAGTGGCATGGGTGGGGACATCGCCGTCCGGCGTTTTGCCGTGTCGTGTGTTCATCTCCATTTGTGCCAATTAGGGATGTCAATCCCGGGATCCCGGGATCCCGAATCCCGGGATCCCGGTCCATTTTCAATACCTAAGAATCCCGGGATTTCTCAGCGTCAATCCCGGGATTTTCGGGATTTGAAAACATGAAATTGTAAATTGAATTTTTCAAAAACAATTCAATATTAATTTACGGTGATGAATATGAGTTTTGTATAATTTATAGTTCTAAGTGTTTGACCAATTTATTCTGGAGGTACAGACTAAATACTGTATATACTAAATACTGTTATGTATAGCCTACATAATACTGTATAGCTAACTGGACTCTGTACTGGCTAAATAGAATTCGCATTATTGGTTTGCATTTCTTGCAGAATTTTGTTGTTGATCGGTTGCTATGTCTCTACGATTGTTTCTGTTTACACAGCATCACAATTGCCAGTCTAGACGGCGCAATAATTGCAATAGGCTAGTGCTGATGTCATTTTCTTGAAATGGACTCAGAACTTTGAAAAGACCTCAGAAATCAGAAATGAACAAGCACTTATTATCCACTCTCTGTTTAATGATTTCTCTTCTCTTTTTCTATCATAAGTAGAATATCTAGTTGAAGTAAATATAGTTGGCTCTAGGAAATTTCATTTAATAGTGGTTCAGCTTTCGCGTTGTTCAGTCGGTATTGCGTTACGTTACACGGGTTTTCAAAAAGTATTCTTATTATTAATATAATTTAAGTGATATTAATTCAATTTACAGAATTTGAAGTAATAACGGGTGAACTCCATCCCGTCCTGATGGAGGATAGAAATGTTTTTGTTCTACATAAATAAGACTCTGATGAGTCATCAGTTTGAAATCATTTTCTTACTTCCAAAGACGGAAAAAGTGCTCAGTGCATATCGTGTAAGGCAGTTGTGAGTTCTCAAGACTCTGGGTGGATTAGATATTATTCCCAAGTATTTTTCCATTTTAATAATATCCTCTCCCTCTGTAATGAGCCCTTTTTCAACTCCAAACACTGTTACTAAACATGTAATTGAGGAGGAACAATTTGTTAAAAATGCATGAAACTGATTTTTGCCAATCCCGGGATCAGTCCCGGGATCCCGGGATTGATATTGGATAATCCCGAAATACCGGGATTGGAAATCAGTCCCGGGATTGACATCCCTAGTGCCAATGTACTTCTACTACCGTCCGGCGGCAAAACCGGACGGCGAAGTAGAGAATAGCCGGTGATGTCGCCGGCTAAATTTCTCGCCGGGCCGGCGATTTCGCCGTCCGGCGTCGTGTGTTCTTCCCCATGCCTTCCTGTGTACTTGATACAACCGGACGGCAACAGTCGCAAACGCGACGTCGCCGGACGGCGATTTCGCCGGACCGTGTGTTCCTGGCCTAATCGACCGTCGGACCGTTACCCGTAGAGGAAAACCCGAAAACGTACCGGTGCCTTAAGCCTTGCGCAGACCATATTTCGCAACGTATTGGTCTTCGCTAGCACATATACCGCAATGGTTTTAAATTTTCGTTCGGCAAGTTCAGAATTGAATTCGCACCGCAACAAACCTTCGAAACGAGTTCGTGTTGGTGTGCACCTGGGGTTAGGCATTAAGGTACGATTTCGCTGGTGCGGAACGTAACGACCGTCAGCCGCGATTTAGGCCTACGCAACTATTGTGTTGACGGATCTTGTGTTGACTGTTGACTGATTTCTACCTCAGTTGTTTTTGTTTATTTCGTGTGTTTGAATTTTATATAAATTTATTTCGAGACATTCTATGGAATTTAATAAAATGTTAAGGTATATCAATATCTTTCAGAATGAAGAATCGAATGACTCTATTTCTATTGACCTCTGAAAGTGAAAAATGTTGGGAAATGTCGAAATGTGTAAATATGAATGGCGTTTTAGTTAATATTGAGGTTAGGTACATACATTTAGCAATGAGTAGATTTATTGCTTCTAAGAAGAACTGGTAAGGTATTGAAATAAATTATTTACTTTTTAAACTGCTGTATATTTGTGACAATAGGTAATCTGAATGTTATCATGAGTGATAAAGAAGAGGAAGTTGATAATTTAAACAAAAGTGACGTTAACGATGACAGTCAGTCTTCTGGGCATCACTTGCCCACAAATCCATCAAGCTCCTTGCTTTCTTCGCCTTCCGCTTTTGATGTAAATGATTGTAACTTCATTGAAAGAATAACACCAAAAGTTTTGTTTGTTGGGAGTAGGCCTAGTTTGAAGATGGGATCCAATCAGCTTACTCAGCAAGATTTGCCAGTTTTCATGCGACAAGAATTAGGAATGGTTGCACCTCCCAGCTCCTTGAGACAAGGTATGCAAATCGAACATATTGGTTTGGATAAATATCGGAAATATTTGAATAGAATAGACCTGAGTAGAACTTATCCAGATTTGAGGTTGAGTGAGAACGTTTCAGAACATCTGATTGGACCAGGAAGAAACACAAGTGTTTCAGTAGCGATAGGGTCTGTTGATGACGTTTCCACAAGAATGACTTCAAGACCTCCTGTTCTCGGACATGCGTCCTCTTCTTCCAACGATAGTGGTTCTGCGATATCTGGTTCATCAGGGAATGAAAGTGAAGATGTAGGTCCACCCGTTTCTGCTGTCGGAACTGATAATGAATTTATTTACACTGATGTGAAAAAGTCTGTTACAACTAACAAAGAGGACTATGTCAACGTCAAGCCACCTGAAGGCCCTTTGGATCAAAGTATGCAAATAGATCAACCACCATCTTCAGCTTCAAGTGTGGCCTCCGTATCATTAAAACCGCTCGAGTGGGATAGTGGAGCTGATGTTGGCTATTATCAAATCTACTCAACAAATAATTCGGAAGAAAAAAAGTTGAGTACCATCGAACGAATGGCTCTCCTAACAAGGTTAGAGCCAGAAGGAACCACCGAGTACGTCTGCCAACAGGCCAACACAATGCCATCTAACAGATCATTGAAAAAAGATGATATCAAATCCCGTCTAGGCCTTCCCGTGGCAGAATCCACCCCTTTCAGTACAAACCAATCAAAAACTGACACACCAGGAGTTCATATCTTGTCGAGCAGTGAGGATGAAATATCACCAATAGCTGCACAATCTTCTGATCATCTTGAAGCACAAACTGCTATTAGAATTGGCGATGGTAATGGGTCGAATGAGCTGGTCCAAAAAATAACAAAGGAGAAGGAAAAACTGCCCCGACCTCTTTTCCCTGAAATTAAAACTCATAACTCTTCCTCGTCAACTGACAGCTCGCAATCTCGAAAAAATAAACCTTCCAGCTCATATTTCAAACCTGTGGAAATCAACACTGATAAATTAGCTGAAAATCCTCAACATGATTTTCAGAAAATGTTGCATACCAAACCTATCAATGAGAGTGCTTCTAAAGATAAAGTGAGGAAACATTTAAGTAGTTCTATGGAGAATCTACGAGATGAATTGCCCATTTCACCTCCAACCAACAATCAGTTCAACACTCTACCGCGCAGTCAAAGCCATAGTAATGTTGGTGCAGCAATTCCAGAATCGAACACGTTTCCCAAATATCTATTACACGCTAACAATCCCACAAAATCGGCTTCATCTTCTTCAATATCTACTGTTGTACAAAAACGAAAAGATTCGCCGAAGCATATTTCCAAACTGGTTCAAACATCGTTTGTGAAACAGTCGATCGGCGTTCAGGCTACTGAATCGAGTCGAGACTCTCAGAAATCCAGAACTGAATCGAGGGAGAGAAGTCAATCTTTGAAAGCGTCCTCTTCCGGGACTGGGTTTTCCATTCAGAATTTGCAGTACTCGAACCCGGTAAACAATCAGTATGCGAAAACTAGTAGTTTGGTATCGACTGTTCATCAACATGATGGTAAGGTTTGTACTGGAGCACACAGGAAAGTGTCAGACACCAGCAAATCGAATCTATCAAATTGCGATAGAAATACATCATATTCTGTTAGAAGTACATTACTATCAAATTGCGATGGAAATTTAGGTTCCTCCAAAGTCAATAGGAATGATGTTGAAGAATTGTCAGTGAACAACATCGAGTGTGGTACTTTGGATAGTATAACAAGCAGCGTGAAAACAGAGAACCAAGCATGGCCCGACCGACAAGAATCGATAGGCGTTGAAGATAGGGCCAACAGTTTTGAATATCTACCAGGGCACATGTACGAGAATGTTGCCAGGCCTGACGACGCCTCAGGAGAAAGCTCTTCAATATCTCTAAATCGAAATGCCTCCTCGCAAAACGAACTGTCCGACGACAAATCCTGGGAACAATCGAACTCAAGCACGCTAGCAAGGGATATTGAGCGCGGAGTTGATATAATGCTGAACTTTGTGCAGAGCTCGCAAGTGAGGAGCTCCGAACTGAAGAAGAAGTTGATGAAGCGTGTTGCCGAAAAGCTCATTTCTACTGATGTCGATTCTGGCTGCTACAAGATCGATAGTAAAAATCCTTCATCCATTGGTGAGTTCATTTTTTTTTATTCATTTAATAAATAACTTAGCACATTAAAGTTAGGCTAAGTTACTCAAGAATCGTGAGTAGAACATTTTTTTGCCGATTATTTTCAACTTGGGACAACTTCCAATACTATTTTAATAAGAAATAAGAGTAATAAACGACCTTTTGAGATTTTTTTGGTATAAAAAAAATTGAATTAAAGATTGAAAATTAAAAATTAACTCTTTTTTTTAAATTAAAAAATAACTCAAGTTATTACAGAGTAGTTATAATCCATTTTTGATTTTTATTTTGCCATATTTGCAATCATTTTTGATTTTATAAGCCTATTTTGATTTTTAAATTCATTACATATTTCTCTGCTTTTGTTGTTTGTTTCAATTAGATTTACTTCTATTTCCACTCTTTTTTGTAATTTCATTACTATTCTTATTTTCAATTTTCACAATTTTCTAACATTGGATGTAGCCTACAAACTAAATATTTAGAGGAAACAGATTTGAGGTGACCCTAGTTGTCTCCATTTTTGAATAAATGAAAAAATAAACAAGTAAAAGGTGAAAGAGATAATTCATTAAACAAAATATAGTATGTTCGAGCAGAGTGGTGGTGCAGAGCTAGGTGGGAAAATGGCTCCAGCTCGATCTGTGTTTTTAACCATTAAGTTTACATGTTTCTGTAAAATGAATAAATAAATATTGGTTCAAAGAATATAAATTTAGTCTGAAATTGTAGAAAACATTCTGTTCTACAATTTAAACCCAAATTTATAATTTTTGAACAATTATTGACTGAGCTGGAGTTATTTCTCCTCATTTTTCCAAAATATCTTCTATTGTAAACAAGACCATTCTAGTATGAAATGTTGATGGAAACAGTTGGGAGGGGACAGGTAAGTTACCATTATTCAAAATACATCATAAATCAAATGTGTCTATATCTTTGAAATTAGCCTACAACAATAAATCATTTAAGATTGACAATGCTCGGTATTATTCATCACTGTTCATTGTGGGCCAATTCGTTCAATACCTAACTCTTTGTACACTACTCGAACTCCTATTTGTGGAATGAATGAATTTTATTCTCAAGTGATTTCTTACTCTTATGATTATTTTTGAATCAGAAAAATGTCATGCATCATTGGTAAAACTTACAACTATGTAAACTAACTTCACAACTAATGTAAACTTAAACTAAATTTACAACTAAACTAAACCTTACAACTGATGTAAACAGGTCTCATAGACTTGATTTTCAGTCAGTTCAGTCTACTAAAATCATTCAAACTTCAAATCAAACCCAAACTTTCAACTTCGTTTATCCATTATTGGTTATTTATTTATCGTATGCTTTTAATAGTGGGGAGACCCAACGGGTTGTTCCACTTCGCAATATTATAACCTCATTTCTCACGAATGAAAACATGGATATCCATGTGGGTTATAGTTCTTTTAAAATAGTCATTTTTGAACAAAACTTTTGATTTCAAAACATCATTAAATAACAACTAAACTAAAACACTTCACAAATTCACTTCATGGCCGACAAATATTAAATTTTGACTGGAAATTTGGATCACGAAATTTAACACATTGAAATTTTGTCATGGCATCCATTATTGGTTCGGGTAGTTCATAGATATAATGGCAATGTTAAATATGAAATAACTAACACAATATTAACTAAGTAACTATTACTAAGTTTTATTACAGTTTTATCTTTTATTAAGTTTTATTACAGTTTTTATTTCTCTCTCCATATCATTACCATCTCTAAGCTTCATTATTTTGTTTCAAGTCAATATTTTCTGTTATAGGATCACATTCGTTGTCTGAGCACAGCCATCAAGATCTCAGAAATGGAAGGGAGGCTAGAAGAAGTTTGGTGAAAGACATTGGCTGCCAAGAATCGCCGTTCACTTCTGAAAGAACTTCTAGTCGGACATCGTCTGAGTGCTTCAAGCCAAAAGCATCTTTCTCTTCCGCCAAAAATCTACCCGTGAAAGAAGTTCTTGATAAGTGTGTTGGAACAGGTATTTGAGTGATGAATACTTTATGTAGTAATCTTAGAAACTTCAAATCGAATTTTTGCAACGCTGATTATAGTTAAAATATCAAATTTACAAATAACTAATATTGCAGTGCTGGAATGCATTAACTTAGTGAAATCAAAATCAAAAGAAAGCTTCCTTCAAAAGACACTGGCGGATCGTACCCACGAAACAGGTGAAGTGCCCGTATCTTTTACTATACAGCACTTCACATGTTTCGTGAGCACGAGCCGCCAGTGTCGGAAGACTTTTCTCAACTGAAAGGTGGCATTCCCAAGCGGCAGCTCGAGACGCCCGGCTCTAAATGCGCTCCTCGAGCTGCCCGGCTCTAGCCATCACAACTTTATCCACATAACTATATTATAAATGTTCATTTTGTTATTAGGGTTTAGGGCTACTAATGTATAATAAATCAATAAATAGTGAAATGACTATTTGAATAAATGACTTGAAGAGGATTAATTTCACCATTTATTGAATTATTATACATTAGTAGCCCTGATTATAAAGTGACCATTTATAATTTAACTTAGTTATATAATAATTAGAGTGGTGATGGGCGATGTCTAGAGCAGAGCAGCTCGAGCAGCACATTAAGCCGCGTGGCTCGAGCTGCCGCATGGGAATGCTACCTTTTATACCTTAGTAAATAGAACCATTGAGTATAGGCCTAGATATAAATACTTATACAGGGTTTTTCAGGAGGAATGTGCAATCTTTCTCAGGCTGATTCCTTACATCAAGTAGACAAAAAAGTTCCATGGGACCAACTCCCAAAAACGCTTTGTTACTGAGATAACAATGGCGGAAAATTGAGATTTTTCAAAAAATATTAATTTTTCTAATTTTTAGAGGCTTTAGTGAGGTACTAAAATAATCAATTCCTATGTAAAATTAGCTGAGGAATTCAATGAAACCAGTTCCAAGTTTGTAACTTTGATGGTTATTGAGATAATTGGAAAAATATGCTAGAAAAACGCCATTTTTCAACAATAAGGGTTATAACTGGATAAGGAATCATAAAATTGTACTTTTTATTAATTAAAGTTGAAGAGAGTCGGATTCTTAAGGAAAAGTTATGTGGCGGCGATTGTGTAAATCTTACCCAAATCTCAGAAATAGCGATCAAAAATCGCAAAATTGACAAAACATAGCACAAGTGATCAATTTTTGTTTAGTAGCGATTTTGCGATTTTTAATCGCTATTTCTGAGATTTGGGTAAGATTTACATGATCGCCGCCATTCAACTTTTTCTTTAGAATCCGACTCTCTTCAACTTCCATTATTAAAAAATACAATTTTATGATTCCTTATCCAGTTATAACCCTTATTGTTGAAAAATGGCGTTTTTTAGCATATTTTCCCAATTATCTCAATAACCATTAAAGTTACAAACTTGGAACTGGTTTCATTGAATTCCTTAGCTAATTTCACATAGGAATTGATTATTTTAGTACCTCACTAAAGCCTCTAAAAAATTAGAAAAATTAATATTTTTTGAAAAATCTCAATTTTCCGCCATTGTTATCTCAGTAACAAAGCGTTTTTGGGGTTTGGTCCCATGGAACTTTTTTGTCTACTTGGTGTAAGGAATCAGCCTGAGAAGTATTGCACATTCCTCCTGAAACACCCTGTATCTTACTCAATGATAGAACGTTGTATAGCTGAAGCCAAAACTTCAGGCGTTTTCGTCTGCTCCATGTATGCTCCGGCAGCTGATCTTGTCAATTTCATGTCGATTTCTTGCAGAAACAAACTGCTAGAATAAACTTCTATGAGTTAATAAAAAATCTGGATAAAAGTGTATAACTTGAATAAATAATTATTATTCAGCTTATTCATAAGAATAAGTGACTCTAAAAAGCTAGGTGATATCGTCTGTCTTTTGTATGTGATGTAACCCACTAACAGCTTATGTATAGCATCTTTTGTCTCTTGATTTCAAAAACAACATCTGGGCATAGTTAAATGACAACTCTAATTGACATCATCAGCTGTTAAAGCGCACAAGAAGTTGACGAAACGTTATATTAAACATTGTGTTCTGCTGTAACGTATCCTGGTGTTTTTTTTAAATTTATACTTTTTCAGGGTTATGGTTATTAGTATCTTAGACAAAATTGATCATAGCTAAATGACAAGTCTAATTGACAAAATCAGCTGTTAGTTGTAGACGAAGCCTCCCAACTTCTTGGAGTTTGCTATAATAGAACAACATTTTTTCCAGAACGTAAAACTCAATCATCCTCGGACATTGATGATCACAGACGTAGAGTTGGCTCGGTTGGAGTACAGTGCGAGTCAATAAGCAGCAACGAAGTGTCAAGAATATACTTGGAGAGGTCTTCTGCCAAATATCATGATAGCAAACACCATGATAACAAATACAATGATCAAAAATACCATGACAATAAACACATTGATCACAAATACCATGACAGTAAACACCATGATAACAAATACAATGATCAAAAATACCATGACAATAAACACATTGATCACAAATACCATGACAGTAAACACCAAGATAACAATTACCATGACAGCAAACACCACGATAACAAATACCATAACAATAAACATCTTGACAGCAAACACCACGATAACAAATACCATAACAATAAACATCTTGATAGCAATGAGTGCAAAAATGACTTGGTGAAAAAGAGGGAGCTTCCTGTGCAGCACCGTTTCAACACTCCTGAGTCATCCATTGCTCTCGACTCAAATAGGAGCAGTTCGGTCGATTGTTCCTCCACAGACTGGAGGCCTGCAATGCCAGTCCCCACCACTGTTTTCGAGCAGAGGAGGAAAAGTCAAGGTAATAATCCACCTTATACCGTAGAAAATTAGGATTTACTTGAAAGAAATACTTTGTTTAGCGTATGAATCGAATATGAGCATAGGTTTCAATGTTGATATTCTTTTGATTTTATTGAGTTTTTCAAAGTAATTGGACTTCTCTCTTCACAATACATCTGCCTTGGCAGTCACTCAGTATTTCTTGCGCTTTATGTCAATAAATATATTTATTTATTTATTCAAATCAAACCTATTTCCTATTGAATTCGAATCAACCAACTAAAGGAAGATGGGTTTCCATTACTACAAGTAGCGGGCACAAGAAATGATCAGCTGACCAATGTGCGTTGCTCTGTACAACTTCGTGTTTCTGATCATTCCTAGGAACATGTGCCCGTGCTACTTTTATAGTAATGGAAACGAGGCTGATAGTGCAAATCGACATTTTCTGAGATTGGAAGACCAGAAGATGTGTACTTTATATTCAAGCATCATTGTACATTGCTAAATAAGTAAATGGCATCGATTTTATGGAGCCCAATAAAATGAAAGGAAGTAGGACTAGAAAGTCCTCTCTACCATAACATTTTTAATACTTTACTATAATAAATAAATTAATAATCATGAGAAAATTTTTACAGGCCTAACCTAATTTTGAAAAAAAATATTAACGTTATGTTCTTTCAACTCGAAACTTTCGAGTTGTTTTTATTTTCTGAAGATTGAAAAATAACAATGTTTATTGTTTTCATCGATTGGTAGATTTTTTCAGATTTTAAAAATTTTCTTGCATTGATGAACAATTCAGAAAATTGAGCTTTCAATAGGCTAATGCTGGAAATATTTTTCTTTTTCAGCAGCAAATACCAAAAAGGATAAGGATAATGTTGATACAAAAGCAATGATAAATCTCCTCAGCTTTGAAAGGGATAACCAACGTTCAATGATTCAATCTGAGATAGAGCATTTGGATTATCTTAGAAGGTAAGGAAACATTTTTCATGAGAGTCAGTACCAATTATAGTCTGTCCAAGCAAAGAAGACCCTCTGGCAAGATGGGAGAATGACTCAAGCTCGGTCAATATTGGTTCAAAATTTATCAATTTGATCTCAAATTGTAGGAAACTATTAGATCTACTATTAGGACCCCATTTATAGTTCTTGAACAAATATTGACCAAGCAGAAGTCATTTTCCCATCTTGCCAGAGGCTCTTCTTTGCTTGGACAGACTATATAATAGCACGAAATCCTATACTGGTCATGTTTTGTTTGCCGTTTGTATTCATCAAATCTTGAGATTCTTGAATTATTTTCTAATTCCTGGTATTAGTTGAATCACAAGTTAGGAAATTATGAATGACAGTCATTTTTTTGCTTTTCTAAGTATCGGCTAACTCAGTATTGATTTTTAGAACTAATAATTATAGTTTTCCATTACTGCAAATGACGGCACAAGTCTGGCACAAGATGTGATAAATAGAAACACCTGGTTATGTAGAGTAATACAAATAGAAAATCAGCTGATTAGTGTGCGTCCCTATACATCTCCGTGATCCTATTGCATCTTGTTCCCGAAATGTGCCCGTTTTTTGTAGTAATAGAAACCCACCTTTACTCAACAAGTCAACATTGAGTCCAATTTTGAAAGAAAATTGAATCAATTCAAAATCCATGGTTTGTTTTTTAAAGCATATTATCTGCAAAAATTGAAATTAATCACTCTGCGAATAAAACTATTAAAAACATAGTAGCTAATCATCAATGTCAGAAATAATCAAACTAGATTCTTATCAATCAATCGTCATCATTCAGACCTAATTTTATTATACTTCCATAAACTTATACAGATATTTGTCTCTCGATTTTACAATGATTCACAAGTATAAACTGAAACTAGTGATTTTGTTATTGAAAATATTTTGATAAAATGTTTATGCTTGAATCATTGTTGTGCATGCAATAGGCAATATTTATTCACGAGATTACAATACAATGAGATTGAAACACAAAGTCCAATTGAATATTGGTTCCATTTTGAAAAATAAACTGCATGTTATTGCAGACTACTAAAGAAACAGGAAGAATTGCGAGACTCGCTAGCTAGAATCCAAAAAACAAGGCAGAAGAATTTAGACTCACGCTACAATAAATGCAAGACCGCCAATGAGAGGTAAGCAAGAAAGTTTGATTATCAATTCCATTACATTTTTCAATAATTTTTTAATCAAATTATTATTTTCCTTCCAAAGAGGCCGATGTAATTCAAATCAATATGTTTTAATATTGGTTTTGTGAAATATATTATTCAAATGAAAAATCTTCAATCATTGAATTCATCAGTTAGCCTAAACTCCAATAATATAATTAGTCTCAAGTTTTCTCCTCTAAGATCTTTGTTTTATTGGTTTATTCGGGCTGCTTCAACACTGAATGAAACTAAACAAAACATTTTCTTCAAACCAGTGTTTACTTTGTTCACTTTCACACCGAATGAAACTGAACAAAACATTTGCTTCAAACCAGTGGAACATGCGGACTTTCCTTTAGCATTGAAGTAGAGAGATTTAAGCAATTTTTTTATTTTGCTTCAACATAGGTACACCAGATGAAGCAAAACGAATTGGAACATTTTTTTTTTTTTAATTTACGGTGTGAGTTTTGTACTGTTTCAGTCAGAACAAAACGTTTAGTATCGTTTAATCTGGTATGAAAGCACCCAAACCCATTCTCTTGAATTTCTCAACCAAATTTTCCATTTGATTCTAATTTAGGCTACTGTCAATTTCAAAGCCATTGATTTTTTCAAATGAGATGGTTTCTCGATCCATGATAAGCTGCTGTGTCGTTTACGTTATTCAAATAATAATTATCTAATTTAAACAGTTTCTTTAATATAAAAACATTTGACTGCATTGCTGGTAAGAAATCCCAGTGACTCTTTTTTCAATTTATCGTTATATTTTCCAGCAACAAGCAGATGCTCAATACTATAAAAAGTCGATTGAAACAATATTCCGAAGCCCAACATAGGAGAAATTCGAATACTGTTGAGGTGAGTAACAATTTTTTAAAATTTTCATTTGTCTTAAATCATTTGAATCATAAGCTATTTATGATTTTCCCAAGTTACAGTACCTGCATTCTTGATACAGATCCGTTTAATATTACAATTCATAAGCATCTATTAGACCTACTACAATGTTGGCTCATATAATAATTATTTTAAAGATGTATATCATTCATAATTTCTGTATTATTATTTATCATTACAATTTTAACAATGGCACCAATTCACTAAAATAATTCAGGTGGCGGTGAGCATCTGCAGTAATTTCACTTCGAAGACTTCCAATTCCCAAAACAGAATGCTTCCTTTGAAGCCTTCTCTTATCAGTCAGTGATAAAAATCAGTCAAAGAAGGCCAAAGAATTGAAACAATCTATTTTGTTCTATTCCTCTACTTTTAAACTTGATCCAATTTTCATAATCATTCACATTTTATACATGAGACTTATTTTGCTGTCTTGTATAGTATATGCGGTACCAATGGAAGCGATTTTTAATATCAGATGGGTGATGGGACATATTGCTTGAAAAAGCTAACTCGAAACAAGACGAACTTGTAAAAACTAACCAACTTAAGTGTAGATAGGATTAGATTCCTTCATTGTTGGTACTTATCATATTATTATTTTTGTTTGCAGGAGAATCAAGAATGGGACTCTCATAATTATTATTCGTCCGCTGATGAGATGAACCAGCCGGCATCGAAGAGAACTGACAGACACAAATCAAACTCCGCACGTCAACAGCAGGTAGTAAATAACGATAACTTCTCAAGAAGAAACTCAAAGGATAGCACAGTGAACCGATCCGGTGCTTCAGAAGAGGAAGATATTTCTAGTGCAGCTAAATTAAATGATTCTAGTGATATTCTAGCATCAAATCCAGTTGACAATCAAAAGAATCAGTCACGAAGATCTTCGAAATCGTCGGTTAAAACTGGGGATAATCGTGCTTGCAGTTGTCAGAAAAAACAAACTTGCAAATGCTCCAGAAGTAATCGAAGTTTGGAGAAGAGTAAGAAACCTGTCGCTTACTTCATCACGTTTGAAGAAGGATGTTCGGATAATAATTCTACTGTTGGCGTGAGTTTTATTCCAATATTTTCTACAAGTTCAAGTATTCTATTATTTTGAAATTTATTGTATTGTTGCATTTTTTTATCTATTAAGGCGAGTTTATACGATGCCAATTGGCGAGACAATTGTCTTCTAAAAACCTACAGCTGATGTAAAAAATCTATTTTATCTTTTGATTTTAAAACTATCATCTAGGCATGGCTAAATGAAAACCAATTGACAACATCAGCTGTTGGAGCGCACAAGAAGTAGTCTTTTGACAACTGTCTTGCCATTTGGCGTTGTATAAACCCGGTATTAGAGATTTGATTCAGCATATTACTAGAGTTGAACGCATGAAAATAGTCTTATGAAACTTGATGCAACGTTGCCTATTAAGCTGATTATAATAATAAAAATTAATTTATCACACCTGACGAAATGGCAACGTCAATGGGTTCGGGGGGTGAAGGGGTACTCTGCTGTTCCTGTTTCCATTGGACTATTTCCATGCGTTTTACTCTAGCATTAATCACAATATTCTCTTCAATCGTTCAATCACAGTATAATGATGATAGCTGTTTCTGTAATTTGTAGTTCTATAGAGTAAGTAACTGTTAAAATTGCTACTCTGGTGTAATAGTGTCTTGAGTACAGCAACAATACATTATGCTCACAATTTTGTAGCAGAAGTAGATCTAAAAAAGGAAGAAGGGTCCTTTTATGTATGCAATCGAATATGAACGACAAAAAATCACTGTTTTCAAATATATTGAAGCAAATGAGTGCTTTGTCTTAATGCTCGACATTGGTTGAATGTGCTTATTTGTTTCATTTTATTATTTATTTCATTTTATTCTTATTTTCATACTTATTCATAAATAATTGGTTGATTTGAACAAAAATAGAGAAAATATAATGTTTTTTCCAATTTTTCCCCTAACACAATAGTTCAATAATTTTTTTTAATCTATTCCAACAGTCCATATTAAACTTGGGAGTTGTACAACTTTTTTGAATTCATTAATAGCCAATCTTTGATTTGGTCATCATTTTTATTAAAAATTTAATTAATTATATATTTTGCATACTTTTGTTTTCCCAGTCTGACACGCCGCTGGAAGAGTTAAAAATGAGATCGAATAAAATTATTGACAAATCATCTAATGAAAGAATTTTGAAAAAGAAGGGAACAGCTGTTGAAAAGGAGAATCGAGAACCAAAGCAACCAGAGATGGATGGTGAATACAGACCAACTCTCCAGGTAACTATAATATTGTAAATTCAAGTATTGTGTGTTTAGTTTCATGTGGAATTTGAATGATTCATCGAGTATGCTGTATTTCCAGTAAAGACTCGTTCCCATTATTACAAGAGTCGCAAAGGCACATGTGTCCATAGGTAGCTACATAGCATCCTCTGGAGCAATGAAGTGATCTTTTTTTAATATTTAAACCCAATTGAATAAGAAAGCATGCAACATTCTTCCTATTTCAAGTTAAATCCTTAATATGCTGCATTATACTTGCCATGCATCTCATATCAATCTGACAGTTGAGTCATCTCATTTAACTATGAAAATAGCATCCTCTATAACAATGAAATGAGCATGGATCTAGCATTTCCAACAATATTCCAACTCAATTGAATAAAAAAACATGCAATATTTCTCCTGTTTCCAGTTCAATTCTTGCTATGCTGCATTACACTTGCCAAGCATCTCAAATCTATCTGACAGTGAAGTTATCTCACTCAACTATGAACATAGCATCCAATGTAACAATGAAATGATAATGGTTTTGACATTCTCAACAATGTTTCAACCCAATCAAATAAGAAATTCAATATTACTCGTATTTTCAGTTTAATCCTTGATATGCTGCATTCTACTTGCAATGTGTATCATGTCAATGTGATATTGAAGTCATCTCATCTAACTAGCATCCTCTGTTACAATAAAGTGATGTTGTAATTGGCATTTTCACCAAATTGTTGTTTGATGTTGATGTTGTTTTGGCATATATCTACCAAATTGAATGACAAACCCAGAAAATTTAGCTTTCCGAAATGGGATGCTTTCCAAAACTACGCCGTCGCCCAGCGTACAAAAAAAATTTGTGCTCTTATGAACAGAAATTATGTTTGTGGTAGTACTGCTATCTTGTGGCACGCTCCCGATCCAGCCAATTCGTGTATGGAAGTATAATAGCTCAATTTATTGTAGGTACTCCACGCACGTAGTTTCGGAGTTTCGGAAAGCACACCTTAAGGTCACTCACTTGTTCTCAGCCCCTCAATTATGTTGTTAACAATAAGTAAAATGATTAAGTTTGAAACTGTTGTCCTGTTAAGAAATTATAGATTTGTTAGTGACTCGATTAAAATCATTCTTATGTATTATCGCTTAGACATCCTAATTTTATTCAGGCTATAAATGTTGTGATGATATTATTTCGAGAGTTTTGTTGAAATAGATGTAAAAATTGCCCAATTTTCCTTTGATAAATGTTTCAATAATTTGTTACAGGAATACCTGTTGATGAATCGTGGAGAGTATGTGAACAGAGCCGAATACCGACGGAAATGTGTAGCCGAACTGACGTATTTGCGAGAACTGCGCAACAAAACTAAACGACATCTGATTGTGATGGCTCCTGAAAGTTCTGACTATAGTCAATCCACAACACCGCGGGAGCTCCCTCCACCTCCACTAGGTCAGTTATATAATATAACTTATATATTATTTAAAAATTCGACTGAGTCGCTGTCGATATTGTAGAATCGTTCCGTTATGTAATAAAACACTTATATTGTCAATTCTACACTTCTATTTTGTTACAGGACCATAGTTTTGACTGCAGTCAACTTGAAAGTGTGACACGTGTGTCACGAAACCATGGTTCTGTATCAAAATAAACTGTTGAATTTACTTAATAAGTGTGTCTTATTTCATTTATTCACATAATATAATTATTAAAATCTCTTAATATTCTTTCTCAGTTATCTTTATTCAAAAGTTATTCACAGAGTTATTTGTATTTGATTCAATAAGGTTATAGCCATAAGCCGCGTATCGACAGTGCGAGGCATGTGCCGCGAATGCCTCGCGGTGCGTTGATACTTGTGCGACTGGAACGCAGTCGATCAGCTGTGGCGAATCATATCTCTTGCTATTAAATTCAAAGGATAAAATAAGAGATGTGATTGGCACAGCTGATCGACTGCGTTCCAGTTGCACAAGTATCAACGCACTGTGCGCGTTACAGTTTTGGTAAGCACCCCTTCAGTTTAAAGAAAATAGCACAGGGTTCACAAGCATTTGTTATGTGCTTTCCAATGCTACAATACTTCTAGTTTTTTATAAAACAGTCTTCCAAAACAAATACTACTTTTTTAAACCTTTCTATAAGGGCTAATTTTTTGAAGTCATTAGAATTCTTATAAAGTTGTAGTAGCGTCATCATTCAGTATATGTTTTGAGTTTGTATTCGTATAAAGCCGCGTATCGACAGTCCGAGGCATGTGCCACGAATGCCTCGCAGTACAGTCTGGTGACGCAAAAAAAGTATAAACTCATGGCTGAGGCATATATGTGAATATAATCTGCAATAATCAAAAATTATTATAATTATAGTATAGTATATAGTATATAATTATAATAAAGATAATTATAATAAAAACAACTGCATTTTTTGTAACCAAAAATGCGAGCACGCAAACAAATTGACTAGCGCCATCAAGCGGGAGACAAAGCAACTATAAGCTCTGACAATTGATAATTTGGACTTTCGAGGTTAGTTTGTGCTCAATTTGTAGATAAAAATTCAAGGCAATGCTTATTATTGCCTATTAGAACCTTCTGCACCCAAATAGAATTCTTAATCACAAAAAAGCATAGGAATGGGGTACAATTTTGAGGTTAGTTTGTAGAATTGTTTGTTGTGCGTTGCGAGGCAACAGGCACTGCTCGCTGCGAATTGTGTGCAGCGTTTGCCTCGCTGCTAGCATACCCGGTATCGACAGTCCGAGGCATGTGTTGCACATGCCTCGGACTGTCGATACGCGGTAGATAGTAGACTAGTAGTAGTACTCTTTTTTTGTGTCAACAGACTGTACAGCGAGGCATTCGTAGCACATGCCTCGGACTGTCGATACGCGGCTTAATTATGATCTAATTATCAAATGTTGTAAAGTGTGACAAAACTTGGCTTGATTTCTCCATTAATCAGCTTTTTTCATAGTTGTACCTACATTATTTCATCTTGAAAAAATATAAGAATATTTTCAAAAATAGAAAATTTATTAATCGCATTCAATTTAAAAAACTATTTGATTCTCTTCTTCTCCAAATCATGCTCTAGTAATTCAATATCGATGGAATCTGACAAAAACATTGCTATATTTAACTACGTTTCATGGATTTATTTATTGAATGTTCATTTCTCTTGCAGCAATTAAACGAGTCTTCAGTCAGAAGACAATGAGACGACAGACAGAACGCAAGTATCGACAGTTGGCTGAAGTCAAGAATAGAAACATCGACTTGAAAAGGAAAGAGGCTTACCGCACTAATCGACTGATGGCTGAAGTTTTTACCAAGGTAAATCAGAATCGAATTTAAATTTCGTTTCCATTTTTGTTGTACAGAAGCTAGAGTTACGTGAAGGTGATATTTTTTCATAAGTATTGAATTCAATGACCTAAAGTTGACACTACAACTGTAATTCGCGCAAGCTGAGAAGAGACGCCGTCGAATTCAAACACTGTTGTAACGGCGTCTCTTCTCAGCATGTGCTAGAAAAATTATTCGCCAACCGCTAGTTTCTTGGTAGCATAGTGTATATTAAATTTTATTCAAATTATTGACAACAAAAATATAAAACACGACAACCAAGCAAAGAAGACGTTCTGGCGAGATGGGAAAATGATTCCAGCTCAGTTATACTAGTTCAAAAATTAAAAATTTGGTCTCAAACTGTAGATCAAAATTTTTCCTGTGAATAATTAACTTATGAACCAATATTGACCGAGCTGGAGCCATTTTTCCATCTTGCTAGAATGTCGTCTCTGCTTGGACAATCTGTGTATGTCTCATCAAGTTCTTAATAACACCCTTGTCAGGGATAAAAATATTACTTGCAGTTAAAATAAGTCCTTGCAGTTACTTGCAGTTAAATAAAGGACTCTTATCATTTAATATCTAGTTATTAAACATCCTTGTCAGGGAGAAAAATATTACCTACAGTTGAAATAAGTCCTTGTTATCTTAAGGTGTATTTATAAAGGACCCTTATAATTTAATATCTAGTTATTAAACTCCCTAGTCAGGGAGAAAAATATTACCTACAGTTAAAATAAGTCCTTGTTATCTTAAGGTGTATTTATAAAGGACCCTTATAATAATAATAATAATAATATTTAGGACAAAGAACTTTAAAACTTAGGGCTGTTTAAAATAATTGAAAAATAAATAAAAATCAAACACCCTTTTTTTGAAAACTTTAAAATTATAAAAAACACATACATGTTTCGGGAACTAAGCCCATTCTCAATGACATTGAGAATTTTTTATTTATTTTTCAAATATTTAGGACCCTTATAATTTAATATCTAGTCATTAAACACCCTTGTCAGGGAAAAATATTACCTACAGATAAAATATGTCCTTGCCATCTTAGGTGCATTATATAGGAAGGTGGCTGCATTAGAAGCGCTTGCCAGGTATGGCTTTTTCACATTGAAGTTGTGAATGAAATTAATATAAGTATCAAGTATGCTTTTCATAGACAGCGATTGCAAGTTGTCTGTTCAGATTTATGTTCGTCTTCAGTAGAGAAAAACTATCTGATTTTTATAACAGTATTATTATTTCATAGGAAATGTTTGAAATGTAGTCACTGTAGGGGAGAGTGGTGTACCTTTGACCATAATGTACCTTTAACCATTGAGCTTACCGAGGCATCTAGTGGCCCTTTCATAAATCTAAAAATCATAGTTCATAGAGTTCCCACAAGGGAATCCTACCATTCTAGCTTCAAAACTGCCGTTTGTTTCGTTTGAGCAAAAAATTCTAAAACTAAAATCACTAGTGAAAAGTAAGTAATTTTTCCCCTCGTATTTTGTTTTTGTATTTTTACAGAGTTGAGTTTATTGAATTTGTGTGAATCTACTCTACTTCTTACTATTTAAACTATCTTACGCTGCATCACTTGAATCCAAAAACATAACTTCAATGCAGGAATTGGAAAGGAATAAGGAAAGGAGCACTGTGTTGTACCTTTGACCAGATAGCTGTGTTGTTCCTTTGACCAAGTTAAACAAGTATAACTTGGAAGATCATGCAGCTGTCTATGAAATAGGTGTTGAAGATATTGTCGCCAAGCTTCCTCATCCAGATGCTATGGGAGGCTCTGCTCGTTAACGTGAAATATTATCTTTTGGTGTAGATTTAAAAACAAAAGTCATCCTTGAAAAATATTGCCCATTTTTTAGTTAAGATTAATTTTAATTAATATATTATTGTGTGCATTTCACTTTATTTATTTCAATTAACCATACCAGTAGGCTTAACTTGGCCTAAACCGACATCCCAAACCAATCTAACCACTGGTCAAAGTTACAACATGCACTGGTCAAAAGTACAACACCATGTTGTTCCTTTGACCACATGGTAGTGATTTTTAAAATAATTAAAAAGGTTACTTTGGATAAAGTTAGAAAAATGATTTTTCAGTAGAAGATAGTTAACTAATTGAAGTTTTGATTCATACAAAAATATGTTACTTTTAAGCCAAAATGAAGTTTAAAAAATCTTAGAAGCAAAACTGAAAAGGTACACCACTCTCCCCCACTGTAGGCGAAATTCCCACTAATTGTAGTATTCCTAAGCGACGGCTCGAGCTCCACGTCCATAGCTTTACAGATTATATAGTATAATGATTATTTATATGATATAAGTCTAGAGCTATGACGGCTCAAGACGCACAGCTAGAGCTGCGCAGCCCGAGTCGTCACTTTGGAATGCTACCTTAAGACTTGAATACATTGCAGAACTTGATAAAACACGAATTATCATAATTTTAATTTTCACCTATTATGTGAAATGTGTGTAGGTACAGGACAAAATTCATTCTAACATCATACAGAATCATATATTCGTTCCGTTTCAACATAAAACTACTTCAGATGCATTGAATATATCTAATACACAGATATTGTAGGCAAATCACAGATCACAAACTGTTTCAAATTTATAATTTGAATTTGTTTTTGTTTTTCAGAAATTGCAGAAACGTGCTCTCAAAGGGGAAACGAACCTATCGAACAGTGTTAGTGTGATATCCAGCCTTTAGTTTATATTTACCGAACTTGAAAGTAAACAGTGTTTTTTATTTATTTCTTGGACAAATATCATGATCATTATGCATCAGATATGATTGAAATGTTCAAATTGTAAATATGTATTTGATTTTCATGTAAGACATTGTCTTACAAGCTACTGACTTTTTTATGTAAGGTTTGTGTACTTTCTTACCAAATATTTTTGTTAAAATCTGTGTGTTCAATAGAAACTTCTTCGATTTTTTACATTCAGTATTTGATTTCATACCCGTCATACTGTCATTTCTCATGAATTCAATTATCCTCATGATTTTTTCCTCCATTATCTCATGAATTCTCATTTCATTTCAATCTCCGAGCCCGAAACCTCTTTCACGAACGCTCTTCCACTAAGTGAAGTTTCGCTCTTTGTAATAAGTGAAGACCTCTTTCACTTGTAATAAAATAGAATTGTGCACGTTCACTAATCTAATGGAACGATAGTACTCTGTGGACAAGGACATATCTAGTTTGAATCCCCTTCATTCTTTTGTTCAGAATTTTGAAAAAAATCAAAAATAAAATTAAAACAATTTTACAATACAAAGAATCAAGAGTAGGAAAAATACCGAAAAGACGAAACCGCCTAACTTTTTGACGTCAGTTTTACTGAAAGAGACAGAAATAATAGTTTCTCGAAAAATATGAATTTCCATTGAAGTGTTGGAAAGGTTCATTTTATTATAATAAAAAACTATAATTTATAAGTAACTCAGGCCAAGCAATTTTTTTATTTAACAAAATTCAATCAGTTCTCTATTTTATTTAGACTTGACAATAATGATTTCGTGAAGATTTGCTGTGTCGATCAAGCTTCTTGAAATCGGAACAATCCCCTTTTCTGGTCAGCGTGAAGTGCTGTAGGCTATATAATTGACATCAGGTTGAAACTTGTGTTTCTTGAATTCATTTCTTTCTTTCTTTCAGATCATTTCTTTCCCCTGAAAAAGTCAGAATAATAGGCTATGGTTATCAATCTTCGACGTGTAAATTACAAAAACTAATTGATGAGAATCAATTTTTGTGTTGAGTAGGCTGAAAGAGCTCTTGTCATAACAACCTCAAAAACCTCTTCAAATAGGTACTTACTAAATAATTTCTTGAGTATAAAACATTAAAGAGAAATTCAGTATAGCGTAGGCTACATACATTGTTTAAACGAGGTTTATCCTCAATTATTCTCATAAATTCACTAATTTATTAATTATATTGCTAAGTACCTATACTAGAAGGCCCCCCCTCGCCATAGAATGTAGTTGAATTAAATTGAAACGATTTCGTTGAAAAGATGCAGATTACATATATATATATATATATATATATATATATATATATATTATTATATATATATATATATATATATATATATATATATAATTATGTTCTATTTAATAATATGAATCACAGTAACCTTGTGGAATTATTTTCATTTTAGCTTTACATGTTTCAGTTAATTAAAATTATTTCAAAAGGGTACTGTGATTCATATTTTAAATAGAAAACATTGATAAGCAGCCATAAGAAAAAGAAAATATAGATTGAATAATTATAGTATTAGCACTTGTTTGAAATATATAGGCCTACAAGACAATAGATCCACTTTCAAGAAGAAACATAAGCTTATACAACTATTAAACAATACATTTCAGAAACCACGATTTTCAGACGTCCAGCATATACCTTCCCTATAAATTTTATCAAATTAAATGAAGCTCTGCAAACATATGATATGTCTCATTACACTATGAGTATATAGTGAAAGTGGACATTGTGGATAGACATATAACCTAATCTTAAGCCTTCATCATCACGCATTCATCCTTTGCTTAAAATACTTGGAAACCAAGTCGCAATTGTAAAGAAAGAATTATATATGTTTGCCATGCTTCATCCAATTTAATAAAATTTATAGGGACTGCAAAAAACCAGATGTCCAAGAATCTTAGTGTATGAAACGGGCGTTAAGCCTGTTTTCTCTCTTCCAATCATTATAACCAATCAATCATCATTTATTCAAATTACATTTTGGTGAGTGCAACAGGCTCATGCCCTAAACCGCTCCTCTACCAAATGTCTAATATGATTATGTTTTAGTAACTCATATAGTGAAAATCTCTGCCTTCACTATAAAAATGAATATAAACACTACAATCGCAACTTACATACAACTTTCAATAATCAATACAATAGTAATACGAATCACTTTGATATTGTACTTACAGAATAATTTAATAAATAAGAAATTCAATTTTCATCTTACCACGATCCACTCGAACTCGAAGCACTGGCGCTGGCACTTGCACTAGAATAAGCTCCACCACCTCCTCCGCCATACCCTCCTCCTCCTCCACAAGAGTAGCATGTCTGTGGCTGCTGGTATCCTCCTCCATGACCCCCTCCATATCCACCTCCATACCCTCCTCCACCGTATCCACCCCCTCCGCACCCTCCATAACCGCCGCAGCCACCGCCACTGGTTCGAAAAGATTTTATTTTGTTGATTCAAATTTGAAAGAAATGGAAAACAATGGGATTTGGTATAACTGTCCTAGCAGAGAAGACCATTTGACAAGATGGGAAAATTACTCCACATTGGTCAATATTTGTTCAAGAATTATAAATGTTGTCTTAATAGTAGAACAAATTGTTTCCTACAAGAAATTGATAATTTTTAAACCAATATTGACAGAGCTAGAGTAATTTTTCCATCTTGCCAGAGGGTCTTCTTTGCTTGGACAGACTATAACTAGTGTTACCAGCGAAATACAAATATCAATAGCATTTCAGAGAATTGAATCTACATAATGAATAAAATGCTAAATTGAAAATGGAAGGAGTTATTATAAATACAGTGACAACAGTGTATTTCAGAGAATAAGAATATATGTATATATTTTTTTTTTATTTATATAGACTACCTTCACAAAAATGATATGAACTTTTGTCAAAAATGCAAGGTACACAATGAAATAAAACTTATAATAAAATATTTTGGTACAGCCAGCAAATAAAAACTCTTCTGTGTCACAAACATATTATTTATAAAATATCGAGATACCTGTTGCGATTGTTACACCTTTATCAATCTTTTGGTAGAGTCTGTCAACAAAGAAGACCCTCTGGCAAGAGGGAAAAAATTACTCCAGCTCGGTGAATATTAATTCTAAAATTATTGATTTGGTCTTAATCGTAGAAAACATTCTGATCTACAATTTGAGACCAAATCAATATTTTTTAACCAATATTGACCGAGCTTGATCTTTCCATCTTGCCAGGGGGTCTTCTTTGCTTGGACAGCAGACTATTGAAACTGGATTTTGCCAGTACCGTACGAAGTTTAGTGTCAATCATTGAAGTTTTTCAGTTTATCAGTAGATAATTTGCCAGTACCGTATTCACCTAGAAACAGCGGTTTTCATTATTTCATGAATCTATATGATTATGTCTTATTCTTCAGCTAGAAGAATTGAGCTGCATTAAATCATTGGCTATGGATTGCAGCCGTCTGAATAATAATTTGCCCTAAAGTAATGACGATTTGGGCGGCTACTCACCCGAACTTGGGATATTTGACGGGAACTGCAATTGGAACAAAGACAGGCGTCGGCTGTAAATATCCAAATCTCTTCTTATGACAGGAGTGGCAGCGCTTCAATCGTTGAGGTTGTGCGATACTCGACAAATTCTGTTGAAATTGAATGTGAAATTAGAAATTATGAAGACTATTAATTTATCACTGGTTTCATTTTGAAGAGTAACTATAAATTAGATCAAAATTTGATGTTCAGAAATATAAAAGATGTAGTACCCACATTTTTTGGCGAAAACTATTTGAATATCCCACCTGTAGGAAAAGTTATAATAAAGTACCTAATAAAAAAACTATAATTTATCAAATAATGATTATTATGATTTTTGCAGCTCCTGTTTATATGCAGTTTAAATAATTAGAAAACTTGATTTCGTATTCCCATACAAACACATTTCAGAAATTTTAAAAAAACTCAACCACAATAACAGAGGACTAATAATATTCTCCATCCCGATATCGAGCCCCTCTCGGAATGAATAATAGGTACCGTATCGCAATCGCTAAAATTTTCCCATGTAACTTTGCATTTGTGTTGATGTGAATGTATTTCAACCATGAATAAATTATCTATTCAATAAACACCATTAATAATTCACTCAAATAATTAACACAGTTGATTAACCTTTCCTTTTATTCTTTATTCTTTCTTTACAATTGCGACCTTGTTTCCAAGTATTTTAAGCAAAGGATGAATGATGATGATGAAGGTTTAAGATGTGGTTATATGTCTATTCACAATGTCCAATTTCACTATGTCACAAAATAAGTTAATTATCCCGTTGAATTTAAATTTTTTCCGTGCCACACATAAATTTTAGAAAAAAATTATTATGAAGAAATTATCAATTCCAGTTAGCCTATGATTTTTCTTTAAATTGATAATCACACAAACAAGTTTTGGGATCAAGTTAGAAGCTACTATCCACCACAATAAATTCCACATACGTTTGCAGGTAATTTCGTTTTTTGAAAAGACAGCTATTGATAGTTATTGCTATTATTCCTGTTGGGCTGCACTAACTCAATAGCCTACATTTAATAAAACTTATGAGTAATCCAAATTCAAGCATTATTTACTATCTGGGTATTACATATTCTTGCAATAAAAATCAGCTCAAACTCACCTTTTCTAGTTGATCATGAATAGCCGTCAAAATCTTCATAAGATTGTTTAGCTTTTTCGGCAGCTTTCTTCAGAAATTGAAGGAATTCTTCGTCTGTCAAACTATCCACCTCCTTCATAATGCTTGGAATGGTTGACCTGAATTCATCTGGTATTTGTTGTTTGGAAAATAATCGATCCAGTTGACTGCCAGTGTCATTTTGTATAGAGACCTGAGTGTCATTTTCTAGAAAAGAAGTAATTTCGATTGAGTTGTTCATACATCTGCTATATCTTTCACTATATAAATGTATATAATAAGGGTAATATAATTTTTAACAGGGATAGTAATATAAGGTGCGACAATTGTTTCGTGCTGGTAAGGCACATTTCGAGCGCAAGACAGGTAGGCATACACTACAGAATTCATTGTAGCCAATAATATATTGTATAACTTATGTGAAAAATCTCATCTCATTCATTTATTTATTTATAAATTCATTTAAATTAAAGAAATTGGGAGAAAATCCATGATTGTATACTGTATTTCAATGTCATGGAAGGTAGAATATAATTCTGCCATTTCATTTTTCAGATCATATAAATAATTCACTGAATCATGTACCGTAACTATTTTGAGTAGATACAGTAGATGATGATCAGTAGCCTACCGCAATAATATTAAATGTGTATGGAGATATACTTCAAGACTTTTTAACAATAATTTTAGTATAAAAATAAGATTTATTTTATTTATGAAAATCATAATAAACACAATTCAAGAGATAAATAATAATTATTCCCATTACACAGAAGTTTTTGCCTGCCCAAAAAACCTGTTTTAAATTTCTTTAATATTGCATTTTAAATAATAAATAGATTGAAATATAACTGAAATTGGGGAGGGAATATTACTGAATTATTCGACTGACTACACTAAACTAACTAGCTTTTCATAATAATAGAAGTACTCTAGGTAGTGATTATAGTTTTAGATTTGATTAAAATAAGTTTATAGTCTATTATATTAATGGTCACATGAATAATTCATTTAACTTACCAGTAGCAGCTGTGGTGGTTGTTTCCCCGACTCCCAGCGAGTGAAACAATAAATAAAATCAAAATATTCTTGATAACATTCCATACTAGGCTCTTTCTACTAGCAGAACCTATTTTACTCACTCTGTGTTGTTTAACCTTCTATTGTCACTTATATTATATGGTAGCAGAAGAGATTTCTTTCGGAAAGACCAGGATCTTGGGCAATGAACATAAATTGCCACTCTCTGGTGACCTCATCATATAGCTGGTTATGTACTTCGTTTTAATTTCTATTTTTCTCATCCATGATCGGGGATTCACCGAAGTGTCGTGCTGTAATAACTAAATCTTATTAGACAATGCGCAGCTTGTAATCTTTGATAATTCAAGTTAGTTACGGTACGACAAAGACGCTTTTAATGATAAAGAAAGATGAAATTATTTTTTCCTACCCAGAAAAGTTATAGTTGGATACTGTACTAATAATAAGTTACCTCTTGTTAGTAGGTACTGGAGATAAGACAATTTCTATTTGCTTATATATTCTATGCTAGTAAGCGGTACAGTACTTTATTATTTATTTATTTTATTTTATCTCATTTGATAGTTTGAATAATTAAATAGGAATAATTTGATTTACCGTATCAGAAAAAAAAAACATTTTAATTTACCGGTAATTTTCCCATTTCATAGCAGTAAAATAAATAAAAATATTATTGACCTCAGATTATCGAAGCCAAAGGTACTACTGGTATCTAAATCGAATAGCGTGTAACTCATCGGTATTCGTGTCAAGTCCAAGCAAAAGAAGACCCTCCTGGCAAGATGGTAAAAACATCTAGCTTTCGACAATATTGGTTCAAAAATTATCAATTTTATCTCAAATTGTAGGGAAACTATTTGACCACATGTATAATTCTTTTGAACAAATATTGATCAAACTGGAAGTCATTTTCTCTAATTTGCCTTCTGTTGTGAGGACAGTCTTCTTTGCTTGGACAGACACAGACTATACCAGTAGTAAACTTACCTTCATATTCGATAATTTGGTCAATAATATTTTATTTATTTTACTGCTATGAAATGGGAAATATGATTCACATACAGAATGGATTATTTTCAGAATTAATATGCTCCTTATTATTAACTCATAAGTTATATTGCGATGAGTAGATCTGTTAGTTGAAAAATCTTCATATTATATTGGTTTTAATTTCAACTTTTTTACATATTGAAGTAGGTCTACTAACAGGTACCGTATTTGGATTATTTATAAAATTTTATTCATTTTTTCATGATGATAATGATAAATATGATCAAAAACTTATCATTCTCAATTAAATTTTTGTTTAGCTATCTCTACTCATACGGTACCTTGATTTAATTTGTTAATTGTTACACCAATACCGGTAATAAGTCCTTCCTACATACTATAAAGGCGACTATATAGGAACCTTTACCTCCTATACGAACACCTTGGCTCCTTGGGTCTACACCGTATATTTTTGTTTGTTCATTATTGTAATTCGAGACTGGACTATTGGTTAGTTTCTACCAACGATAGACAAATCAAATCTGACCATGTTGAAAAAATAATTGATTTTCACTGTAATAATATTAGAATTTCAGCAAATCATACACTATTCGTGCACTAAACTCCCATACCATTGTCCTTGGAGATTTATTATACTATTATTGATAGCGTAAATATTCTAATACCCACAAAGAAAAGTATTTTTGTACTTGTATTTTTGTATTCAGATAACTTGTTTATGAGATTATGGAGATTAGCTTCTATCAAGAAAGGAGAAATTTCCATCAACTTCCAAAGCCACCATATTTATGGAAAGTCATTATTCATTGATAATGTATGCTCAATTACTTAGAATATTTTTCTTCAATAGGTATATCATTTACAAAAATTAAAAGCTAAAGTAAAATATTATAGACTAGATTTTCAAACAGTGGCGTAACTTTTCCAAACCGGGCCCCCCAAAAAAAACAAAATCCGGGCCCCTTTATCTGAATACATACCCCTTTCACCCTTATTCTCAACCCTTCTTCACCCTCAATTTCAACATTTTAACGTATATTTTTCATGTTTGAAAGACATAAACAACCTATATGAAAACAAATCTATATATTGAATTATACAATATTTATTTTTTATTATTTTTTTTTTGAGGGTGATGCCCACATGGGCTCTTGGGCCTGTGCGTGGGTAATGGGAAGGATGATGATGAGAGATGAATGGACCTACTGCTTTAGGTGGGTTCCGGACCACCGGGAAGCGATTTTTGAGGCTCATGAATTGAATCCAGAGGAACCGGTCACCGTTACAACAGTGGTGGTAGAGGCACGTCGCTTATCTAATCTCACCGATTAGACACTCTCTACCACTGGGACAAATCATGTTCAACCAAGGGAGGAAAATATAGGATCAAGCCTTTAGTTTGGATTAATGAGACTGTATAATCAGTCTACGGTGATACAGTCTCTATAGTTAGGATCAAGGATTTAACTTCGCTCGATAATTTTTGCGGACACGAACGTACATCCAGTACTACAATTTGATAGGAACTAAATAATTGGAATCGCAAATAAAATACTGCACCTAATGAATTGAGTAGGCTACATTTACTTCACAATTTTATTTCGAAATTTAATGTCGACTTGACGACTCTGCCACACTATACGCTGAGGAGTTCAATGGGAAAGTACTTTTTTTCCTCTTATATTTACTCAAAGAAGTGAATGGGAAGATTACGAGAACTTGTTAGAGAAATGATTTTTGTTCTAGTCTCAGTCTGGATACCGGATGTCTCAATTTTAATTATTTGCAAACAACATTCCTAATTTTTCAATAATAATGATAATACTATGAACTTGTTAATATAGCAGACTATTGAACGATAAAAAGTATATTTAAACAACACTAAGGAACCAACATTGTTCTGTTGATGCATACTTTCTTTTTAGATTATTAGCCACACTACATTAGTGATTTTGGCTGTATTTGCCAAAATAGAAATCATATAGTTACTTTTTTGTAAATCGTTACTTCAATTTCATCTCTTTAGAAATTATGTAAGATATTATTTCGGGCCCATGAATTACATTATTTTTCAGGAAACCTATAAGCACAGAGGACGGAGAACCTTCTTCTCTGCTATAGTTATACAGTATTATATACGGGCCCAAGTACTTCATTTTTAAGGAAAACCTATAAGTTGATTTATATTCTGGGCCCAAGTACTTCATTTTTAAGGAACCTATATTTTATATTGGGGCTCCCAGTCAGCTCGGGCCCCCCAGGAGTCGGGCTCCTGCGCGCGGCGGGCTGCGGGGGTGTACGTTACGCCACTGTTTTCAAACCAAATCTAATTTCTGTTTACATCGTGATTATCTTTCACTATTATTGAAGAACAGGCATTTGCTTGAAAATTTCAAATAATTATTCATTCTCTTTATCTTGCCAGAATGTCTTCTTTGCTAGACCAGACTTTATCTGTGATTGATTCGTAGTGATTCTATGCAGTATGTGAGATTAGTGTGTGATATGAAGGACGGTAGTGAAGCTGGAGGAATTTAAAAATATTGTCAAATTATTGGAAGTTAATCATTTTATTGTAACAGAGGATTTTTCAGGTAACAGAATAAAGATTGAGTACGGTAAGTTATGGTTATTGAAAGTTCTGAAAATTTTGAATCTTGATTCCAACTTGGGAGATATGTATGTAGGTCAGTTCAGTTGTCTTCAATCTCAGCCTCCACTGAAAAAATAACAAATATTTATTTATTAAAAGAATTCAAATTGTCTTAATCAATCATATCGAATCAATAATACTGATTTAACCATAAGCTATTTGCGTAATTGCGCCAAATAGGTAACTTTTTGAGAAGTTGTGAAGATGAGTATTGGTAGTTAGCCATATTAAATGAAGAGGAGAAGACGTTGTCAAGCCACTGATTTAGTCACTGAGACTGAGGTTTAGCAACGTCTTATTGTCTTTTTATTTAACAAAATAGGTAACTTACATAACACAAAAAAGGTCGAACTATTGTTATACCGTACATTCTCCAAAAATGTCGAACTTTTGGCTCGGTCGGTGTCGGTTCAAGGACTGTGGGTTCTGTTTGAGAGTTCATGGGCTTTGGCCTTTAAGTATTGGCCAGGCTAAAGTCGTTTTCCCTGTCTTTCCGGGGTACCATCTTTTTGCTTAGATGGACTGCGTATAATGGAGTGAATATGAAACTGGCAACCAGCTGGTAGGCCTATAGGGCCTTCGTGGGCTGGTGAGCAGTGGACAATCAAACAATAACAAAGTATTCTTTTCTACACCACTCAATATGATTAAATCATTTTTAATTAATAACTGTTTTCAAGATTAACTATGAAAATTAGCACCTCCATTTTTGTGTCACATTCTGAAATACAGTAATCTTCAATGACCCACAAATTTTTTTGTTGTTATGAAATGTTTCAATTTTATTTGTCTGGAATACATATATATTATTGAATTATTTTAATAAATTTATAGTAATCGAATGACAGGCTACAGAATGATTACAGTACCTATGTGAAAAAATTTTTTAATGGCTATCAAAAACTTGGGCAACTATTAAGAACAGCTTCAACTCTTCAACAGTATTTTATCTTTGCTTATATTGTACTTCAAATTTAGGACTGTGTACCATAAAATTGTTGAGAGGTTCAATTTAGAGCATGAAACTATTGCACTCACCCAAATGTATCTTTGAATAAATGATGATCGATTGATTGATTATGTTCATAATTGAATTAGCTGAATAAGAATGAAATATATGTTGGAAAAAACTCACTAGCTGCTTTGTCTGCCATGACCTTTTGCTGCCCTGCTGAAGCTGAGGCCGATGCAGAGGCTTGTGCAGAGGCTTCACTGAGACGCTCCACCAATGACTACTGCCTCCATCACCGCCTCCGGAACATGAAGAACAGCCGCCTCCACCTCCGGGCCCCCCATAAATCCGCCGCCTCCAGCTCCGGGGCCACCAAATCCGCCTCCACCCGGTCCTCCAAAAACCACCGCCTCCACTGTGTCCTCCTCCCGGCCTCCGCCTTTTCCACCTCCATATCCACCTCTACCTCCATGACCTTTGCCGCCTCCAAAAGCCACCCCCGCTAAACAGAACTTCCGAATCCTCCTTGAATTCCCCAAATCCTCCACCGGAACTTCCAAGTCCACCACCCCCATATCCTCCTTTCCCTTCTCCTGAACCTCCAAATCCTCCACTGGGAACTTCCAGCTCCAGCACTGGAACCTCCGTCCTGCCCCCAGAACTTCCAAATCCTCCACTGAAGCTTCCTAGTCCACCACCCCCATATCCTCCTTTCCCTCCTCCTGAACCTCCAAATCCTCCACTAGAACTTCCAGCCCCAGCACTGGAACCACCAAATCCAGCTCCAGAACTTCCGAATCCTCCACTAGAGCCTCCTAGTCCACTACCCCCATATCCTCCTTTCCCTCCTCCTGAACCTCCAAATCCTCCACTAGAACTTCCAGCTCCAGCACCGGAATCACCAAATCCAGCTCCAGAACTTCCGAATCCTCCACTAGAGCCTCCTAGTCCACCACCACCGTATCCTACTTTTCCCCCTCCCAATCCTCCTGGACCTCCAAATCCTCCCACCGGAACCTCCAAATCCTCCACTGGGAACTCCCAGCTCCTACACTGGGAAACCTCCAAATCCACTAGAGCCGCCTCCGCAACACTCCTTTCCCGCCACTAGATCCTCCAAACCCACCTGACCCTCCATCTCCAAATCCTCCCCCAGTCCTGATCCTTCTCCAAACCCTTTTCCACCCCCAATCCTCCACCATGTCCCCCTCCTAGGCCATCTCCACCTCCGAAGCCACCTCCGCCGCCTCCTCCTCCCTCCTCCACCTCCACTAGCTCCTCCAAAACCATAAAATCGCTCCTGAAAGTAGAGAGTTTGATGTAATTATTCTTGAAGAGTATGTAATCATTATCATCAAAAGCTGCATTCAATGTGATAAAAAAAATTGTTAGTTGCCTGTAAAGTCGGTATACGGGCGAAAGTTTTACGTGACAACGACTGAGTGGTTTTAAAGTTATTTTTATAATAAAACATATGATTTTTTTGTCAACATGATGGTTATGGCCAAACACTAATAAGTGTATGCCTATCTCTCTCCCTCTCTCTCTCTCGCTTACTTCCACTTCGGGTAATCACTTCCGTAACGCAGTTTCTTGAAGTGTCACCTTGTAAACCAATTTATAAGACGTTGTCACGTCAAAAAGTTACTTGAACTATTCTCGATAGACTCATTCTATCCTGGATTCACAATTTAAGTTAATATGGGTACTGCTAAGTTGTTAGAAGTACTCCAACGAGCACAAGGAGAATCAAGGATGTTGGACCTCAGTGAGTCCTGAATTGACCGATCATTTGAATTCGGATTTGTTTCCTATAGAATAGACATTGAAACAATAAAACTCTGAACCAGAATAACGTAAATATGAGATTCATAAAATGTCATTTGAAAGTATGTGATTGTGATTGTTCAATTCCATCTTCCAAATAATTTCAAAAATGATGTGTCGCCTTCTGCATTGATATTGTTTCATCCATAAGGAGAATGTAACAATATTTCCAATGGTTTCAAAAGATATCGTCTTATGCTTCTGAAGATACTGCCTAATTTCAAAAACGATTCACGGTCAAAATACTGGCGCTACTCGATCATAATACTGTACATTTCAAATAACAATACTTCTGATATCAAAGTTTAGATTCTTTGAACTCTGATAATTTTATAGGAAATCCTACTCAAATTGATTAACCATCAGATCCAAAAATATGTATATTAGGGCATTAGGCTACTGGTAAAGATGCATAGCGTTAATCAAACAGATTTCAAATGCTTTGAGCTGGTCGGCTATATTGCTAAATTGCTTATCAATAACAATTGTAATTGTAATTTTGCTCATTTTATAAAATAACATTCAAGCTGAAACCGATCATTTCAGAAGCTACTCTGGTAAAAGATAAAATATAAGGCGATACATACATCAATACAATAAGACCTATAAAAAGCATTTAGGCGTACACCAAGTAATTCTAGGAAATTATTCATTGAATGTGATTTAATTGGAAGTATTTCGATGTAGGATTATGGTGGAAATAAGACAAATAAGAATGTTTCCATTCAGATTAATCAAGTTTTTCACCATTATAAATGAGGGTTTTTTTTTACTTTAATTTAATGCAATGAAGCTTCTATCATTATTGAGCTCTCAAGATTCTGAAGCACTTGTAAAGTTGAAACACAGAATGATTCTTAATTCTCGTAAGTTACGTATATGAAAAGAAAGGTGTGTAAGAGAGAAAAGAGAGATTATTTTCTTGATTTAAATTTATCATAATAAATAAGCTGATTTTTATATTTCCTCAAATAGTTTTCAAAATTTGAGTTCGTCATTCAACGAAAGTAGGAAAGATTATAAAGTTTATATTCATAGCTTATTACTGTATTATTAAATATAAAGTTATGAAGCTTTCATTTCTCACTGTTTCCAAGCTAAAGCATTCCACTTCAAACAAAAAAAGTAATACTGTTAGCGAGCTGCTTTAGCCATTTATAAGCTTCTATTACATTCATCAATTAAAATATAATTTGATTATTATACAATTACACTATTCAAAATCGACTTCAGTTTATAATATCAATTTAAGCTGTGTTATAAGTTTCATATCACATTCCATTGCATTCTGTAGGCCTAGAAATCGCCAGCACATTCAACGTTTTCCTTGCAAGCCATTTATTGCATTCGTGGTAGCAGCTGTAGCACATTTAGCATAACTTGCTCCTGAATCTTTTTTTGGGACTTACCAGGCGTAACGATAACTGTATGATCCCGCAGTGCTACTGCTGTCACTTACATGGTACTGATGGTAATTTAGGGATGAAGGCTCTTGTACGTACCCTCCTCCATAACTGCCTCCTCCTCCTCCACCTCCACCTCCTCCTCCACCGCCTCCTCCATAGCTCTTGCCACCACCCCCGTAACTGCCTCTTCGTGTCCTCTCGTGGATTTTCAGCTGAATTATAAAAACGTAATAATTAGTCTAAAGATAATTAACATTCTAATTAACATAGATTCTAATTAAATTGGATTTTAATTGCCAATAAAATATAATTTACATGTTTTAATAAAGTAAGATGTTGATAATAATCCACATACAATTGAAAAAAAGCATAAAATTGAAATGCAAATGTAAAATACAAAGTCGAAGACTCAATTTATAAGTACTCATAAAATTGAAATAAGTGATGTAGCCTAATACAATTTTTTATAATAATTATTGTAGAAGTGATACTTATTTTGAGGGTGGTACGCATATCAGCTATTAGGCTTGTGCGTGGGTAATGTGATGGATTTGTTTTGTTGAGTAGTTGTGAAGCTGATATTGTGGTACCTAGTTATCCATTTCAAATGAAGAGACAAGATACTGTCGAATCAAAGATTTATGAGGAAATCGAGGCACACTTTTCGGTTAATTCATAATTATCAATCTCTGGTAAACTCTATGTTTTTCTTATAATTCAATGTGAGAAATGATGATGAGAATTACAAACTACTTTTTATGCAGTCGTGACCGGAGGATTATCGTCTCATCCGAAAAATTTAGCTGTATACTCGTCAATATAAGAAGTTTTATGTGATTCATGTTGAAATAACATTTAGAAGAATAAATTTGTGAATGAAATGATTTGGCTTAATATTTCTAATGTACAATGTAGGCTACTTTTTTCTTAGTACATAATTCTCAGTGTACTCTAGTACTTTTCAATTTGGGGTTAGTTATAAAGCTGTGCGTGACTCTCCACGATTCATTTCCCTCTCAAGAATACACAAGATGATACATGAATCAGATGACAATTGCAAACATGTATCAAGAAATGATACAGAACTTTTCAATTTGATTGTTTCATTTTGATAGACCCGAATGTGATATTTATTGAAAGGCAATTTATTGAACAGACTTAAACCATCACAGCATAAGTGATAAGTGAGTCAGCAAAAATTATAGGAAGTTGAAAAGGAATTTTTGACATACAGAGCACAGACCACAGTGCTCACGTAGGCTAATTCCTCTTATATATAAATAAAATGTAGTTTAGTACTGTATTCATATTTATTTGCAATGTTTCGGAATGCATAATACGGTACTCTAGAAAAATAATTCTTTTGTGACTGATCATCGCATATCAATATATTATAACAAACATCAAAATTGATACTTAACTTAGTTATGAAAAAAAAATTTTTTTCATAAATAATATTTTTATTTCATCGTTACTTTTCGACATTGAACTTCAATTTACTCGTACATTCCTATATATTTCATGTATAGTTCAAAGAAATGAATCTAAAAAAATAATATCATGTTTTGAAATGAGAGAGGTTCTCACTTATACATTTCTACTTACATTAGCAACTCCTCCCAGTTGATGTTCAGCACTTAGAAGCTCCAGAATGTCTTGTGGTTGTTTTTCTGTTGAAATTAAAATTCAATTTCAGATAACAATCGATTGGGTTGATTTAATCAGTCTATATGATTAGCCTTTATTGTTATGAATGTTTTTTTATATGAATGTATTAGAGAACTTGAAATACAAAAATACTTTCAATTATTATTAAAAAACCTGCAATGTGGGAAAGTTGGAATGAACCAAAGTTTATTGACAATCTTATCTATCTATTCATTCGAACGAACTGATATTATTACTCATCAAAAAGTATTCTACGTTTTCAACTTCCAAAGAAATTAGTTCCACAGTTACAAAATATTTAGGTACAATAATGTTCCAGTTTCAATGGAATCTTTGTCTTATATTTCTAGAATCATGCTGGACAATTAAGATGAGAAGATAGAAAATTAGGGCACGGTATGAGAAAATAAACAATTAGAATATCTTTCAACAATGTTTTGATAATGTTTTTACAAAATAAGATGGATTAAGCAACACTATACGGTATTACTGTTGGTTTGGTTGTTTCAAATTTATTCATTCAAGAATAATTCGAAATTTGCAATATGCAGTATCAATTGAATGTGTTGTGATGTAATGAGTGTTGGGAACGGATGTCATTATCCATTATAGATTTTCATGAACTAATATTCGAAAATTGACTGATATGTCGTAAGTGTTAGCAGTGGATATGGAAGAAGATTTTACTCCACTTTATATTCACTGTTGTCTGTTGATGGTTGAAAAGTGTAAAATAATTAATGAAATTATTCACAAATAAAAAAATATTTTCCGCATCTTAAATTTTAGAAATAATTGAAATACAAGGTGTAACCGTGGTATACTGGCATTATAGTTCAATAATAATCATCCTATTACAGATGATTTACCGTTATTGGAATATAATTATATTGCAATTATTCGAAAAAATCTACTTACCCGCATCCTGGTTGGTAATTGTGGCCGCCCTAACAATACAGACTGCCAAGAGCACAATCAAAACCCTTGCTGACGAATTGGCCATCGCGGCAAGTCTGTTGTTGAGCGCGCTTCCCGCCTGCTATTTAAACTCACGCTGCAACTTTACCGCGATTGAATTATTAGAAAAAGGCTGGCTGGCATCCTGAAGCTCTATGCGGTGAACTTTTTATTTTCCATGAAGTCATCCGGTGTGTGCAGTTTCCTCGAAGAATACAACAAGTTCAAGGTGAAACAATAGGAGGCGCATAGTCTCAGCAAAGAAGACATTCTGGCATGATGGGGAAATCACTCCAGCTCGGTCAATATTTGTTAAAAAATTATAAATTTGGTCTGAAATTGTAGAAAACATTCTGATCTACGATTTGAGACCAAATTTATGATATTTGAACAAGTATTGACCGAGCTGGAGTAATTTTCCCATCTTGCCAGAATGTCTTCTTCGTTTGGACAGAATTTACTTTTCCCAACAAGAAAAACAAAGTTCTGTCATTCATGATTTAGAACAACCGGGCGCTCTTATAGTCTGTCCGAGCAAAGAAGACATTCTGGCAATATGGGAAAATGACTTCAGCTCAGTCAATATTTGTTCAAAAACTATTAGTTTGGTCTCAAATTCTAGAACAGGATACTTTCTACAATTTGACACTAAATTTATAATTTTCGAACCAATATTGACCGAGCTCGAGTCATTTCCTCATCTTGCCAGAATGTCTCCTCTGCTTGGACAGACTATACATGTACAGATTTTAGTACTATGTTCTTATTTTGATACGTCGGTTCTGAGAACAATAATCAGATATAGTCTGTCCAAGCACAGAAAACTCTTTGGCAAGATGAGAAAATGACTCCAGCTCGGTCAATATTGGTTAAAAAAATATTGATTTGGTCTTAGATTGTAGATCAGAATGTTTCCTACAATTGAGAACATATCAATAATTTTTGAACCAATATTGACCGAGCTGGAGTCATTTTCTCATCTTGCGAGAGGGTCTACTTTGCTTGGACAGACTACAGGTTGAACTAGACGCCAACAAGTCTGGCGGTTAGCGATAATCTGTTATTGATTCTCAGCTCCGTCAGGATAGTTGGAGAGCGGTCCACAAGAGCGAAACGGCTCAGTTAGTTTGTCTTGGCTTGATATCCTGTCACAGACCGCTCTTCGACTGTTCTGACAGAGCTGAGCATCAATTACCAACATTCGCCAACCGCCACTTCCTTTGATGTCCAGTGTACTTCACACTATCTGAGATTATTGTTATTGGAAGCGATGTACATGTACACCCGCCCAGGTACCTCCCCTAAAAAATAATAAACTCCCCATTACGCCTGAATAGATGAAAAGATAGATATAGACTATAGATCTTGGGTATTCTCTTGACACGTATAAGCACGTATAAGATGAGAAATTTGTTGTATTCTGATACTTAGATTACATCCATTCAATAAAAAATATACTTCAATCTTTGTTATAAAGTAGATATAGCCTCAGGTCTTTTTATTTTGAGATTACGAAGTAGAAGTGAAGATATAATCCACCCAAGCAAAGAAGATCCTCTGGTAAGATGAGAAAATGACTCCAGCTCGCTCAATATTGGTTCAAAAAATATTGATTTTGTCTCAAATTGTAGAGAAGAATGTTTTCTACAATTCGAGACCAATTCAATCATTTTTTAAACAATATTGATCGAGCTGGAGTCATTTTCTCATCTTACCAGAGGGTCTTCTTTGCTTGGACAGACTACCAGCGAGGGTTTTCCACTATTGGAAGAATTCCTCTTATTTTAAAAATAGCCATAAATGTTGAGAACAGCGTAGCATAGTTATCACAAAATCTCAATTAAAAGGGAAGCAATTAATTTGTTATTGATGATATCGATTCGCCGTACCGTATTAATATTTATTACCGAGAAACAATATATTGAAAAGAGCAGGATTATTATAATGGAAGTTGTAGTCTAGTTCTATACAGACCTTGCGTGACTAGAGATGATTGTTGATTTATTACTGATAATGAAAGTGTAAGTTCTTGAAATTTGTATCAGCTAGAAGATTAGATGGATTTTTAAGAATTTTCTCGAAAAATCAATTCTGTGAATTCAGTGTGTTTCTGGAAATTTGTATCACGTTTTTCATTAGAATGAAACAGTAAATGTTTGAATATACTCTTCCTTCGAGAAATTTTATTGATTCGATTAGATTCCCCATCAAATCATTGCCTGATTAAAAGATTGTTTGTTGGGTTTATAACTCGTAGAATTATTGCTAAGTAATGTTCCAAGATTGGATAGCAATGCAACAGTGATAAAAATATCCTGCTTTATTCAGTATCTTGGATAGAATCCAATAATAGAGAAGGTGTCAATCATTCAGCAATAATCTGAGTCTTCTTGAAGTATGTTATTACAGAGTTTTTTATTATAATAGGGATCGTTCTCTATCACAAATTGATTTTTTAGTACGTCCGTCTATCTTTATTTTTAAGTTGAATATTTTTAAGTGCTCACTGCATCAATTGTTCGACTGAATCACTGTTGATACTGTAGAAACGTTCCATAAGGAACAATAATTCATGGATTTTGTCAATTTTAAACTTTATTTTTGGAATAGTCTGTCTAAGCAAAGAAGGCATTATGGCAAGATGGGGAAATGACTTCAGCTCGGTCAATATTGGTTAAAAAGTTATAAATTTAGTCTCAAATTTTAGGAAACACTCCAATCTATAATTTGAGACCAAATTTATAATTTTTGAATCAATATTAACCGAGCTGAAGTCTAACTCCCATCTTGCCAGAATGTCTTTGCTTGGGCAGGACTATGTGACCGGAGTAGCCATGAAACCATCCTGTACCAAACATGAAGTGAAAATTTTTATTTCTTCATGCTCAACTATTTCAAAAATTTTGATTCAAAATCACTTGATTCAAATAGTTGATTATTTGATTCAAATAGTGATTCAAAATCACTATCTCTATTCATAGTTCACTATTCTGTATGAGAAGAAAATAAAAGAAGTTCTACAATACACGGATGAGAAACGTATTCTATAAATATGCAGTTTGATATAACTTCATCATGCATTATACTATAAAATTCATTCTTCATACACTCAAGTCACTCTTCATACCGTAGGCCTACACTCAATTTACTCTCCTCAATGATTTGACGGCTTAGCTTGTAAGGATTGGTAATTAAAACAGGTTCTTCTTGTGTATTGAAGTATTCATCTTTATTAAAACGACAAGGCAGATTGGAAAATCCCTGATTAGAGTAAGTGAAATAGAACTGCTTTAGGTGAAACAGACTAGCTGAAAAAAATTGTTCTGACATGAACTGACAATCAGGACAATAAAGGTCAAGTTCATTACGGATACCGTACTTGCAAAAACAATCTAGAAATATAGCTTGATACTCGTATTATAGCTTCAGCATATAACATGCATATTTATACAGCATATTATGATCATATCCATAAGCTTACATAATTTGAAATATGAAAAAAATCTTATAAAGTATTGAATTTGCAAATGAACCATCTTTATTCTATTTATCTACGACTATGATGAAAAGTACCTTATTGAACTATCTATGTTGTAAGCAGATAGAATGGAAGTACAGTAGTATTTTGTTTCAATTCTCTATTGTTGGCAAAAATTATTTTTGGGAGAAATATTTTGACAACGTTCAGAAAAATATTTCATCATGTAGGGCAATGAATTGAAAAAAAACTGTTCAGAAATTTAATTTCATCTACAGGCAGTGAAAGTAAATACATAATTTTTCCCATCAAGAAAATTGAAATAATTCATTCAGTTTTTGAATACAGATTTAGATAATAATTGAACATTTTCGTTAAACAATTCCATCAACTACTATCAAAACATATACAAAGTGTGTATTCATATAATTATTATTCTTACTTTTATTCAAAGTTCATATGATACGGTAATTGAAATTTTCCAATCAATTAGATAAAAATAATAGGTACTCCATACTTTATGGTGCATTCACGGGGTTTTCAATAATGATTACTGAATATATTTTAAATAAACAACTGTACTTATAAATAACTTTGAAGTATTTATCCTAAAAAGTATTTTATTGAGAATTCCATACTCACATTTTCAATTTAAAATTATTACTCTATTTTCAAATTATTACTGCGCATGATCAACTTGATTCATAAGGAATGCTAAAGAATTCATACAATTCTGAATAGGTACTCAACTTGATTTGAAAAGATATATTGTTCATTAATAATTTCTAAAATATTATCATTCCTTGATGATTTCATTGGGAAGTAATATATTACCATCTAAATTCAATTTTTATTCGTATCAGTGCTATCTGAACTGTCTGACAACGTTTTGTTCTCACCACCCAGATTAGCATTGATGTTGAATGCGAGTCCAAGACCACCTGTTGATTCCGTTTCAGCAGTGGAGCCCTGATGGTCAGGTGTTGTCGAGGCTGAAATCAAAGATCCACCCTCTGAGGAGCCACTGGCTGCCGAGGAGCTGGCACCTGATGCGCTTCCACTTGCTCCCGAGAATCCTTGACCTCCTAGTGCCAGCTCAGGGCGACTGTAGGCGCTGATCCCACCTCCACCGGGTCTGTTCTGGTGATAAGGTCTTTGACCGATTCCTCCTGATATTTCCCCAAACAATCCAGGAATCAATCCTCCATAGACACCACCCTCCAATCCTGAAAGTCCACCACCACCATAGATCCCACCACCCAATCCCAGGGGTAGTCCCCCAAAATTATTTCCCTCTCCTCCTCCGGGTCGACCGCCTCCAAACAACCCATTCAACCCACCAAACAACGGCGGCCTACTGCTGCCCCCCAGCAAAGCCCCCAAACCACCTCCAGCGTTCCCAAATAGACCGCCTTCCTGCGGCCGCACTCCTCCATAAACGCCGCCTCCAAGTCCCAAAGGAATGCCAATTGCACTTCCGTACAAGCTGCCATCAACCCCTAGTCCAAAGAGGTCTCCGCCGGATCCAATTCCAGCGCCACCTTGAGGACGATTTCCTCCATATAATCCGCCTCCATTTCCAGATCCACCTCCTAGTCCGCTTCCTAATCCACTTCCAAGACCAGAGCCAAGTCCACTACCAAGCCCAGAACCAAGACCACTTCCTAATCCACTACCAAGTCCATTTCCTGATCCACTACCAAGACCACCCAGTCCACTTCCAAGTCCTCCCCCATTTCCTACTCCTTGAGGTCGGCCACCCCCCAAATTTCCATTCCAATACTCACTCAATGGCCGATTACCTGTGGAAATAGAACTGTAAGATCCTCCTGAATTCGGTCCGCCAAACACAGATCCAGAATAGCTTCCTGTCGGCTTGCCATCGGTACCATCAATTGTCCCAGTATACGTTACACCACTTGTGTTGCCCTGATTAAACGGAGTCACAATCGGTTTGTTCACTCCACCGCCAAATATCGAACCTCCGGGTCTGTTTCCACCACTGGGAACATGGGAGTTAAAAATGTTCTGGAATACATTTCCTGCAAATAGATGTTGCAAGTCTGCCTGAGCTGCACAGGTAGTAGAGTTCTTGCGACAGGAACAAGAGATAAACTCCAGTGTGAGTTTCTGTAGATCGTGCAGGTGTTCCAGAACATCTTTGAACACTGCAAATATTGCTATCAGCTGTTCGGGGACTTGTAGCTCGAAAAATGCGTCAACAGAGAAGCCTGGTGGGATAAATAGACTCCAATTCCATACAAACGGTTTCGGTTCGTATTTGTGACAAGTCTCAGGGATGTCTGGTATACTGCATCTGATGAAATCGACTAGGCCAGCGTGTCTAAGATGAACTACTTCAATAGCGGTTTTCAGCTGGTAGATGGTGGCGGTAATGATAGCTTGAGCTGAGTTTCCTCTGTCAGCTGGTTTGGGGGGTAGGCGCCCTCCAGGAGCAGGGGCTGGCTGTCCAGTATAAGCAGGTGCTGCTGGTTTTGCCCCCAGACCGTTTTGGAAAGGTATGATGTACTGGAAAGGCCAAGGAACCGGCGTGTTTTCAATTGGGTCAGAAATTGATGGACCTTGATTCTGGTTCGCCGCATTTACATTTACATTAATTGGCTCCTTTATTTTCTTCAATTCCTCTTCTTGCGTCAACTTTGCATCGGTTTCTTCAGTCTTGTCAGAGACTAGAAAAAATCAATCGCTAGACATTATTTTCACATGAATTTTGTAAAGTAAGTAGATTATTTTATCAAATTATCATGGAATCCATTCATAATAAATAATAATCGAAATATTCAAAGATAACAGTATATTTTTATATAAATAAATGGAGTGATAATCATTATGGAACTGATTGTTTCCGTATTTTTGTACATCTGTTCGCACTATATTCAACGATCAGAATATGGTGCACTTTTGTAATTTGGTATAGATATAGAATATCACCATTATAGTTCAACTGGGAAGCTTCTCGATCCTAACAATAAGAGTTGAATTTCAATTACATTACATGCAAATAAATCGATTCTCTAAACTAAACAAAATGTGTTATTTGCACACTAATACAGTAATTCTATTTATGATCTCTTTATAATCAGTTTTTTATTTTTATTGATTTTGGAACTGAAAAAATATTCACCGAAATATTCATAGTCATGTTCTACTGAGATACTCGGACGATGGTTATTATATATCTCTTCAAACACTATTATAACAATATTCCAGCTTTCTTACTATACTATAAATAATTTTTTTGTATTCAATGCAGTAATAGAATATAGATAAATTACTATTCTATTCCTCACAGTGAGTTGAAATAAATTTGAAATTTACAATCACAACATACTTGAAATTAATCATAATTTTATAATCGTGAGTAATCTGCCGAGAATAGTAATTTCATTTATTATATACCATATAATACCATACCATTTTATTGAAACATTGGCACTAATTCTTCATATTGACATTCTTTATCCTCTCAACAGCTCAAGCTTTTATAATTATTCTTCAAAAATTATGGAGAACTGGAAATCCGTCCATTCTAATAATAAGTATCAATGGTACATGAGACTAAATGTGTGGATTCAAAAGACAAAGGTTTCCTCTTTGAATTGCAATTTCTATCATTGTAATACAGTATTAGCAGGACCACATGAAGATTCTCCTGTCTTGATTAATTTTTTACTGGTGCCTCAACCTCATCAAAATAGGTACGATCATCAAATCCAAAGATAATGAATAATATTGGTATTACAAAGAGTGGAGCTACATTAATTAATTATTATCGACAGTTCTATAAACTCAAGTTTCAAATATGTTGTGAATTAGAAATTCACTCCCGATGTGGAATAGAATATTTAATTATTCGAATTGTATTACCTTCTCTCTACCTAGAATTTACTCCATTAGATATTCAATGGAAAATATTCTTTATAAGAGTTTTAAACGATATGTATGTGAATTCTTCAAATAAATTGAATATTTTCATTTTGTCAACCACACGTGGAGTGAAGATCATAAACAATTATTGTGAAATATTGACTCTTCACTAGCCTTGACTTGGGAACAATATTACTGTCGGCTTGACTCTCAGAGCATTCTAATAGGAAGACGTGATTGATTTAAGTACTTACTTTGAGCGTATGAAATACTGATCAATAACAAAGTTATTGTTATCCTGAACAACGCCACAACCAGCTGCATTTTTAACAAAACTGACAGCCAGGTTTCCACTTGCCTGGAAGGTGCTTATAAAACTTATCTCTCACTAATGACCGTTGTGATCCATTCTTTCATCACGGAAGTTTCAAACGATAGTGTGTTGACTTCATTATTTTCACTGAAAACTTTTCGTAATTTGTGGTTTGATAACTTAAACTTGTTATTGTTGGAGATTTTACTCAGAGTTAAGGGAAAAAATGTCGACTACAAAAGAATTTGGACTTAACACAAACAGTCTAACAGAATAATTCATTTGAAAAAATTGTATCTCCAATTTTTGATAAATCAGTGGTTTGACAACGTCTTGTCTTTTCATTTAATAAAAAAATTGTATTATAGTATAGAATATTTAAGTTGAATGAAAATTTTTACGTGGTGAAAAAATATTCAAATGTTGATAAATAGGAATATAGTACGATGAGAAAGATGAAGAAGATGTAAACAATATCAAGAATAACATTACAATAAGAAGAGAAACGAAGAATAATATGGAAGAATGAAACAAAGAATATTTGAAGTTTTTTGTATAGAAGAGACGCTACATTTACCAAAAATCTCAACAAAGTTTTACATAGAAATATTTGAAAATTAAACTTCAATCACAGGGCTATTTAAATTAATTGATAAATGAAAAGGGTATTCGATTTTCCATTTCATTTATCAACATAGAAATATATACGGTAGTATTTATTTTGTCAAGCTGGTTCCTTCTACTTATTGCAATAGATAACTATGCAATAAATAATATGCAGCATTAGCTGACAATTCTCACATTGAAGCATGTAAGCTCATATCAGTTTTTACTAATATCTTGAAAATGAAATAGATACTCATGTTTAGCAACATTGCAATCAAAAGAACTTATTGAATTTACAAATTCATAACAACTATTGGAATAGCCTACGTAAGTTCAGAGATATACAAATCACTTCATTTATCATGGAATTTGTTACAAAGCAGTAGATCGGACATAATATATTCACAATTAATATCCCGGTTTAGTATTAATGGTATTATTGGATGGGTAGCATAATTATATTATTGATGATACGTTTCTCTCAAATTATGTTGGTGAATAATTTGGTGCCAATTTCGGTTCAACCCTCGATTGACGACTCTCAAACAGCCTAAACCAATCATAGACGAGAAAGTGAATGCTAGACACGCCCAAGCTATCCCATTGGTCGTTGTGGAAGTGTTAAAATGGTTGAAACGCCATCTTATCAACAAACAATCCAAATCACTTTCTTGTTCCAGTTTCCATCTTTAACGCATATTTTGGAAAAAAATTTCTTTGCCTTTTCTAGCTGATGGAATAGTTAATCCATTAATGATGGCACAATCAGAAAGATTGAGAATTATTTTCAAATCTATAAAGTAAGATGAGTTTTTATAAGTGGAAAATTCATTTTAAACCTCAATGAATAACTTCCCAAATCTTGAATTTATAATAATAAAAATTTATAATCCTATTCAATTCATTGAACTCCATATTTTATGTCACAAATACTCCATTAATTGAATAATTGAAAATGACGCAAGATTTACGTCATGAAGTAACTCTCACAATAGTAACATTTCTCACTTTGAAATATAAATAATATTTCATTGTTAACCAGTTGGTAATAAAATGTTGAAGCCCTCAATACTTTAATACATCATTTCTTTGTTAGCTGCTTTCATCCAGGCTCAATTTATCATATCAAAACAACAAAGAGAAGGTAAACATAATAATTCATCACAATCCTTTTGTTCTGAATAGCACTTGACACATCTACATGTATAAAAAGGGTCTCCAATCTGCTAGAATAATTTTGTTCAACGAGATTTTGTCTAAAAATAGTTGTGCTTCAAGTTTTCTAATACATTATGGCTCAATTATCTGTAATTTTTGTCTGCATTTTTGCTGCCGTCTTCAGCATTAGCGAAGGTAAGGGAATATTTCGATTGAATGATACAAAACATAATTCTATTCATGATTAACTTGGATTTTAATTTTATCAATCTCAGATATGTCCATAATCAGTATTGATTTAAGCTCAATATTATTAAAGCTATAAGTATTCAGAAATTTTCTCTCAGCTCCAAATACACAATAGCTCTTGAATTTTCAAAGTCCTACAATATTGTACAATACCCACCCACAGCCCTTTGTTTTTTGTTGAGGCAATAGAAAAAATTGTATTTCGTAAGTAGATGGAAAAGCAATTGATGTTTCTATAATACAAAATAGTAAAGATAGATGAATTATCCCATTTCAATAATTATCTATCGTTCTTTATCATACTTTTTACGGAAAACGTATCCTATTTGATGGAAATGAATAGAAGAAACTTGTATTCCCCCCACATAAAAACTGTTCAATTTTCAAATTTTTCCTCAATTTTCTTGTGATTTTTCAACAAATTTCAAACCTCACAATGTCAGATAATTTCTCTAGGAAACTGGCAATCACCAATTACAGGTGATAATATTCTGTTGCTGTTGGTTTGAAGTACCTAATGATTCAAAATTGATTCATCAAAAGCTATTGAGACTGCTTATCTTATGACGTGTTCTTAGAAATTCTAGGAATCAATTCTCAAAATTATTGAAATCCTATTTTTGGACTATCTCTTCCCTCTAGTTTCTTAGTGTTGTTCGGTATTTGAACTCTGAGAGGATACCATATCATAAGTGGGAAGATTATTGTTTTCCAATTAGTAGTGTGATACTATAGAATGTGATTGCTGGATTCCTAGTCTATAATAGGCTAATTGTGGAACCAGCGTATAATAAGCTTCAATATACGAATTCTACATTTCTACTAATAAAATAATGAATAGAACATTATGTCAATAATTGATGAACCCCATCGCGTATATAACCATAGTAAATAGATCCCAATAAGTAAATAATTGAAATAGGTCCCAATTGTTTTAAAAGATTATCCATTTAAAGTTGACATCCAATCGAAAAAACCGGTTTCAAAAAATTTCCGGCCAAATAAATAAGTTAATAGATTTGAACTTAATTTGTATATCTTTTCGGTTTTTCACTTGGTGTTCTCCTATACTAATGAATATTGATAACATGATGTATTCTACCATAGCTACCTTTAATATATTAAAGGAAAAAGGAAGCTATGATTCTATCCACCTTCGTAGGCAACAGCTAAACACAGTACTGTCTTTTTATGTTCCACACTGGCTAGGTACTCAAATCCTTTTTCTTATCGCGAGCAAATGCTGCGATCTAGGAGAGAAGTTAAGAACTGCATTTCAAGGCTCGGTACCTACTCTAAACATTCTTTAGCAACTTTCACCTGCTTTTTCAGAAGTGAGGCGCAGAAATAGACTATCGCATTTATTGTTGATATTATTCTCGGGCAATGAAAATACGTAACTATCCGATTTTAATCATATGAATCAAAATAAAATAAATGTTATTAGTGGGCTACCTAATTAGGTACTACTTCGCCATTCATTTGGATAATTTGATCGTAATAGAAAAAGATTTCCATTTATATTGATTGATAGAATTTCTATAACTTTCGCATTCATGTAGCCTACATACTTCTTTTATTTAATAATTGTTGAGTTTTCAGCTCGTGATTTATAGAATGATAATTATTGGTTATTATACTTACTGTATGTGTATAATTATTATTTCTGAGATTTATAGAATAATAATTATCAGTTATACTTATTATATAACAAATATATCACAAGTTATATATTTATTTCGTATAGACTTATATTCAGCCTACTATGCAATCTAGAAACAAAGTTGTACCGTAATGTTTTGTTGTTATCTACGTGAATAATAATATAAAGAAATCCAATCTCATCCAATCTAATTAAGAGTGGATGGTAGTGGACGGCAAACTGCCGAACGGCAAAATCAAGCCCCTTAAGAACTATGTAATTTTTATCAATCTCTTGGAACCGATAGAGCCTCTATTTATGGACAGAATTTAACATTCTTCATGTCATTGGAAAGAGAATTCAATTTTCCAGGGGCGTGACTTTTTACTTCTTTTATTTTAATAATTAGAGTGTAATTAATTAACTAAAAACGTATTGAACTATAATTTTTGAACTAAACTTAAAATCGAAAAAGCAAACAGTCACGCCCCTGGAGAATTGAATTCTCTTTCCAATGACATAAAGAACGTGAAATTCTGTCCATAAATAGAGGCTCTATCTGTTTCAAGAGATTGATAAAAATTTCATTGTTCTTATGGGACATAATTCTGCCGTTCCGCAGTTTGCAGACTACTACTGCCCACTCAAAAACTATAAAAACTACTGCAAGAATAAACTATAACCATTTTCTATTTTCGTGACATTTATAAAACTGGACAACATTGTGGCAGATAATGGGAGTGTTTTTAATCTATTATCTGCAGAAGACTCAACCGGTTAATAATTCAAATATATTAATCAAAATACTTATTTCATATAATAAATTATTAATTCTTATCGTACGATTTCAAATACTCATCTCTCGTTAGAACTCGGAGAATGTAAAAATCGCTGCTAAAACTAAGTTTTGAGTGATTTAGCATGAATTTGGGATGAATTTCTGAAACTGGTATAATTTTTTCAAAACCGTCTTTTATGCGTTATGAAATTTTAAACGTATCGCTTATTTTGATTGCAATAGGCTATGATTTTTTTGAATGGATAGACCGATAGAATTAATACTGTGAATGTTATGATTAATGAAAAAGCATTGGATTCGCTACAAATCAATAACATCGGAATATTTACAATTTTTTATTATAATTTTTTTATATTTTTAAGAATAATTGTAAAATTCTTTAATATTAGTTTCTTTAAATAGTATAGTACAATAAAATGTTCAAGTATCATCTTTATCAAGTCAAGTAGACATCTTTTATCTTCTTTTTTGAATGAAAATATAAAACTTCCATCTTTCAATATAAGTCCAATAAGTATCGTATTTGTAAATTGTCTCAATGAGTTTTTTCAGGAAGTATTTCAACTGTCACTAGATCACAGGTATACGATATAATGTTCATTCACATAATGTTTATTATATAATACAATATTCATTCATGAATGATATAATTTTCCATTATTTATCAGTTTCTACCATCTACAGAAGATAACAAAGATAAGTAGAGGTGGATCACCCAGTAACTTCTGCGATCCATCGAAAAATTTCAGACATACACGCTGCATTCTAATTGACCAATCAGGAGAGAGTAGTCGGTGCTTGGAAAGAAGTTTGACATCACCCTGTAACTGCTGCCACCTGCTGGCAGAGTTCGGAATTACATTTCAAATCCTGACTGACCAATCAGGAGAGAGAAAAGGCGGAGCTTAGAAGTGTGTTTGGAAATCAACTTATTGTAACCCAGAAACGGCTGCTATCTGCCGGAATTATTCAGAACTATTGAGGAGAATATAGGCGGAGCTTGTGTCTGTGTGGGCGTGGTTTTAGCCTGTTGAATCTCGCTCGGGACTGGCCGAACGAATTAATACTTCGACTCCATGCTGTTTCCAATAATTGTTTCACCAGTCACTCCAACTCCAACCAAATTTATAGCGCCCTAACACAATAATAAGATCTCCAAATGTTTGCTTCAACATATACTATAGTATAATGTATAATACTACATACATATACTATATACTATATACTATATACTATAATGTATTACTTGAAACGTTCTAACTGCTGAATTTTATTGTTTTTGAAAGTTCTAGAAGTGTTTTGAACGCATTTTTGATCGTAGCTGTATCTATAAAATAAAATTTATGTATAAATTTACTATCAAGATGACAAGATGAAATATATACAAATACGATGAATGAAATGATGAATAAAATAATTCAACACAGAAGATTTGTATGATAATTGGAACATCTTTCAAGACAGGTTTTTCAACTTGATTGGTCCATTCGATGAATTGATGAATGTATCTTATTTTGTATTTTCTCAAATTTATCATCTTGGTTGTAGATTGAACCGTGAAATCATCACTTTTTAATCCAACTAAACTAGGTAATTGTTTGCTTCGAAATTGTGTAGTACTATGGTACATTGTACAATACTGGTACATGAGTACAATACTCATGGTGTAGTTATTTCTTTATCTTCAGCTATGTTGGTAAATTACTTTTATTAGTTTTATTAGAGCTCAGTTCAGTTGGGACAGCCTAAAAAAGTCTGTGAGAGCGTAACAGCTGAGGTCAGTTTTGACTTCGATAACTCTCGCAGACCGCTCGCCTACTGTTCTAACAGAGCTAAGTATCAATAACCAGCATTGGTAAAAGTTATAATCAACTTCAGTTGTAACTGAAAGTAGTAACTTACAAGTATTATTAGAAGTTACTCCCCATCCGCCAACTCCAATGGAGTCTACCGTTGCTGTACCTGCTATGAATAAATTTAATAATAATCATTTGTATGATGAATTAATTAATTCCCAATAATTAATTCAGCACCATGAATGAACATTAGAGGTTGATGAATTTGCTTTGAGGATCCCCGTAATTTTATCTTGTTTTTGTTAACTTTTATTATTAATTAAAGAATTATAATCAGATAAAACGATTTTGATTTGATTTTTTATTGTGTTTCAGCTTTACCGTTTGGCTTTGATACGCAGATGAAGATGCCTGGATTTCAACAAATGAGAATGCCAGGCTTAAGGTATGAAAATTTTCTTGATATTCAAGCAGAACATTCTCCTTGTTTTCTGTATTTGTATGGCTTTGAGCAGTACTTTTTTATTTAAACTTTTTGGCGCCTACAACGAATTTATTGAGAACATTCTTCTATCGTAGCTCTCGAAATTAAAATAAAAGGTCGAAATAAATCTGGAAGATCACATCGTGCAAATTCCTGTTACTTTGCTCATCTCAATGAATTTAGAAGATCTACTGAAAAACAAACTATGGCGATTCACTATATGCATGTTTTCATGTCATGATTGTTGTGAATTATAATAGGCCTACATTTTAACCTAGTCATAAATATGTATTACAATATTGGTATTGTACATATTAAGAAAATTCACAACAAACGAAAAACCAATACAATTCTGAGGCTGACTGGGCAAATGAATTTTGATTCTCATTAGAAATGAGTTTAACATTGCATCATCGATCGACTAATACAAACATACTACAAATTGCAAAACTCAAATCATGAAAATCGATTACAAAAGTATAGCAATAACACAGGTACTGGTGCAGTCAGAGAGAATTGAATTTTTAGTATTTTATTCTCTCTGGGTACAGTACAATTTGAGTGGAACGGCACCGGAAGAAATTGATCTTGAAAATGGTACCTGATGAAAGCAGAAAATATCGAGTGAAGTTTCACATGAAGAATGACTTCACCTTTGAAATGAATTGGCACGACTGCGAAAAAGTACCGAAGGAAATTCTTCGGTACGTGAAGAACGTAAAATAGTCGAATAAAGTTTTACGTTGAAAATAATGGTTGTACCTACTACTGTGTTGCAGCGATATGATGATGGATGTAATGCCTCCCATGATGCCTCCTATGATGCCTCCTATGACGCTATCGAAACCTCCAAAGAAGCTGCTAGAAATGATGAAGTTGCAAGAGAAATTGCACATTCAACAGTTGAAAGAGCAAGCCAAACAGCACAAATTGGCGATGCAACAGTTGGAAAAACAACTCATGCTGCAAGCTGCAATGATAGCAGCAATGAAGCCCAAGCCTAAACCGACTGTTGTGGAGACCGTCAAGCCCAAGTCATCGAAATCTTCCAAGTCCAAGTCAAGCTCGAAAAAATCAGATACAAGCAAAAAGTAGGTTTCTTCTTCTTATTCTATAGGCCGACTCTTTGTAAGGAACCCTTTTCTCAAGTGGGATTAGTGATTAAAACAAGATTAGTGGTTAAAACACACTGGCGGCTCGTACTCACGAAATAGATGAAGTGCCCGTATCTTTTACTGCACAGCACTTCACCTGTTTCGTGGGCACGAGCCGCCAGTGTTAAAACAATGTAAACTTAAAACAATGTAGTGGTAAAACAACACATCCCAACGTAACTAGCGGTGGGTGAATGAATTTTGTTAATGGTCAATTCTGTTACGACAGTCAGCGAGTGGTCTGCGAGAGCTTATCGAGTCGAGAGTAACCCCATGTAATTATCTCGCTCTCGTGGATTGTGTTAATAAGTGTGTGTTAAAATTGTGTTAACACTTTCAGACTGTGTTAATAAGAGAGCTGAGTATTGAACACAGTAATTTGTCAACAACCACTCATTGGTGTCTATTATATTTGTAGGATGATTGAAAACGAACGCTGGTTAAATATATCAGATAAAGAGGTTCATTTTAACGAAAATTTTTAAATAAATCTGTAAAAATGTTCATCTTTCTTTCCGATTTCATGTATGAAAAATGATGTCGAACTTGTGACCTCCTCTACTGCGCTAGCACGCATCAACTCTGTCCATGGTATTCACTGTTCAGTTTATATTAAAATACATTTTGCTTCTATGAAATAAATTTATTTTTGTTTTCCAGATCGAAATCGAGGAGTTCTACATCGAAGGCTAGTACGGAGACAGTGTCTATTCCACAAATTAAACCAATGAACCCTTTTAGCCAAATGGCTTTGAACCCCCTGAGCCAAATGCCCTTAACTGGCATTCCAGGTGGCAAATTCCAGAGTGTGTCTTACTCTAGTTCGTCATCCTCGTCTAATCTCAACGGTGTACCATCCGTCTCTCACACTGGTCAAGTCACTGTCAACGACAACGGAAAAGTCACTACTCACGTTTTCTAAAAACAAGGAACGTGTTGTTTTCATGAAACTTTGTAAATAGAATAAAGATGTTTTTCTCCAATCAGTAGACTACTGCTTTAAACCTGATGAAATGCAGATCATCCATCGTTGTTTAGATTACTATATAATAATGAATTAATGTACCGATGAATAAATTTGAATAAACTAACTAGATATCCACCATACTTCATTAGGTACTTCACTATGTCACATTAAAAACTGTCATTTAAGGCTTCTTATGTTATAACCCACAGCGAAAGGCCGAAAGCCGCAAGAAGTAAGCATCTAACAAGCGATTCAAAATAGAAGTAGCCTACTCATCCTGTTCTAAAATAGTAATAGTAATAATGCTTGGTGATGGTGATAGAGAGATACCGTAATTAAATTTCGTGATAGAGTATATTAAATTGAGTATATATAATTAAGTATAATAATAGAGTATATTAAATTGTTATAGAATAATAATTATGCTTATTTGAGTTCAAATACATATCATTATAATCATAGTAAATAATTTTTTTAAGATTCCAGTATTTTTTCCTGAGGGTGATGCCCACATGGGCTTGTACGCGTGGGTGATGAGAGGGATGATGATGATGATGATGTGATTTATCATAATACAATAGTTTCAATCGATGCTTATCGAATACACTACAATGAGAAAGATAGATAACAAAGTAAGAAAAAAGCTAGAAGCTTTTATTTATTTATTTAGTAAGAAGTAGCCTTGTCCGAGTTTTCTTAAACGATCAATTTTCATAACATTGATTCAAATGGAATCTGCGAAGAGGCTACAAATATTTCATCTTCCTATTTGGATAGAATGTATTCAGAATTCATTGTTTATCAATTTCAATTTGAATAATGATTTCGAGATCACCTCTTTTGTTTTTTATAATAATGAGCAAGAAGTTGTCAATCAGAAATGTTAATGAATGTTAATAAGATGTGTTTATCTGAAGCTTACAAAAAAATTATAAACTCATAAACAAAAAAACATTGAAACAAATGCCAATAATTTTCAATTGAAGTGTATGTATAACGATACTTTATTTGAGATTGAGCATGATTATGAGCATTGAGCAAGCTGTTGCTTGATTAGTAAGAGTTAAGCTCCTGCTTAATTAGAAGTAGGCAACTGCCGCCTTCGCTTGAGGCAATGTTTTGACAATTAAGCTGATTGAACTTGAAAACAATAATACAGTTGACTACCATGCATTGTGGCATTGAAAGGGGTCAATGTCGTGTCATTGTCAAGGGAACGTCCTCAGTTATGTTTTGTTGTTATTGAGAGGAGAAGCGTGAACCAAATATTAGTACAGTATTGATATTGATCTGTCATTGGTTCATGTTCTAGTGACCACATAATAACATAAATATTTGTAATTTTTGGTCGCTGCATGAGCTGAATGCTGAACGATAAAATTATATACAATAAAAGAAAAAGTCTGGAAATAGCTTAATACTTCGTAGGTTTGGAAATGGCTCAGTAGTTTAGAGGTAGAGGTTACATCAAGTACTAGAATTGAAAGTTCTACTTGAGTAAGAGATAAAAATTTTGAAACCTTCCCATTTGTCAAATATGGGAAGTATTCAATACATTAATACAACAATTTAATATAACAAATATGCTTGTATTCAATATGGCAAACCAAATTTTTTATGTCATATTTTAGCAAAGCTCTCAATTTAAGCTTCATCCACTCTCAAATTGCCTTTGTATAAGAAATATTGTGCCGTTTCCAAACTTTTCATCCAGCCTGTATCAGACTAATGTCTATTCTATACTCACTGGGTGTGATTATTTTATTGGTTTAATTAACATTCAAGAGCGAATTAAATGTACCACTACTACAACTTCTACAAGTAGTACTTTTACAAGTATTATTATTGAAATATTTCTTATTTTGAATTATAAGAAACTTGTCAATTAGATTGAAACGTATAACTGTATTAATTTACACAGAACTTTCACAATATCCTATTGTTTAATTTGATACATATGCATCCTTTGGGAGATTGGCTAGTTATAGTAAAGATAGTCAATCGTTTTTCCTCCTCGTCTCTGGAGGAAAAGTAATTGTTGCGTTACACTCTTAACTGATTAACTAAATTTTATTCACGGGTGTTCTCTTGTTCCGTGGTTACGGAAAGGATAACCGCACGGAAAGGATAACGTGCTAACCACACGTTACCTCTATCCTGGTTGACTCACCACTGCTGTATAGTGGAGTGAATATGAAACTGTTAACCAGCTGGTAGGACTAAGTCCTACAAGAACTGTTGAGCCATTGATAATAATTTGATACGATTAGCCTTTTTCGAATGTAAATTTTGAACGATATATTGTATATATTATCAAAGTGGAAAATTAAACTTTTAACTTAGGGCTATTTAAAATTATTCTATAAACAAAATGAGAAAATGAAACATGTCTGTGAATAATAATACCTTAAAAAGATCAAAAAAGGTATTTGATTTTTTCATTTTATTTATCAATTATCAAAGAAGATCCTATTTAAGTGGTCGTCATCTATCATCCATCTCATTGCCCACGCACAAGCCTATGACCTCATGTGGGCTTCACCTTCACCCTCATAAAACAAAAACCTATAGACCATTCACGATGGCTTGAGACGAGATAAACAAAAGCTCTGCATGTGTATGTGTGCGACTGAAGTGGCTTCGGTTTAGCCACGACACAAACAATTTACAGCAATGCCGAAATCCCGAATTTTGTTGTCGGGACTGCAATCAAAGCATTGACACAAAAACTTTCACTATAATTGATTTTTCATTTCAGGTTCATGCAGTCAAGAGACAACCGAAACAAGCAATTTTCCAATGTGCATCTATATAAAAATTACTTAAAGATACTTATTCTGGATTGCCTACAACAGAGTTCGGTATTTCTGCATTGCTGTGTCTTGTTTATGTCGTGGCTAGAATGAAGCCACTCCAGTCGCGCACACACACACACACATGTAGAGCTTTTGTTTATCCCGTCTCAAGCCATCGTGAATGGACTATAGACATAGAATTCTATGGTATTAAACGACTTGAGAGTTGATAATGATGATTATGATTGTTGAAATGGATGAGATTTTGATTATGATATGAGAGAAAAAGATAAATATGATGAAGATAACGTTTCTTGATATAAGCTAGTTTTTGTCAACGATACTGATGATAGCGTAGCTATTATAGTAGATCTATATGTATACTACTTATACTTTTTAGTCTAATAGCATCAACAACAAGTTGTTCCGTGATATACAGACTCGTTAGTATAGTCTGGCCAAGCAAAGAAGAGCCTCTGGCAAGATGGGAAAATGACTCCAGCTTGGTCAATATTTGTTCAAGAATAATAAATGTGGTCTTAATAGTAGATCAAATTGTTTCCTACAAGTTGAGATCATATTAATAATTTTTTAAACAATATTGACCAAACTGGAGTCATTTTCCCATCTTGCCAGAGGCTCTTCTTTGCTTGGTCAGACTAAAGCTCTAGCTCGCCAATAACCTTGACCTTGCCAAGGATGAGTTGAGCGCCTCTCATTATATTAATGGAAGCAGCGCCCATCATCAGTGTCCGACAATCAGAGAGGAACTGACGTGGGAAAAGAGAGAGAGAAAAAGAGAGAGAGAGAGAGTGAGAAGAGAGAGAAAGAGAGAATGAGAGAGCGAGTAAGCGCGAACTAGTGCATAGAGGGGGAGTGTCGGAAAACTGATGGTATAGTCTGTCCAAGCAGAGAAGACCCTCTGGCAAGATGGGAAAATGACTCCAGCCCGGTCAATATTGGTTTAAAATGGTTGATTTGGTCTCAGATTGTAGGAAACATTCTAATCTACAGTTTTAGACCAAATCAATATTTTTTTAGCAAATATTGACCGAGCTGGAGTCTTTTTCTCGTCTTGCCAGAGGGTCTTCTTTGCTTGCACAGACTGTAGTATAGAAGAGCAGTGAGAGAATCGTACTGGAAACAGTAGAAGAAGGAAAACTGTGAGAGAGCGTACTGGAAGTAGAAGAAGAAGAAGAAGAAGAAGAAGAAGAAGAAGAAGAAGAAGAAGAAGAAGAAGAACAACAACAACAACAACAACAACAACAACAACAACAACAACAACAAGGAGAAGAAGAAGAAGAAGAAGAAGAAGAAGAAGAAGAAGAAGAAGAAGAAGAAGAAGAAGAAGAAGAAGAAGAAGAAGAAGAAGAAGAAGAAGAAGAAGAAGAATAAGGAAGAGAGAGAAACTCTACAAGAAGTGGAGGAATGTTCAAGAGAGTGAGAGAGAAGGAGTCGGAAAATTGGAATCTAGGAACTCATTTGGAAAAGACAAAAGATTAGATTATTCACTTTATTCAAGAAGATTACATCATTTTGATCGGCTTATATTTAAAATAGAATTATTCATACTATTGAATAGTAGATGAAGATAAAAGTAGCGGGGAGAGAAAGAGAGAGAGAAGGAGTGAGAGAGAGGGGAGGGATTAGATTAGATTTCTTTATTCATTTAGATAGCAACAAAATATTTATGCTCAGTTTCTAGATTACAAGAGTTACTATTTAATCTAATTATTCTATTATTTTTACAAGTTACACACTAATTTCGATATTTTACACTACAATTTTTACAGGTTATTCTATAATCTATTCAATGAGATAGGTTACATATGAATGCAAAAATCCTAGAAAAATCATCCAAACAATATGCTATTTGCTTGCAATCTTACTTGTTGTGCATTAAACATATCCGTAGATATACTATTCTACGTTAGTATAGTTAGTATAGTTAGTATAGTTAGTATAGTTAGTATAGTTAGTTTATTATAGTTAGTATATTAGTATAGTTAGTAAGTATGTATAGTTAGTCTATGACATGACTAAATGAAAAGGCGAAGTTTGGACATAAAATGTCGATTCTTGGGAAAGGGTAAGTTTATCCTTTCCATTAACACTTGGCCTGTGTAGAGAGAGAGAGAGAGGGGAGGGTTGATTATAAGTTGAGTTGAGAATGTACAACTAGAAGCAGAAGTGGGAAAGAGAGTGAAAAGTAGAGAACAGAAAATGACAATATTTAATAGATGAACTTTCCGAGAATCGAACTAGGAGCAGAAGTGAAGAAGGAAGAGAAAAACTTGACGTAGAGAGGGTGAGAGAGTGGGGAAACTTGTAAGAGAGAAGAAGAACTGTTTCAAAAACTTTTCTGGAATCAGTCAAATAATGTGGAAAAGGAGAGAAAGAATAGTGAGTGAGAGAGGAAGAATAGTGAGTGAGAGAGGAAGAATAGTGAGTGAGAGAGGAAGAATAGTGAGTGAGAGAGGGTGTGTGTGAGTGCGAATGAGAGAGAGAGAGAGAAAATTAATCGTATGATACGAGTGATTAAAATGTTTGAGAATTAGGCCTATACTGGAAAAAGAACAAAATTCTGTTTGATAATAATCGTCTGATGATTGTGGAAAAACAGAGAGTTGACGGAGAGAGGAATATACAGACGAAAGAGAGAGCGAAAGATTTACAGATTAAGAGAGTAAGAGAGAGAGCGTATGAGGGTGAATTAGAGAGAGAGAGAGAAAATCTATGATAATATTCGAGTGATGAGAACTGTTTGTGAATACTGTATTTTACTGGAACTAGATGATTGTGGGAAAATAGATACTCGGTGGAGAAAGAAGGAAACAAAATAGAGGAAGAGATATAATGTAGAAGAGACAGAAAACGTGTGAGAGAGAGTGGGAATCTCTGTGATAGGAGAGGAGCGAAGAGCCCTGTTTGAGTATCGCTCTGGTCAGACGTCAGCAAGTCGCTCGCTTCACATTCAACCGGTCAGTCACGATTCCAAATTATCGTTTTATTTAAAATCATCGGAGTACTTCAATAAAAGTTCAGTCAACTGGAAGCAGTGCTAGGGCGCGTATTTTACAAGTAGCGCCTTTTTCAACCATGTCCGCCTTAGCCAATGCTTTGATAGCGGTCGCCTTGGCAGCTCTGTTGTCAGCGGTCCAATCACAGCCGTCTCCCGGTAAGCACATCTTTTATATCATTACGCACCATCACGTGACCTGATCTCCTGCTCGTTATCTTTATCACCTGATTGATCATGCAGATTACGATAAAGTGCTAGAGATAGGCATAGGAGTGAATATGACTTGCTACTTTGTAAAAAATTTATGAATTTTTTTGGCTATACCTATAATCAGCCGCTTATAAAGACTATTCTAGTGATTAGTGATTTCACGTCAAGATAGATTAGATGTGGAGATGAATATCTCTGACTTAGTAAACGTTTGAGAATGCTATCAATGAATTTCATAAAAGGCTGATTTTGATTGGTTTCTACAGTATTATTTGGAGTAGATAGGTAGACTACAATATTAATTTGTACAATTCTAGATTCAATTCCGTATGTTTCTTTTCTTTGTTTCTTTTTTTTCAATGGAATTGGATTATATAATTTCCTACAGGTATAGCTGGTATAAGTACAGGTATAAGCTGAATTCAGGTGAAATTCCCTATTTTTTAATTCAACATTTTCAATTATTTTCAATTTTTTTACTATTTAGTTAACTCTCAGTCATAAATAAAGTTCAATCGTTGAAATTTATTGATTTGTCTTTTAGACCTACACTAATCACACTACAAACAATCATACAAAACTAATTATTATTTTATATTCATTTTTATAAACATAGCAGTTAAATTTTTTACTGGACAGTTATGTTTCTATGTTCCACAACAAATAGGCATTTATACATAATCCTTAGTACTGACAGACAGTATTCTCCATTTAATGTTATTTTTATGGAAAAGTTCATCAATATATACTACCAACTACTGGATAGAAATTACCACTTTCCTCTAATAAAATCGAATCTAAAATTATGATATTGTTAAACCTCCCAATCATTTTATCCTATTTTCCCAATTATTTATACTGATTTTTACATTTTTCTCAACCAATAATATCTAGTTTTCAAACTTATATTGCAATACAAAAAAAACGAGTGAAGCTCTTGAAATCTAAAACCTGTACTATCAAATTTTTTTTTGAAAATGAATTCATCTCTATTTCACTATCCAATGAATTAATCAACAATTTATATTCCTATTATTATCCTGATGTGAAAATGATGACTCAATACGAAAAAGACTGATTTTGCAAAGAGTCATTTTATTAAAAACAGCAACCGCTTTTAATAGAATGTTAACTAACTACGGTAATACACCATTTAATCCTAGTTCACAGCCAACATTATTTTTAATTCCAATATAGCCAATAGTGAACTATAATAGTTCACTTATAAATAGTGGACAAAAGTAGACCTTTCATCAGCCAGGACGGGAAATAAATGTGGTTACTTCTTTCCGAAGTAAATCAAAATAATCAGTCATCAGTCATCAGAAAAATCAGTTCACAATCGTGCTTAGAGTGTATTGAATTTTTGAAATAATATTTCATACCGTAGTTAATAGTTGTTTCAATACAGATCCATTCCAGCGTTTCACCAATGGAATGTTCGAAATTGACATTCAGAGACGTCTGTCCAAGCAGAGAAGACATTCTGGAAAGATGGGAATTTGACTGCAGCTCGATCAATATTGATTCAACAATTTCAAATTTGGTCTCAAATTGTAGAAAACATTCTGATCTACAATTTGAGACCAAATGTATAGTATTTGAAACACTATTGACCGAGCTGGAGTCATTTTCCTATCTTCCCAGAATGTCATCTTTGCTTGGACAGACTATATTTATTATTGTTTTTGATGCGCATATCATTGACGTATATATGAAATAGCACAAAAGAAATCTAACTTTACATTATTACATCGATCTTTGGGTTTTCCTCTATCTTCAGATAGCCTAATAATTATTGGTCTCAGTATCGCTATTCGACTATTGTTCTTTTTATTACAATATTGCAGGCGGAAAGTCTGGGAAAAACGGATACAGAAAATAATAAGGTACCTACTACTAATTTTATTAGCTCAATCTGAGAAGACATGCCGGCTCAATATTCTTTCCATTGTTACGGCGTGTCTTCTCATCTTGAGCGAACTGTAGCCTACTAACGATCTCAGTATGAATCACGGAATGATTGATAATAATCTGAGATTGATAGACGGGGGATCAAGATAATCTAGTTTTGAAAGGAAGTTATAATACATGAAATTGACAGCTATAATAGTTGTAGTTATAATAGCTAATTATATAATATATTGAGTAGTTGATAGCTATAATGGAGAAATAGGATACTAATACAGTGAAATACATAGAAACAGAAAATATCTAAAAAATGGACGTCAAGCAGTAATCGAATTAAAATTCTAAGCAAAATGCAATACACAAAACATTAATTACACGTTCTAATTGAGAATTAACACAGAATCAACAATTTCTAAAGCTTTAACCTCATTTCATACTTTAATGGAATATATTGCCGGCCGGGTTGGCCGAGTGGTCTGGGGCGTTACAACCTTCAGTCCGCTAGCGCTACCCGGTCGTGGGTTCGAATCCCACCAGAGGCATGGTCGTTTATGCACCTCATAAATCACCCTCGCACACTCCATTACCCATGCACAAGTGAATTTAAATACTTATGTACTAAGTGAGTTTAAATACTTAAATACTAAGCTATGACATTTATTTTATCAAATTTTGAATTCAATTTCTCTAGAATTAAATTAGAGAAATTAAACAGAATTCATGAACATCATACCATTTTAATTATCAATTGTCCTCTCACAAGAGCTTTGGAAGTCTTGATAGTCTATAATAGGCCTACTAAAATATCAAATCAAAAATCGAATCACAGTAATGAAGTGTCTTTTCTCAGTTGATGAGATTGGGAGAATACAGTTCTAAACAAAAATATGACATTTAAATATTGTATGAAAGTAGAAAGAAAACCAATTGTTATGTAGATATTCACTAAGCCTAATAATGAATAATAAATTAGTGTCTTCTTTTTCTGTTTGACATCTTTTGTAGACTCCTCAGTTCTTTACTGTCGGAAAATGTTTTCTTCCACTAGCATGGAGACAATACCTCTTGTCTCAAGTGTTTTAGAACTCTCCTTCGTATACATCTCATCTCTCATGGTTTCAAATTAGAGGTGTCAAAATACGCTCTGAGAAGCATAGTGTTTCGTATTCTAATGCACAATAAGTCCCAACTAGCATAGACTATGTACATAGTCTATGCAATATAGTCTATGCACCTTAATCTAACAATAGATTGTTACAAATCTGTAACAAACTAGGCTATATAAAAAATTTCAGGATTTTTTAAAGTGAAAAGTGTTTTTCAAAGTTAAAATTGTAATGTAAACATTCATCATCCATCATCATTCATTCAATATGTAGCCTAAACATCATCATCCACTTATCACCTTTGCTTGAAATACTTGCTATCAAGTCGCAATTGTAACAATAAATGAATAATAATAATAATAATAATAATAATTATTATTATTATTATTATTATAATAATAACACAGAGGCACAGAGACTTGTTTGTGGAAACAGAAGGCTTCATGGTAGCTATCCAAGACCAGGTCATAGCTACAAAAAATTATCAAAAATATATAATGAAGCTTCCTGGGATAGATGACTCATGTAGGCGCTGTGGATTGGTGCCTGAAACAATTCAGCACATCATGTCTGCTTGCCAACCAATGGCACCCACAGACTATTTAAGGCGCCACAACTCTGCTGCTGGAGTGTTGCATCAGGATCTGGCATTGAAGTATGGACTTGTGAACCAAAGAGTGCCGTATTACATATATAAGCCAACCCCAGTGTTAGAGAATGAGACGCACAAAATATACTGGGACCGCTCAGTACTGACAGACAGGACAGTTGTACACAATAGGCCAGATATCATCCTCACAAATAAGACTACCAAAGAGACAATTTTGATTGATGTTGGCATACCATGCTGTCACAACTTGGACCAATACTACAACGAAAAAGTGACCAAGTATCTTCCTCTGGTTGCTGAAATCAGGGATATCTGGAAGCAAGATAAAGTGAGAACTGTTCCTGTTATAATTTCCACACTTGGAATAATAACAAAAAAAAGTGTCAGCAAATCTTCAGCAACTTGGCATCTCTGAAAGTGCAAAATATGCTATGCAAAAGGCAGTTGTGCTTAGCACGGTATCCATGGTTAGAGCATTTTTTAACATAACAGTTTAAAGACGCAACAAAGTCTTGCCAATGGCCGACTATGTTTGTAAAATAGCACTCACTTTTACAGTGATGAATAGAAATGAAAATAATAATAATAATAATAATAATAATAATAATAATAATAATAAGGAGTGGTTCCAAAATTCTTGAAAACATGTTTAAAAGAGCTTGGTCTTGAGTATCTCATTGCAAAAATTCAAAAAGCTGTGATTTTAGACACTTGCCATATTGTTAGAAAATTTCTCTCACAGCAATAGCATGTAATATAATTTGAGTAGTTTGAGTAACTTATACCTGGCATTTGCCTGTATCATTGTAACCATGTTGAATGTGAATAAATAATAATAATAATAATAATAATAATAATAATAATAATAATAATAATAATAATAATAATTATAACAATCTTCTAATTCGCGAAATTTACAGATATTCTAGTCATAATACAACAATTTGATTATATGCCTTCTTACTGAAACGTCTAAGAGAAAACTGAGCTTATTACTGAAACCACGTAGTCGATACTCGAGTGAAATAGCGACAATGAATTTCTTTCAAAAATCTCTAATGATGCTCCTACTTGAACGATTTAGCTGCTAAATAGCATAAGCTAAGTCTCTAGCAGGTTTAGAGACTTATTTGAAGGCATCAAATTCGTATTTTAAAGGAAAAACCATTTATGTGGCCACTACTGGTGCTTTTCCCTTACTTACTATGACCATTCATACTATGTACGTATATTATATACTATGATCATTTATACAGTATTATGTACGTATATTATATATTATATATGATATATGATATATGATATATTATATATTATATATTATATATTAAATATTATATATTATGATCATTTATACAGAGTATTATGTACGTATAACGTCGAGTGGACTGGATTCTCTTCTGAAGGAACTCTTTTCAAAAGACTACTAAGCTTTTTCTTAACTATTTCTATCATAATAACTCGTAAGATTGATTGATTGATTGACTAACTCATTGGTACCTCCCCAAAAAGCTATTTTGGCCATTACGATATCCTATATTGCACTTTCATATGGTTTTAGTGCCCACGAAACAGGTGAAATGCTGTACAGTGGAATATACGGGCACTTCACCTGTTTCGTGGGCACGAGCCGCCAGTAAAATAAAACGTTCATTTTAATGAATTAAGTTTCTGTTTGTAGTATTTCATGGTCTTTTAGACATCTCATTTTCCACTTCTCATTTAATTTTCATTTTTCAGCCTGTGCAAGAAGTATGTGGATTTGTCGATTGATGATCGATGACTCAAGTCATAAAAATTGAAAGATATACGTATTTTTTAATGCTACAGCATAGAATTCAACAAACTAAAGCTTAAAAATGTGTTTCATAATCAAATGTGTTGAAAACTGAACTTTAAAACTTAGGGCTGTTTAAAATAATTGAAAAATTCAAATCCCCTTGATAATCAAACACTCTTTTAAATAGGTGTAAAAAGGAGTTATAACATACGCTTTCAATTGCAATCATATGATATTATTTAGACTTATATTTTTAATTTTTAATCTTGTTTACTTATTTCATTATTTTATCCACATTGATAATGGCCTAATGTGCCGAAACATGTCTGTGTTTTAATAATTTTAAAGTTTTTTAAAAGGGTGTTTGATTATCATTTATTTTTCAAATGTGTTGCTATCATTTTTAGAAAATGAAACTTTGTTAATTTTCACAGGAGTTGCAACAGCTGGATCTTCAGCTAATTCTGGAGCATTTTCGTCTTCTGGAACTTCATTAAGACCTGGTCCAGGCGGTAAGTTATGCAAAAATTGAATTAATAAACCATCAATTGAGTAATTGATTTGATAAATAAATAAATTACTCAGACAGAGTAGTGATTATAATTGAATTGATAAAATAAATATCAAGTAATTCATTAAAGGGGAAGTACAAACAGATTGGGAAATATAGATTTTAGGACTATATTATTAGCAAAAATCACACAAGAAAAATAGAATCACGAAAATTTTCGAAGATGGAGTAGATTGGAACTGTGTCTTCAAAAGTTGACTTGCATTGGTCAGCTTCTCAAGTTGTTGAAAGTGGGAGTGAGAAGTCTCGTCCAATCACAGGGCTTCATCGTTATTTCAGTGCCATTTTGTTTTCGAAGGCAGCCATTTGTTCAGCCTATCACGATTTCTTGAATGAGCATAATAAGAATATTGAGTTAGTGATAATATTTATTTTCTAGAATCGCCGTGAGTTCACGATATTTTACAGAAATTAATAAAGATTACTTTGAATAAGTTAATTTAGATTACGCGGTTTTAACGATTAACGATGCCAAGTTCTAATGAATTACCAATGAAACGTTTTCATGGAATACTGCTATTAGAATCAGTGGTGAATTTAGAGTTGTAGTAGGGAAGGGAAATTTTTGTATGAAAATCATATTAGAAGTTAGGAATTAGGAATTCTTCCCAATTCATAGATTTGTGATGTTGATGTGTGAGAGCACACGAATACATACTCCTATAAATTTATGATTTTATTAAAACTTGTGACAACAACACATGCATGCCTATTTCATTAATTAAAGCTTAAAATTCAGATCATTACAATAAATTTAGTAATACGAAATCATTACAATAATTATCATCGATAAAATCTATCGAACTTCTTCAGACGAATGTATTGAAAACGTTTCAAGGGATTTGAATCAAACTACATATTCAAACAGAATTCCCAAATATTTTTTGTTTTTTCATAGGTACCGGCTCTTTCGTGGCACAATCTGGCTTCAGCCAAGACTCGTCCAGCCCCTACTACCGAACAGCTGTTTCGTCAAGCAGCCCACAAGGCTTTGCGAGTGGCTACGCGGGCGGCTACTCTTCTGGGGGCGGTTACTCAACCGGGGGCGGCATCTCGACTGGAGGCGGCTACTCGACCGGGGGCGGCTTCCCGTTCCCCAGCTTCGCGCCCTTTCCGTACACCTTCTTCGCGCCTGCTCAACCTTTTGACTTCACGTCGTTTTTCCAGAACTACATAAGCTCAATTCAGCGCTATCACCAGCAAATAGCCGAAGCCGCAAAGAAGGCTGCCGCTGAGTGAGTATTTCATTTTAAAATAATTCTTTTTAATTAGTTTTTAAACGCTTTTCAGAATTATTTCTCAATTTTATTTGCTAAGAATTCACCCTTTTAAGCCAGATCTGAATGCTGCATTTTCTCCGCACAAAGCTTCTCTTTCGTTACTTTTTCTTACTTCCTTACTTTTTTTAATTCGATTCTTTCCTTCTTAATTCTCGTTATTTTTTGTGAATATTTGAATTTGAGGTATTTCGTATTTCATCATCTTTTTCGCATAACTTTTAAGTTAGCAACCTTATTTTGCTTATCAAAAAGTTTGCTTAAGTAAGCTAGTTTACTTAAAATATACGGTAAGATGCATTAAGCGAGACGACACTTAGCCGTAGACAGCTAGTGTAGCCTTAGTGACGACTTATAGCCGTAGCTTAAGTGGTATAGTCTGTCCAAGCAAAGAAGACCCTCTGGCAAGATGAGAAAACGACTCCAGCTCGGTCAATATTAGTTTTTAAACTTATAATAACCTCTGACCGAGCTGGAGTCGTTTTCTCATCTTGCCAGAGGGTCTTCTTTGCTTGGACAGACTATACGTTACGTAGCAAAATTAGAAAAATATTTGTGCGTCGAGTAGAAATTGAGGCGTTTTTCAATGTTTTGCCCTGCTTATTCTAATAATTTTGTTATAGAAGTGAAGAATATATTATATTCTTCACTTCTATCTTTTCCTTTCTATTAATTCTGTTTAGAATTCACTGGTTCATCCTAATAATTTTTCTTATTGGTTATTGCCATTTCTTGGACATTTCTTACCACTTTTCTAAGGTTTGAAATGGTTTGCTTCTTCAAAAGTTAATATCATTACTCGTATCAGGCTTGAATCTATTCTGAATTTCAATTTAGAAAATAGTTCTAGCTCTAGAGAATTATTCGATTGCTTTTTGCAAATTTTTTTCAAAATATTTGTTCACTAATATTGCTGATTAAAAAATATTTTTTATCTTTTTCTTGATGAAGGAAATTCATCCAATTTTTATTTGATGATCGATATTAAAATATTCAATGCTCAAATTTCAAAATCATCACAGGTATGATTTAGTACACCAATTCGAATATTTAACAATGCCTAGATCTTGCAGTAAAATTACATAGTCCACTTTCTACTCCAATCCTATTTTTTTCAAATATAGCCAGATTCTTGAATTCTGTCATGAGCCTATAATACATTCTCTAGACTCGAACATTTCAATTTCCCGTTAAGTTCTCTAGTTGATCAATCGATAGTTCTTCCACATGAAACCAGAAGTGAATGAAGGACAATCAAATTGATACCATGGTCAATGCTACCTAGCGGATGTGATAGCTTATCAGTTCTATTGTGGTTTTTTACTCACACTTTAGGCTACAATTCATTCAATTTATTCGGTAGTCCTCGTTTCGCAAAGTCACTTAGTGCAACAGTTTTTCAACCACCTTCGAACTTTCAGCATATTTTATTACGATCATGCTACTCACAATAATACTTTTATCATAAAAGAGTTGGATAATAATTAAGTACTGTAATACTTGTTTGAAGAATAGATACTGACTCATTAATCATGGGAACTATTTTTCCCTTCCTTTCATTTCGAGAATGATGTTTGCATCGTTTATGTTATTTCTGGAAAAAAACTTCACGGTTTTGATTTTGTAGCCTAGATTGAAATATTCTGAAACATCGTTATTCAACAAAGCAAAACCCAGATTAAAGATATAGTCTGTCCATGCAAAGAAGACCCTCTGACAAGATGAGAAAATTAATCCAGCTCGGTCAATATTGGTTCGAAAAATATTGATTTGGTCTCAAATTGTAGATCAGAATGTTTCCTACGATTGAGACCAAATCAATAAATTTCCAACCAATATTGACCGAGCTGGAGTCATTTTCTCATCTTGCCCGAGGGTCTTCTTTGCTCGGACAGACTATAGGTGATATCTTTAACACAATGTTAGTCATTAGGAAAAGAGCAAGTCAACATAAATTCTTTTTCATATTTTGTTATTCACACCTTTGTTTGATGAGCTTTGTAAAAGAAGGTTGAGACTGTTGAGAGCCTATAGTCAGACAGATAGTCTATAGTCTGATAGTGTCGTATATTGACTTATTAGTCAATGAGATTTCTCCAAAAGTCCCTCGCACTATGAAATGTAGGATTAATCTTCATTAGGTTGCTGTTAAACAATCAAAATTTTCTTGCTTAATGACTAAACCAACTCTGTTCTACTAATCAACAATCTTTATTGAATGGCCTTATAGCATTTTAATGATTTGATATCATGTTGAAAGCTGGATTAATTATTTCCAAGTATTTTAAATCATTAGAGATATTTTTGTCCATAACTATTCAATCAACCAAAATGTACTCTATATTCAAAATGATCAATTATTTCACACTACCTACTTCTATCGTTATATCTGTAGACGAGGTTTTATTAGCGACAATAGCCAAAAAGAATATTGAATATTAAAGAATTGAATACTTAATCTTCTTCAATACATGAGAAGACAAGATATTGTCAAATCACAGATTTATTAAAAATCGTGATACCGGTTTCGGTTGAGACACTATTATCAATATCTAGTCAACTCTAGAGTAATAGTTACAGTCTCAGTTTACCACTTACCAGAGATTGATAATGGTGTCGCTAGCAAATCCTTTATCCAGATTTTTAGTAAATCTGTGGTTTGACAATATCTTGTCTTTCGATTAAATATGAATAGCTCTCACAATGTTATATTAATTTATGATTATAACTACTCAACAACATTCTAATAGTTGTATTTTGTCATGACTTATATTACTTTTGTCCTATTCTATAATTTCTCATCAAATTTGTTGCTTGAAGCTTCCACAAATGAGCTATCCTGTAATCTGTAATCAAATAACGCACAGCTCTTATTTTTCAAGTTTCCAACCCTAGACAATCCACACATTAATGATCAAGACATTGATTCTCGAGAACTTTTTGAAAAATTATGATTATTTTCCATTCAAATTGAATATGCAATTGTTTAGTCTAGTCGAGCAAAGAAGACATTCTGGGACATGGGAAAATTGCTCCAGCTCATTCAATATTGGTTCAAAAATTATAAATTTCACTTAAATGAAGAAAGCATCCTGCTCTATAATTCAAGTCTAAATTTATCAATTTTTAAACAATATTGACCGAGCTAGAGTCATTTTCCTGTATTGCCAGAATGTCATCTTTGTTCAACTAGACTATTATTAGCCATTAGGTCATGGTTTATAGGTTGTAATTCTTATTTCACTGTATTAATTTATAGGATTACTCCAGTGTTTTTCGATGTATCATTGCAGAATAAAATCTTTTTCATACTAATTGCTTCAATGCACAATTTATCATGCATCTTCTTCTTATTGCACATTTAAGTTATCATTCACTGAATAAGAATAATAATAATATTACAATTATTATTATTATTTAATTACAATTATTGGAATAATAATTACAATTAAAATCTTCAGCAGCTTTGTTCTTCAGAAAATAATACCTATACTTTTGCTTTTTTCAATTTGTACCTTATATTGCTTGAATGATTTTGCTGCCTTGAATGCTTGAATTGTTTTTCAGAAACATACCTTTGCTTTTTCAATTTGTATTCTATATTGCTTGAATGCTTGTGCTTGTTAATGCATGTTTTTGCACTTGCTAGCGGCAACGGCATCTACGTGAGCGGACCCAACTATGTGGTCTGGTCTTCAACGTGGCCACCCTCCGGCAATCAACGTGTCTCCTACTATGTAAGCTTTGCTTCACTCTGCTTTTCAATAATCTTACTATTTATGCTTTCATAATATTTAATCTTACTATCAATAACGTTATATCTTCTTATTCCATTATTTCCATCTTCAATAATCTATCATTAGACGATTAGACCCACGAATACTAGAATACATATTACTATTCTAGTATCCGTGATTAGACCTATCATAGTTTAATATTATTCTTAACTCTATCGATATATTGCTTCTAAGGTTTTGATTTTCTTCTTAAGCTATTGGATGGTATGCTATTTATTAATCCTATTCGGCTTGTTCATCTTTATCTGATGAATTTTGTATCTCCTTTGATATTTTTTTATTGATATTTTAATAAAGTACAAGTTTAAATTGTAATGAGGCGTTCCATTTGGAATAAGTGTGACGAAATAGAGTTGAAAAATTATTTTCAATTTGACCGAAACAGTTCAAACAAAACATCAGAGAATATTTCAAGTAATGAGTAATTCTTTTCACCTGGTGCACACTGGTCTCGACTTCTATAACTCTAAATCCTAATTAGAATATTCTTTCCACATTCAACTCCTGCCCACAGGATGTGAACCAGCATGCAAGGATCTTCCTTATCGAATAGGCCTACCAGTATTTCAACAGGATAAATTTATTTGAATATTCTTAACTCTGAATGATTATTCTTATTCATTGAATTTCATAAACAATTCTTTTTTTCTCAGACACAACCAGGGGGGTCTGGCGCCGCAGTTTCCTCAGTCTCCGGATAGTTTCGGCAACGAGTTGGGGGGCCCGGTGGGGGCGGCGGCTTTTGGTCAGTACGGACCGCAGGGGGGCTATGGCGGGGCAGGAGTGTTCCCCGCCCCCGACAACAGTGTCTACAATAGGTTTGGTGGACCCGTGGCAGAGTCCAGTGGACCCTTCCCCCCTCCCGGCGGTTCCTTCTACGGAGTCTCCTCCTTTTCATCCTCTGGTCAATCGGATGTCAACGGCAAAAAAACTTCCTACAAACAGTCAGCGGTCACCGTCAACGATAACGGCAAGGTCACCACCTACCAAGCTCACGATCCCTGATAAGTTCCTCCAATAAAGTTTTCAATCTATTTATGTAATTGTGTCTGTTATTTGATCGACCAGTTCCCGTCTTACTCCAATATTTTCAAAGTACAGCAGAACTCCAATAATTCGTACCTCTAATATTTTGTGATTTTCTACGATTCGTAGTAGGAAATAATTTGTCCCTTGAAATAATTTTCCACAATTCATAGCTTCGATAATCTGTGATATTGTATTCCCCAATTCGTAATAAAACTTTGGTCACATGAACCACGAGTAATCGAAGTCCTACTTCATTCAAATTTTTGTGTTGTGTATTTGATCTTTATAGTAATTACTATTTCACTACTGGAATATTTAAATACCTTATTATACTATAATTTCAGAATTCATTTGATCAACAAGTTTCTTCCCTCTCCCAAAATATAAAAAACTTGATGGAAATGGAAATATTAATTTTTTCAACAAGCTTTCCTCTCAGTACTGAAATATTATAAGACTTTATATATAGTTCAGTACCATTAAATCAAAACGTATGTCCCTTTCACCAAAATTTTTAGAACATCCTTCGGTGGCTATTGATATCAATGAAGAACTCGAGAGAAACTATAATGTTATTTACGAGAAAGTCTAATAAATTATGCATTCATAACCCATCCAGGATAAATTCATTTTCATTTCATATTGAATTTACGTTAAGAAGATGAAATTTATCTAGTGAAGAATTGGTTTAGAGTCACTGGGGCTCGTACCCACGAAATAGGTGAAGTGACGCCAGTGGATTAAGTTCTCAATACAAGTCATTGAATAATGTAACAAGATATAGTTCAATCCGTTACAGTTATGTATAATTTATTCTGTTTCTCTTACTTCTTGAATGGACAACATAAAAACTATATAAACAACGTTGAAAAAGACAATATATTTATCTTTCAGGCTTCTATTCTTTTCAGTTTTTAAACAAACTTACTGAGTGAATTAGGCTTACTTATTAAAATAAAACTTTACTTTTTTATCAAGCCTTGATCAATATAAGAGAAGTTTTGAAAGTGATTCAAGCATTCACTGTTCTGTGATAGACAAGGGATATGCTAGACAAGCTCGAGGAAATGGCTGCCTCTGACAAAATGGCGGAACCTACTGAGAATACATTGGAGCTCTGTGATTGGGCCAGACTACACTCCCACTTTTCACAACGGGAGGATGTGGCTGGCCAATGGGAGTTGAGCATTAAAGCCAATCCCAGCCCACTTGTTCACTTCCTCTTCCAATTACTATATCGTTTATGATTGTTGTGTTAGAATAAAATTAATTGCTTTTGTTATTTTCAATTTTAATACAATTATTATTTATTGTGAAGTACTTAGTATATTAATTTATAAGCAATGTTTTCAATCAGATTATTTTGCAGACTAAAATTTATTTGGCTAGTAGTTTATTGTCAACAAAATGTTATTGTAGTGATTTCACAACACTAGTTCAAAATTCAATCTACGTTTCTGTAGATATATAGGTTTGGTTTGGTGGTCTTGGAAAAGAAATCAATATGGAGATATCTCAATGAATTACCGGTAATCAATTAATCAATACAATCCAGTAATAGAGTCGCCTTGGAAGTCTGGACGTCATTGGTTTTTGAGGCTTTCAAAAATGATTAAAAATTCCATTATAATGATTTTTAACAAATATGATTTCAAAATTGCAAACCTTTATTTGTGTAACTACGCTGTTAAGGAAGATTTTATTTGCATCAAAATTGCTGTCGACTGCTGGGAATAGTCAAAATAGAATAGAATTAAAATATAAAAGGTCAAAATTACGCCAAAAATATACCAAACAATGTCTTTAATCAAGTTACTCAAATCAGTTACTCAATTATTGAGTACCTATTGAATCAGTAGAGATACTATTTGTTTTTCTTCTTCAAATTTCGGCTATTCGCAACAGCTCAGTCACAAAGCCCGAATCGGAAACCTTTTAGATATAGTAAAACCTTTCAAACCATGTCTGAGATATTGAAGATATCACTGAACCTCCGAGTCTAAAGAAAAACAAGTCTTGAAGATTATCACATCGGTGCGGCGACTTCGGACTCTTCTTGAAATTGTGGGAAAACCGGTACATAATTTATTTTTACAACGATGCACTGCGATTAGGCAGAACGAGTTGCACGTGATTTGAGCAAAATCATCTTCTCTTTCCTGCTGATGCGCCCTTGGCTAAAAAGCTGCCAAGGTCATCAACTCATCCTCACATCAAGATCTCTTGGAATAGATTCGGCCAATGGACCAGGATCCTTTTCTCTTATTCTCTCTCTCTCTCTTATAAATCTCTCAATTTCTCTCACTCTCTCTTTTATAAATCTCTCAATTCCTGTCTCTTTCTAAAATAAAACATTCAATCAATCGCTCTCTCTCTCACACACACTCTTTCTCATCCGTACTATTAATCTCTCTCTCCCTCTTCCTCTCTCTCTCACTCTCTTTCTTTCCTCTCTCACCCATTCACTCTCTTTCCCACATTCTGTCTCTCTCTCCCGCACACTCACTCTCTTTCTCTTTCTCTTTCTGTCTCACCGTATTATTAGAAGCGCAATCGTGACTACTCCCGGACTACTCCTAGATCAATTACCGATTATTCTTGTGAAATACATGCAAGCCTCTGTTATTTTCTCGATAAAAACAGTTCGGTGGGTGTAAACTCACGTGTTATGGGAGAGATTGATTTAAGAGAATGTAATGTATCATCATATTATTGGTCTCAAGTAACTTGAGTAGTAACACGTAATATTATTGGTTCATCTTCTGTATTGATTATTATACTGTATAGTATTATTATTATACATAATATAGATTCAGATTATTGATATATATATATATATATATATATATATATATAGATTAAATCGATTTATATAGATTATTATTATAGTATGCCTAGTTCTTGAAACAAATTAAATTTATGTATTTTATCGATGGAAATGGAACTATTTATTTGATAAGAGCTTGGTAAGATTTATATTCTGCTGACATTATTAGATGTTTATAAATCTTGAGCACATTCAAGAATGATTATCCTACAATTTGAAGAATAATAGCCCACACTGATTTCAAGAGTTGAAAGATAACATGAAAACCTATTTGTATAAATATCCAAAAAACATAAAGCTTTAGATTGGCGATCATTTCAATCAATTTCGGACAGAACTTCTATGTAACTTCCAAAAACATGTAAAATATTTATTATAGTACGATTTATTTCAAGTCGGAAGTTGTATCAAACTGATAGAGTGTAAAATCAGTGTTAAAATAATATAATCAGTGTGACATCAACCAGTAGATAAAAATAATATTGATCCATGAATTTAATATGATGAATAAAATAATGGTTATATTTCTAAAATGTCTGAGCATCTTGTCTCGTATCATCATGGTAAGTTTAAAGCCATAAGAAACTTAGATGCAAGAATATACACGTCATTGCTGCATACGCCTACTATGCATCTGGTGAACAAAATTTTTTATACAATTGAATCATCTATGTATTCTTTTCTCTATTTCATAAGACATTCAAGATAAAACAGAAATTAAAATACAGTAATTGAATTTAAAAATAATATTGATGATACGGGCCTTGTAATACGTGCCTTCTCTCCATTCAATCGTTCAATGAACGAATTGAATAATTTCACTCTGAACTCTTTTACACGACATAATAATTATGACTGCAGTGTCGTGTAAAATAGTTCAGAGTGAAATATTTACTAGTAGTTCGTAATGGAAAACAAAATAGATGAGCATTGGATAAATTTGTTCAATGGAAAATGAACTTCTATGTATCACTCATCAAGCTGACAAGGTTCCCTGTATCAAGCACAAGGTTGAAAGGTCAAGAAAGTTCTCCAAGGATCAAGGAACATGACAGGAAAATTTGGCTTAGTCCTGATTTTTTTTCTCAAGAAGGGCATTTTTATAAATCAAATGATTGGACTAATATTGTAAATCAGTAAAAGCTCTTTTTTCGTTCTCTGCACTATCTATTTAAAGCTTTTTAATCTAGTATAGATATCAGCCTCTACAGTCCACAACTTATTCTATTTTTCTCTTCAAGTTAGCAAAATATACAACTGTAAGGTAATGCTGCAGAGCAGAACGGGTTAGCAGAGCTATCTCTAATTTTAACTATTCTCTATCATTTCTATTAGGAAGTTCCGTTCGATAATTAACTTCTTTCATGAATGACAATTTCAAAGTAAAAGTTTTTTGAAAGAAAATTGATCAGTTTGAAGGGTGATTGATGCACATGATGCATACTTGATAGGAAAGTAGGAGAAACAAAGATTTATTAAAAACAAGTAGGTACAGAAGTTTATCATACAATCACAAGACAGTTATTATTTATTTGGCGTATGGCTTTTAATAGTGGGGAGACCCAAGGGTTGTTCCACTTCGCCAGATAACCTCATTTTCCACAAACGGAGATATGAGTTATAGTTATTTTAAAAAATTTATTTGAAAACATAATTTTTGATTCCAAAACAAGAACAATTGTGTTAAGAATTTCCAAGAACATGAACATTGTCAAGTTTTGATAATAGCATCTGTTTTACAATGCAACAATACTAAATAACAGAATCTTGCAAGAAGTATACAAAAAAACTTGAACATAGACATGTTTTGATGATAACATGCAACTCACATCACGGCATGGTTGTGGAACAATACTATACGTAGAAGAAACAAACTTTCATGTCAAAAATAAATCAATATAATTTTTGAAAATAATGACTGAGAATAAGAAATTCAATTAACAAACATTGTACAAGAATAAAACACAATTCTTTTGTATCGCTCATCAAAGGAAAATTCTGTTTGCTATGTAAGAGAATTAGTTTTAATTGAAAAGAATTCGATAATTAATTCAATCAAGATTTTTTCATGATAAGACTCATGATAATTTTATTTATTTTCATCTATATCTATAAAAGCGAAATGGCACTGACTGACTAACTGATTCATTCATTCATCACCAGAACTAAAAATCCACTGAAGCGAATGCGTTCAAATTTGGCAGGCATGTTCAGTTGGACGTTTAGACGCGTGCTAAGAACGGATTTTGAAAACTTTTCAGGGATACGCTAAATATTTGAGTTTTTCTATAATTTTTCGGCGTTTTCTCAATTTTTTCGAGAATCAATCGGTAGAAAATGTTGATATTTGGTGGGTAGGTTCAGATAAGGTCGAGAAATGTTGTGTTAAAATATTTTTGAAATCCGTTCAAGATTACGCCAGTAATCAGGTTTTCAAAATTGTAGATGTATTGCGGGTTGCATATCTTCCGCCTTGATACGACCAATCCTTAGTGTAAATTCAATGGTTCAGCGAGATTATACATGGATGAATTAAGAAAACATTGAATCAAGTTTCAAGCAATGTCTGATATACTTCCCAAGATTACGCTCAATATTAGCGTTTTACTGACGCGTTTTATTAGCCTGTTTGTCTCTGCTGACACTGGCAGAGGTTTTGCAGGCGAGCGAAGCGAGCCTGTTTGACTCACTTACACTGCCTTATACTGGCGGGGGTCCAGGGGGCGGAGCCCCCTGGCTAGGCGGAGAAGGCGAGCGAAGCGAGCCTGCCGGCTAGTAGATTTATATAATGAGAAAAAAATGAAGACGGAGGAATCGTGATTGGTCACTGATGTCAAAAATAATTTGAATTTGTTGTGAAATGGACGAGGAGCATGATTGAGTAGAAAAAGCACATTATTATTTGAAGATTTATCAACTCTTCTTTAAACAAATCTTTAAAAATCTACGACTTTTTGGCAGGATCCTTATCGCTAGCTTTGTTGGGTGTTACGGGAACGGTTGCCTCATTCTTGACAGCAGGTCTCTTCGTTGTCGACGATGTTGGCTTGGCGGTCGATCTCCATGTCGAGACTGGTGGCTTGGACTCCTGACCGCCCTGCTTGTTCTTGTAGGGAGGGAACGGGTGATGCTTGTGATGCGGCCCGAACATTTCGGGGAAAAAGGGAAAAGGGGGACCGTGATCGAAATCGGGATCGAACTCGTCGGGATCGTCGATTAGGACCGGTTTGGAGAAGGGGTAGTAGGACGCGAACTTTTTCGGAATCTCGCCGAAACGTTTCTGGTAGAGATCGTCGGGATTCGGGGAAGGAGTCCAGCGGTTGGACAGTTTTTCTGTAGGTTTGTACTGCTGGGTTGCCTGTACTGCCCCTGACGCTAGGACTGCTTCCATGTTGGAAACGATTCCTTTGTAGATCGGTACGTCGTCGGTGTGTGTTCCCGGAGTTTTCGGGGAGACTGTTTCTGAAAAAATAAATATTACGAATTTAAAAAGAAATTATAATTAGTGATCGAACGTAAGTGAGGTCTAGATTCAAGACGACGTTTTTGCATTTCTCTTTATGTTTGCTTGTTTACTTGTATGCTTGTTTGTTTGTTCCGTATTCACGACAAAACGCGGCAATAGATTCTGATGAAATTTGACAGGGATGTTCCTCTTGAATTTGCGCGTCGATGTATATGTAAGGTTTCTTGAAATATTGCGTTTTAAGGATAATATGAAAGGAAAAGGAATTACTTCCATGCTAAAATATTACTATATACATTTATACTTCTGAACATAGTAAAATTCACACTATAGAATTATTCATGCTGAACCAGAGCTGTCGAGTTTATTATTAATTGCATTCAATAACGCATGCAATTGATGAAACTTGAAACGCAACATAACTAAGTATTATTCCCTTCATGAATAATGCCCCATCCATGAGTGACTTCGTGAGGTCTACTGTTCACAGAACTACTAGCATTACGTATTAAGGTACTAATACATATTACAGTAGTAGCATCAAGCAACCACCAATATGAATATAGACTACCCTACATGAGGCAATATAGCAATATCGCATTGCATCATTGTACAAGATTATAATATAGTCCATTTATTGCATTTTGCTGGTTGCGTGTTGCTTATTGCTCCGGTGAACGAATATAAATTATAATATTATAATATTGTGTAATTATAGCATTTATATGGTTTCAATGAACTGCTTGTGCTATGCTTAAAGAGTGGATTGATAGTGTGTAGAGCAAGAGAAGGATAGAAACAAAAAAGTTTTTGTCTTGTCGGCTGATTCACTCGCATGTTTTTCTGCTGAAGGCTTGTATATTTTCATAAAACACGACCCTTATTTTCTTGATACAATGTAACATTGGATCAATCAATGTTGATAAAAATGAATTTTCCAAGTAAGTATTAATAGAAAGATTACATCAACTATCAGTCCTGAAGTGGGAGAGTTTCTTCTTATCTTGCTTAAAATTTCAAAGTGAGCTGAATTCAAAGTTATTGAATAATTTATTCGGTGTATTCTCTCGGAACTTTAATGTAATCTAATTTCCAAATAAAAAATTGTTTGTATTTTTGTAAGTGAAAATTGATTCCAAGTTCTAAGTTATGACATAAACTCGATTTGAAATTTTTAGTAAAAATTGTTTGAGGTACAGTTTTGGGCGTTATGCCTGTTGTAAAGGTCTATTTACCTTCAAGTATTTCATTTATAAATACATATAGAATAAGTAAACTCATATTGAATAAATTATTGTAAATTGCTGAAGAATGATAAGGAACGATTTAGTGGAGACAATAATCGGTCTACTAACCTCCTCCGTCTAGGAGGTGTTATAAATAAACACATATTAAATAAATAATTACAAATGACTATTGAGAATAAACTATTCATTGAAAATAGGTAATAATCGATCTACCAACCTCCCCCTTCCTCATCCGTTTCCTCCGTCTCCTTATCAGGCTCCAGCCCGGTGACAATGGGCACTTGTTGCTCGCACTTGCAGTCGGTGATCGGTCGCGCAACAAGTGGCTTGCTGCCGAACTGACACAACACGCCCGGGTGGTCGCAGTCAACTATGATGGGAGGCTTCTTGGTGCTCAACGAGGGTCGATATAGGTTGAAGATCATGCCAACCAGTCGAGGATTGAGTGTTTTGTCCAGATCGTTCAGGTCGAGGGCAGCGCAAAGGGCTAATGACAACAAATATCTCATTTATTCAAGTTTTTGGATCGGTAGGCTACTGCATAACTGTATAACATAAATATATTATATTAATAATAATTTATTCGGGTTACCGGTATTGGATTCTGTTATTCACGATCTGTGTAAAATCGTGGTATTCGTTAAATCTTTCTATCTGCTAATTTATTCTAATTTACTTCTATAGCATTGACATAATACAGAGTCACAAATAACAGGATAACACGACCAAAAACAATCTATAGATAGTACTTACTAATAAGTACTACTAATAGTACCTACTTAGTCTGAGGTATGGTGCTACGTTAATAAATGCTACTTACGTACGTTAGCAATTAATTGAATTTTGCACCGTAACAGGTAAATCCTTACTCATCATGATACATCATGCAATATTTGCAAAGAATTCCCTTATTTCCCCATTTCAGTAAGAAAAATCTTTATAACGATGTTATAAAAACATTCGAATTTTCAATAATAATGGAAGTAGCCAGCCTATGGGTAAAACCTGAAACTATAAATATAATGATATTGATTCAGTCAAGTTTCATTTATCACGAAACGTTCGTTTCATCCTTATATGAAACGAAACTGCATGGAACATTTTGTAATAGTTTGACTGTGTAGGCTATTGTGACTTTTTATTGAGAAAAACTTTATTCTGCATTCCATCTGCTGTGAAAGCTCCTCAACTTTCAAGGCAAATGACGAGTTGTTGGATAACAATTTGATTAAACTCCCATTATGACTTTCGTCAGATAGGGCTACAGAGCTATAGTCTGCCCAATCAAAGAAGACCCTCTGACAAAATGGGAAAATGACTCCAGCTCTGTCAATATTGGTTCAAAAAATATCAATTTGATCTCAAAGTGTAGATCAGAATGTTTTCTACACTTTGAGACCAAATTAATAATATTTGAACCAATATTGACCAAGCTTGAGTCATTTTCCCATCTTGCCAGAGGGTCTTCTTTGCTTGGACAGACTATACCTATAGGCCTACTTGAAACGATTTTTTTAAAAGCAGATCAGTCCAATGACCGACTAATATTGTGTGTTGCGATATTCGAGAAATTTCTATTGTCTTAAACATTTTTCTCCAGAAAGAGTTTTCGTCTATCAAAGCCATTAGCCCGTATAATTATTTTCTATAAAAGCGAAGTCGACTATATATATTCTGTCCAAGCAAAGAAGACATTCTGGCAATATGGAAAAATGACTCCAACTCGGTCTCGAATTGTAAGAAACATTCTAATCTACGATTTCAGACCAAATTTATAATTTTTGAACCAATATTGACTGAGCTGGAGTCATTTTCCCATCTTGCCAGAATGTTTTCTTTGCGTGTACAGACTATTATATTAATATTATATATATACATAATACCTATAGGTAGTTCATAGTTGTTCAAAACAATAGAATCAATAATGCGTGATACTCATATCAGTGCAAAATTAATAATTTCATTGCAGGAGGTATTGATTTACCTATCTATAGGTACATATCCATAGGCCATTATATAGCAGGACAATGTATTTATATATTCAAGTTGTATATATGATTTTTTGGGATAAAAGCTACTGAACAATAAAATCAATACGGTACCGAATGTGAGAAATTAATACGCAAATTCCAAGCTCAATCTACGTATAAGCTTTAATTAAACCTGATATCGGTAGATCTTCTCGATTGAATGATAAATTTATTACCCAATTCAAAAGTTGATATATAGGAATGAATGAGATTCCCACTACAGGTGTCGGTTTCATAAAAATTTAGAAGTGCCGAGAAGTTAGTAGTAGTACAAGGAAAAAGGAACACACTAACATTACACTCAACTCTATTCAATATTTCGCAGTGTTATCCATGTCTCCTACTTATGTACTCTTACTTTTTTCTGAACTAATAATTTAAAAAAACTGGCCTTTGAAAGTTACTTCTTTCTTTCAAGTTAGTTATTTCTTCCGTGCATTATTGTGTGGATATTGACCCCTGCATTTTCGCCTGTTTTACAAAACTAATAATTCAATTGACAGGTCCTGGCACTCCTTGTAGATTTTTGTTAAAAGATTGATACAGTCGAAGAAACAGATAGTTGATGTTGAAGTTGAAGATACAGTTTATATAGTTGAAGAAGCATAACTGTAGCATAGAGGAATTCACATCAATAACAGGTCATTTCTACTAACCTGGAAGAAGCCATGCCAAACAGAAGATGAATTGCCCACGCTGGAGGAGCATCTCGAGCAGACTGGTTTGTTTTCCTCTCAACAACTGGATTATAAAAGAGGAAACAAGCAGTGAACTTGGTCTCAGAAGATTCCTTACGAGAAGCTATTTGAAAACTTTGTTCAACCTTTACTATACACTGTTCAACTATAGTCTGCCCAAACGAAGAACACCCTCTGGCAAGATGGGAAAATAACTCAAGCTCGGTCAATATTGGTTCAAAAATTATTCCATTTGATCTCAAATTGTAGGGAACAATTTGATCTACTATTAAGACCTCATTTATAAATCGTCTTGAACAAATATTGACCAAGCTGGAGTCATTCTTCTATCTTGCCAGAGGGTCTTCTTTGCTTGGACAGACTACAGATGGAGAATAAGTGTCCTCATGTCCTACAAACTTCAATTAATTTACCTTGTATTCCATACCGTACAGGAAAAAGACAAAAAATCAGTAGCCTACAGTAGGTATAAGCCTAATGAAAAATACTGAGAGAGGAAGAAATACAGATGCTACGTACAGGACAATGAGAAAAGATGAGAGGAAAATAATAGAAAAAACTAGTTGTGTATTACTATACTGCTCGTTATTGTAGTATGTGTTATTCGAAGTTTTCAAAGTCAACTTTAACTGACTGAAGAAGGAAAACTGAAGAGCGTGAACTAACGCGAAGGACAAACTTAATGAAAATTGAGTTATCAGACAGCCTTTGTGACTGCAATAATTTGATTTCAAGATAAGAAAATCGCAATCATAATCAGAGAAGTGTGTTTCCTGCAGTGTGTTTTAATAATTGAACTAGTTTGTGATTTAAAACATTTTTGTTCATTTTAAAAGATACTGAAAATTCCTAAGATGGTAAGTGAAATACCGTACTCATGTTTGGAAAATATTATTATCATCCAGATATTGATGCCCTTATAAATTATCTTATTCTATACTCTTATCTATATTCTTAGAATATACGGTACCATATTTTATTCCTCTTCTTCTTCTTTCTATCTCTTTGCTTTTTTCCACTTTGCCGAAATTTCCACAGTACCTATCTTTCAATCTACTCAACAGAACCAGAGTGATTCTCTCAATGTTCATTGGCTGTGACAGTGTATATAGTCGTCTGTCCAAGCAAAGAAGACATTCTGGCAAGATGGGAAAATAATTCCAGCTCGGTCAATATTAGTTCACAAATTGAAAATTAGGTCTCAAATTGCGAATCAGAATGTTTTCTATAATTTGAAACCAAATTTATAGTTTTCGAACCAATATTGAACGAGTTGAAGACATTTTCCCATCTTGCCAGAATTTCTTATTTAATTGCTTGGACAGACCATAGCCTACCCTGTCCAACATAAATAGAACTCCTGTTTCCTCCATCGATCATTTTCCTTTGAAATTTACAACCGCGAATTTATAAGAAATTTTATTTGAGAATGACCCAGCAAGACCTTCCATAATTCTACAGTTTCGATTTGAATCACATTATAATTATTGTTATAGCTATCTAGTACATATCTAGTGATTTTTTGGCGCCCTGTGCGAGATTTTGGCGGGCGCCCCCCCCCACCATTACCAAACGAATGCAATCTATTATAACATATTATAATATTTTCGAAGACAAACATGATTCTAGCTGCCTTGCATGTTCACACTTTTCTCATATAAGCAATCTCAATGTTGCATGTGGCGTGGAAAAAAGGATTGGCTACAGGGACTTGCTTATTTAATGTATCCCAACGAATTGTTTCCTATTTTCATGTATTGGATACGTGATAAGCAAAAGCCTACAGGAATAATAGAAAATAACTAAAGGCTATCCGCATTGAGCAAAACTGTCGCATTGCACAGTACTTGATTATTAAAATTTCAATTATTGATCAATTTATTTTATTAGTTTGCCTGGAAGCACATAACAAAGGGAATAATAGATTTTTCACAGAATAATATTGGGTATCGTCATAAATATTTCATTTCACTGGAAATAAAAATGTTTTAACAAAAAATCGGAAACTCAATAACAAGCAAATTGGAGATTTCAGCCATTTTCGCTGCTCTCTTATTTCTTTAATAACATTCGAAATAGTTCCTAATTCAGCCAGCAGATGGCAGTAGCAATAGGGTGACTTGCTTCAACTTCCATTGGACACGCCTCCAAGCTCCGCCTACGATCGAAATGGCCGAGAATATGGGTTAGAAAAGTTTCCAAATTCAACCAGTAGATGGAAGCAGTTGACAGGTGGTGTTTCAGTTTTGACTTGGACACGCCTTCATGCCCGGCTCTTTCTTATTGGTTGACAGTGTTTCGTGAGTTCTGTCTCAGAAAATGGCTGCATCATACACAAAAAATTACGCTGATTTACTATTGACGATCTTTTGCTAATATAATATTTATGTATTCAGGCTAGTTACATGCTATCAAGTTAGTATTGGAAGAATTTATTATTATTTATAGAATTAAGACTCAGTTTTACTTTTATCGTGTAACTTAGGCCAGTACTAGACAACTAGACTTCAATAGTTTTATGCTGTATGAAATGAGATGAAAATATGATTTCGCACTCCCATATTATACTCATTAATTCTATTTTCATACGATGAATAAAATAATGAAATAGAATTCAAACTATTCATGGTCTAATACCGACCCATTGCCAGAAAAAAAGTTTGAAAAACTACAACAATTCAGTAAAAATATTAGGGAGAAGTTTCAATCGGAAACTGGCTTGTGATTGGTCGACAGAGTGTAAGGTAGTTGTCAGCCAACAATAGAATTGAATTTAAAAGGGTCGTTTCTTGGCTTGCTTCATACATTGATCGTGGTTTTTAATTGATCAATTCATTATTTTTCAGATACGAGAAAACAAATGTTGTCAGATCCACAAAGTTTATTTAAAATACCATACTTAAGTATCAAATTATCATCAGTGAATGATGATGCCCTGAGCATTGAAACTTAAGTATGGTATTTTAAATAAACTTTGTGGATCTGAAATTTGTTTTCTCTTACCTAAATTATGGATAAGTTCCACAACATCTCTGATAAAAGTGTAAATTCAATTCATTATTTATTTATTATGATGAATGAGTTTATGCAGAGGAAATAAGTTCTTGTGGATTCAAGTTGTTGGTAAAATAAGTTTTTCATCAAATAGTGAAATAATTATTCTAATAGCTCAATTGGAATTTTTTAAATTCCCGTTTCGCATTTGCCGCCATTTAGCCTACACATGATAAAGCATAACAATTTAACAATAGGCTACTATTGAAATGTCTTGTATAATATTTATTTATTATAGAGCCAACTGTATATCGTATCAGGTATCTTGCTTGTTCAAATTCAATAAATTAAAATAGGCCTAAGGGACATAATAAATTACAGTAGGCCTACCTAGTAACCTAGTTTCATAGTTACGAGTATATCGAATAAAAATAATTTATTAGAAGCTCACCTCGTATCGATAATTTTGACAATCAATTGCACTAATCAAATCAAAGCCAATCCAATAATAATTGAACCACAGTAAAATGACACCACCCAACAGTAGAATCTATGCAAAGAAAAGTAAATTTCCGCTGAAATGACGTCACATCACGACAATTTAATTCAATAAATTGGCTTTGTTCAGTTTCAATTATCAATCTTGATTTCCAAATTGAATGTCTCATGTTATTCAGCTTTGAAATTCTTTGACTCGTGGTAGGCTACTGACGACTATTTATAATAGGTATAGTCTGTCCTAGCAAAGAAGACCTTCTGGCAAGATGAGAAAATGACTCCAGCTCGGTCAATATTGACTCAAAAATTATCGATTTGGTCTCAATCGTAGGAAACATTCTGATCTACAATTTGAGACCAAATAAATATTTTTTGAACCAATATTGGCCGAGCTGGAGTCATTTTCTCATCTTGCCAGAGGGCCTTCTTTGCTTGGAAAGACTATACCGTACACGCGAATAATTGTGTTCTGATTGGGTTCCCTGTCAACAAAATGTAGGTACCACACCATACCATTTTTAATAGATACCAACAAAAGCTATAAGTTACTCTTTTGGACCTCGTTGTATAAGTTATTAAATATACTTCCTTACCTAGCCTATTAATTTTTTATTATAAATGCAATTTCGTTTTCTTATCAGAAGAAAACCAAACATTCACATTCATTCAAATATTGAAGAATGTATAGTAATTTGGGCAAAATAAATGATAAATCATCAAAATTTTCAAGAAAGTTGATGAACGAGATAGGTAAGTGGGAAGATTTGGTTATTTACCTTGCACGTGAGAACAGCTAGTGAACCAGTATGAGAATGGCTTTGCAATACCAAATTACCACGGTCAGGGCTCACATGCAAATGCACTCCATACTCTTTGTAGCTGGTCACAAGACAAAAATATTTCTCCCAACGTTCTCTATTATTGTAAACGCACAAATTATTATTCCATGCCTCCACAAACCTCACTACTCTACTTGAAGAACTGGATTGTAATAATTAGACTGGATGCATTCACATTTATTTTATTCGGTAATTAAACAAAACAATATGTACATTCGAATATCTTTGGAGTTAAGATTCAACAAGTGGTTTCCCTTGCAACTTGTCTCCAGTATCTTTCATAATTCACGGGATTTAGGACGATAAGTTTCTACATCTAGAATAAATAGGATGATGGAAATATAGTGATATCGGTCAGCTAAAGTTTCCTATTATGCTGTTAGTCAGTGCGCCTCTTTAGCAAATACCGAGATACATTTTCATAGATTGTGAATGTAATCATAGTTGCTGGTACAACCCGAGCCAGGTTGGGAGTCAAGCCTTTGTAAAACCCTGCTACACCTTCAAACCTGTAACCGACCAAACAGAGGCTATTATTTGAAGATCGTCTAGTTTTATTGAAGTATAGATATTTCAATCAGAATTGACCCCTGTTTAGGGTGTTATGCTATTGTACGTGATTTCTATTGTGAATTTCCTTATTATATCAGCAGAACCTACAGTAGGTTTGATGGTAGTTAGATCATGCAATTTAAAATCAAGTATGAAAATAGAAAATTGTTAACTTTTAAAATACCGTAATTGAAAAAATTTGATTTGATTATGTTTGGATGTTACCTTTTTCATGAAACAAATTCTTTGGGTTGACAATAAATTGATAGTTGATAAAAAACTGTCTTAAATATTCATCATTAATATTCAAGAGATTGAGAGGAATTTATTGGAAAAGTTCTATAAGTGTGACGGCATATCGTTGTTGTAGTTAAGTTATAGCTAGGCTACTTACAAGTTGAAAAAATTGAGAAAATCACAATTTTATAACTGGAATTACCTGCTAATCCACGCGATTTTACGGATTGAAAACTTCGATAATTTACTTTTAATAGATCAATATTCAAACCTATAGAAAACGATTTGGGAAAAATATTCTAATATTTATAATTTCAAACGCGTCGGTTAAGGTCGCAATTGATTTTAAAAAATGGCGGGCAACAAAATTTGATAGGCTACCTAGAAAAATGCATAAAACTCAATCTAGAATGGTGGAACGGTCTACGAAAAAACGTTTTTCAATCAATATCAATCTCGTATTTTTTCTACAATTGACAGTTGATGCGAAATGAAGAAGTTGTTCACATGATGTCGACGTGGACACAAGATTCCAGAACTTCAAATGAAAAATAAAGGAATGCAAAAATTAACACTCAAGTATTTACAAGTTGGAGCATCCTTATTTTATCAACAGAATAAAACATTTCAAATTGAGGTGATCAATGAATAACGGTTGATTGCACAAAAGCAAATTGACGTGGGATGAAGTAATTTGAAGAAGTTCAATACAAGTAGAGCTATATTAATCCATCAAACGTCGTAATTTTACATCGGTCAAGTTAAATATTAGTTATTGTGCAATCAGTCGTAACTGATTCAACCAACATCATTCAAGCTTATCTATGCTCCACGAGTAAATACCAGAGAGTATTTAGTTAATTCCATTATTTTTCATAGTTGTATTACAATCTAAAAAAACATATCACCCATACAAAAGATAGGATTTCCGTATAAAGCATGTACCACACAAAGAAATGTAATTTATTACAATAATTATCAGCAATAAAGAAATGTTCTTAATACATAGCTAGTTCATTTTAAAACGAGAAAATCTATGCAATTCATGGCCAGCAGAGAAGAGCATTTATGTTTAACAATAAGATGAAATGACAATTGAACAAATGGACCAGCCATTCGATGTGCGAAGTGTGTTCAACACACACCAATTAGATATTATTTTACAAATTACACTTATCAAACATCTATACAAAAATATAATCAATCATCATACTACACTATTCGTACACTAACCATTATTTTACAAATTATTCCAATAATTTTCAAATTAAGAGTTCTAGAGTTGAAAATAAATACCTTATCAAGAATATCACAACAGAGTCATATTTTATATACAAGTGTGAATAATACACTCTAGAGAACTGTTATCTATTAATTTGGTTGAAACAGCTTTATACAAAATATAAAAACCAAATCTTCAGAGAATAAATAACTTAATTAAAAATGTCCTGACATTTTGACGATGGTTTCAAATTTCTATAAACACCAAATTTAAATACAGCCTATCTAAAAGAAGGCTACTAAAATCAGTGTTTGTATAAAAGATTATGATATTTTATATTAATGATACAGTAGTAAATAAGTATGCGCGACTGAAATCTAGAGATAAGATAGAGAATCAATAAGCTTTTATTAATAGATTTTCAGTCAAATTTTCTCAAGATAACAAAAATCTGCCTTGTAGTGAATAAACAATTAATAATTTGAAATAATAAGCAATAAATACCTTTCTTTTTTATTGATAGATCGAATTAATATAGAAAAAACATAGTTGGTCACGATTATTCTCAAATGTGGACATTTCCAATTTGTATTGCATAGAATATAAAAACCTGAATCAGAGTATCTACGAGAAATAGTTATAATCCCAATGATTGGTGATGTATAAAAACTTTTCATTACAATTTTGTTCTATTTTTTTAATGAAATTTTCCGCGCTCGTGTACTTTTGCTCAAGCACTGACCCTACCTCTGATATGAATGATAAAATGAGATTTGATGGCCAATATTTATAAATTGATGAAATTCAAAATACATATTTCAATAAACGAAATGTCAAAAATAGAAGTAATCAGTATTGTCAATTGTCATAAATGTTCCACCATCTTAGTAATTATTCAGGTAATTTCACGAATCCTTCAAGTTGAAGAAATATTTTGATAAGCTCTCCTAGAATGACAAAACATTATCTCAAATTTCAAAAACTTTTTAGCTGAATATCCCATATTAGCTGATTGAATCCAATTCAAGAATAATTTTTGAAATAATCTTCTCTGTATTTCATTCTCATTATCAGGTTATGAGTCATTATAATGGATTGACTTGGATTTCAAAACACTGTAAATATTTACTTGATATCTAAAAGACTTCAAAAACTTCAATATGTTTGAGACTGATTTCTCACTTCCGATTTGAAATGTCCAAATTTCACCACTTTTCATCATTTTCATCGTATTCCAACATTAATTTCATTCAATATCTTAAACAGGAACTGAAGTTCAAAACTACTACAATTCAACTACTTCGGGTTGGGTATTAGGTTACAATTATTATTGAGTAATCCAGCATCTGAAGACAGTATTTAAATCGCCATTATTGCATCATAAATAAAAACAAAAAATATTCTAACCATAATCCTTGGAAATTATACAATGATCATCAACAGATTTATCACAGATTAAACGAATTACATACATATCAACAATACATACAATATCAAACAAATTTTACTACCCATAGGATGGCTCATCAAATCATTTCACTACTTTATCATTGAAGAGATTCCAACATTTAAAATTGATTGCAACAACAAAAATATTACATTAAAACATTACAAAATTTGTTTCTAGCTAGAACTATACTGAAACCTATTCATGTTCGCGCAGACTGAGAAGACACGTCGTTTACAATACACTTCACATTGTAACAGATGTCTTCTCGGCTTGCTCGTAAAGTAGGTAGCAAAGACGATAAAAAATCAATCATGAATCTCGCTGAATTTCATATATCTACGAAATCCTTAGATTATTCATAGAATTCATTAGATTTTTTTCTCGTGACGGTATTTATGAAATTCACTAGACTTGTCCAAATCGAAAACGTGAAAAAAATTGCTGTCAAAATTGTTATTTTCTGAAAATAATATGAAAGTTGTTACTTCTCAAATTCTTGATTTTCAAACGGTAATTATACTTTCGAAGGTCAACTTATTTGGAATTTTATGTTATTAGTCAATTCAACAACTGAAAGGTCGTCAGTCGGACTATAAATTATTCGGATATGTAAATTGGTTTATAAAGTTATCAATAAGTTGTTTTCTGGCGACCCAACAGGTTAAGGCGCATACACTGGAAAGGCAAAACTCACGACTCTTATTGGAGTTCCTGGTTTTCACATAGATGTCGCTGTTTCCTTACAGAGACTGGACACTGGAACTATATTTTGAGTCGACACTTTTTGCCGGTATAGTCTGGTCTTACAGAGAAGACATTCTGGAAAGATGGAAAATGGCTCTAGCTTGGTTAATATTGGTTCAAAAATTAAAAATTTGGTCTCAAACTGTAGAGCACAATGTTTTCTACAATTTGAGACTGAAATCATAATTTTTTGAACAATATTGACCGAGATGGAGTTCCCATTTCCCATCTTGCCAGAATGTCTTCTTTGCCCGACCAGTCTACACCACAGTGTGTATCCACCAAGTGTCATTCATAAATACTGCCACGACTTTTCAAATAGAAAACTAAACGAAATTTCATTGCGCTGAATTTCAACTTCCTTCAAAAGAAACCAAGTACACCTTTATAAAAGCTTGGAAAGTTGTATTTAAAATTGTTACGCGTTCGATAGGAGAAATGCAAGGTGTTCTGCATCGAAGAAAAAAATGTTTTGCTTCTCTCTATTTGTGCATAGCCAAATCATGTTAATTCCTTCGAAAGAAACAAAATTTCTAAAATCTTGATAAGTTTTAATGTAAATCCGATGGAAACATTCTCATAGTACAGTTTATTGACATTAGTTTTCTTGACTTCAAAAAACAAACTACAACTTTCTGAAATCTTGAAAAGTTTGGTTGTGCACAATAATGCGGCGTGCTATATATAGGAGCCATTTTATATTACTGTTCATTCAAAAGAAATAAACTAATTTGTAAAATTTTATAAGATCGTATTGTACAAAAGTAAGCGCTTGGTACGACCCATTTGATATAGTCTGGCCAAGCAAAGAAGAGCCTCTGGCAAGATGCGAAAATGACTCCAGCTTGGTCAATATTCGTTCAAGAATAATAAATGTGGTCTTAATAGTAGATCAAATTGTTTCCTACAATTTGAGATCATATTAATAATTTTGAAACAATATTGACCAAGCTGGAGTCATTTTCCCATCTTGCCAGAGGCTCTTCTTTGCTTGGTCAGACTATACAAGTGACATCGTAATATAGATTTCACAATAGTGATATCGCATTAAATCAATGATACCATTTGATACAAGAGACATCGAAGTATAGATTTCATGATAGTGACATCGTAAAAAATCAGTTATAGATTCCATAGTAACGATATCGTAGTAATCAGATAGATTTCATAATAATGATATCGTAGTAAATCGATGATAGATTTCATAGTAGTGATATCGTAGTAAACCAGTGATAGATTTCATCATACCGTAGTGGATCTGAAGATATGCACAGAGTAGAGATAGACATAGACACAACAAAAGTTAGCTATCAGTGAACTTCTCATAAATAAGAAGCACCACACATATATTGGGCATGACATGTAGTAGATAGGGTATTAAGCCTTTATAAAAGCCTCGGGCGCCTTCGTACCTCCAAGTCTTGTTGATGCAGTCCATGGTGCCCGCGTATCCACCGCGGTGGTCCTGTAAGCGGGCGCGCACCACCTGGTAGGGATAGGTCAGCGCCGCCGCCACTAGCTTCGACACGGCCGCAAACATCAGGTACTCTGATGTTCCCTGCAAACACACGTTTCACGCTATATTAATTCATGTACTCTAATTCAAATTATTCAATTGCATTTTCATTCGTTTAAATCATTTTTAACTAAATATTTAAACATTTCGGCTATGGTGTAGTGATTTTGTGAAGTGTTTCAATTTTAGTAGTCAACAATGTTTTGAAATCAAAAATTATGTTTCCAAATAAACTTTTTAAAAGAACTATAACTCATATCTCCGTTTGTGGAAAATGAGGTTATCTGGCAAAGTGGAACAACCCTTGGGTCTCCCCACTATTAAAAGCCATACGCTAAATAAATAAATAACTAAATATTTTTTAAAATTTCAACTTAAAACATGTGAAAATTTTCTGCATTAATATCACTGATATGATTTTCAAAACATGTAATAATTTCTGTAATCCATTCATCTACCGTACAAAATTTATTACAAAATGTAAATAATTTCTTCATTTCATTCATTTACATAATGTATTACAACATGTAAAGAATTTTTAGCATTGTCAACATACACAATTAAAAATTAACATATTCATTATTGTACTAGTCATGGAATGCCTAAAGGTTGGTTTCCATCACTGTAAGTCGGGGGCACATGTCAGGCGCAAGATGCAATAGAAACACGTGGTTGCATGGTGCAACGTAAATAAAAAATCAGCAGACCAACATTGCAATATACAACTTAGTGTTTCTATATTGCATCATCATATTGTCTGTGCGACTTTTGTAGAAATGAAAACCTACCTTTAGTGGAGTAGATCAATTTAAAACCACAAAAACATGAAGTACATTTAAAAAACTTCTTCTGAAACTAATTAGCCTGTTTTATATGGATCTAAAAACGATTAATTTTATAATTTCATAGCTTTTGTTGAATAGTAGAACTCTATTGTATATTGAAAAGGAAATTCCTTACCAATTTTGTATCAATGGGGAGATTTCTGTACTCATTGTAGAAGTTCTTCATTTCTTCATAAGTCATAAATTGCAAAGCACCATGAGAAACACCAAACATTCCCGGAATAAATCCCTGAAACAAAGAACCAGAATATAATATACGTAAATCATACAAAACACATATTGCGTTCATAAAATTTAACACAGTGGTCATAGTATTTCAGTAGCATAATAAGCAGAGGTGATATTCATAATCTATTCAAACAAGTGTACAATGGCATTGATTTTAACGCAATACTTGATTATTTTTATACATATTGATGAGTAGAATAATACACTATCGAATAACTATTAAGATTAATATTATACAGATTTATTGTATCGTTTTGAAATAAAATACTATCAATTGATACTATGGGGGAGTTAGAATAAATTGAAAATTGTTTAAACGTTTCTATGTTCTTCCAACATATTCACACAAAAATTTCAATGTAGAAAAAAAATTCTCACTAAAATTCTTATTATGAAAAAACACAAGAATGTGCTCGATAAAAGTATCAATAGAAACTTTCAGCTGATTCAAATTATGCTTAATTGGCATTTATTTGTTTATACAGAACATCAATTGTAGAATTAGTCTATTTTAGACAGTGTAAATAATGCTGAAATTAAACTTTATAAATGTTAACGAGGCTAGAGTATGAAAAACATTCTTAAGCCCACAACACCTCATACATACCTAAAATCCACTTTCTTTCACCATACTATCTTATCTGTACTATCATATCATACTTGTATTTTAAATTATAAACTTTCATAAGCAAAAACTATTCCTTTGGATAATCTATGAGTGCTCAAATGCGCAGCAAATAAATAAATGTATAATCCATCTTACTGGATGTTTGAAAGTTGAAATGTTCACATAGTTGTTTGATACTTTACGTAGTTTTAAACTTATAAACCGCGCTAGCAATTATTACAAGTATAATAATAATGAACATAATTATTATTATAACAAGTAATTTGTCATGGATATAAAAGCTCGATTACTAACAATGGGTACCTAAGGTTTTGCAAGTCTTGAACTTCAATTCACTCGTCAATTATGTATTTGACTTTATTCACCAATAATTATTGAAACTTGAAATTTATTAGATTTTTTTCCGTGCGAAAAAACTCAGGGCGTAATAAAGGATTCAACTCTAGTCTTTGGTCAATAATAATTCTATTTGAACAATCAATTTTTATCGAATTTGCTCAATCAAGTTCACCTCAATTCACTTGTTCACCTCATTCCCAAGTTCACAATTGAATACCTCAAGCTCAATACAGAACATCAATTATAGAATTAGTCTATTTTAGACAATGCAATACATAGATTACTTTGCATTCAACTTCATATATTTGATTGGTATGTTTCCTATTATAAAGGAAAGATAAAACAGGCGTTCTAATCTTCTTATATTCCAATTTAGTTAGCAATGATGTATAATATTCGATAAAATTACATCTCAGTACTCAGTTCATTTCATTCAATCATTTGATTGGAATACAATATTAATAAGGGAAGGAAAACAAGCTATTCAAATAATTGTATTAAAGGGAAACAAATATATTCGTCTCGTCTTATATTCCAATTCAGTTAGAAATGATCTATTCCTTATAAATTGAACCCAGATGATGTGAATGAGTTAGTTGATGCCAATGATACTAAATCCATACAAACACAGAAGTTGAGTTCGTTGACTTTGGCTCACCTTATACAAACCTCGAATGCCTTCCACGCGATAAATTTTCGACAGAGCATCGACCATTCCAGAATATTGCTTACCGCTAGCAACATCCGATTCGCTACCGTACTGAAGACACAGCCTAGAATAGAGGATACACCAGCACATAGTAACAGAAATGAAAAGCACCAACATGTCACAAATTGTACGCTTCTTGGCCTCCTCATGCCTCCGTTACACAGGTCAAAACGACTTGATCGAATAGATTCGTCGGTCGGCTGATACAAGTCCCATTCAATTCAATAGTAGCATAGCTTCCTTTAATACAGTCAGTCCAAGTAAAGGAGACGTTCTTGCAAGATGAGGAAATGACTCCAACTCGGTCAAAATTGGTTCAAAAATTATAAATATCGCCTCAAACTGTAAAAACAATTCTGAATTTATAATTTTTGAACCAATCGTGATCAAAGTGGAGCCTTTTTACCATCTTGTCAGAATGTCTTCTTTGCTTGGATAGACTATACAAGGCCTTGCCCTAATAAAATGGCAACGTCGCACCGTAGGTACAGTCTATCCATATGAAAGCATTGAGAACAGTTACAAACCATGCATGTCGACTTGGTTTTTCTCTCTTTTAAAGAGATATGGGATATGATCACGGAACTTTCCTTATAGAATTACTTCTGTGCTTTCTGTACTGGTATGAGATAGAAATAAACAAAAAAGAATGAGAATAGACAAATATGTTTAAAGATTGCTATGATTTGTAGAAAGTCAAATGTGAGAACACACACACAAACGCATCCATTGAAACAGCTGATTGAAAAATGATTTCAATGCTTTTAAATGGAACCACTTTCCTACTCCACATAACTTCCACTTTCAAGGCCATGGCCTTATTTGAAAGGAAGCTATGCTAAGTAGACGACAATACACACATTGAAAAGTCAATTTGACAACGTGTGAGCCGACTTCTATAGTCTGATCGAAAAAAGAAGACATTCTGGAAAGATGGAAAAATTACTCCAGCTCGGTCAATACTGATTCAAAAATTATAAATTTTGTTATATTATAAATTACTCTACAATTTGAGATCAAATTTTTCTGAACCAATACTGACCGAGCTCGAATCATTTTTCCATCTTGCCAGAATGTCTTCTTTGCTCGACCAGACTTTATTTACCATTGCGTTAGATAGGGAATGTCAGTCCACACGATTATAGTTTTCAAGCAAACTATGCATCGAGTATTCCGACTCTTTAGCCACGCAATTCAGCCCAGTTCAACATTTCTGCTCACAGCGGATCCGTCTATCTGATTGATAATATTGTGATTCCAATCCTCAAATTTATTCCACATAAATTGAAACTTGAGGCAACTAGCATAACCGTTGAGAATGGTAGAACTAAACAATATTGAGGTCCGCTTTCACCAATGCAGCTAAAAAAAGCTATAGGCTCAACTAGCATCTGATTCTGTACAACTAGTATAAGATCAGATTTTATTTGAGCGTAGCATCAAGTCTCATTGGAGAAAGCGGGCCTCAAAGATAAAAATAGAAGCTCAAGGCACGTTTACATTTTTATAAAATGTACGAGATAATTTAGCTTATTGGATGAACAAGTTTTCTTCATCCAAATATTTAAGTGTAAATGTATATTGAATGAGAGAGATTATTGATACTTATTTTGAATATCATAGCATATGTTGCGAGAGTTAATTGAATATTGCATAATCCCCTTCTTCAAGGGCGAGACTTTAGATGAAAGACTCAACTTTACTAAGTGTTTACAGCCTTTGCTTGTAAGTGCTTAGCATTCCATGTTAACAATAATTAGAAAATTTAATCTTTACAATATAAATGATTCTAAAACCTATGTAACTTATTTCATTCAGGATCAAAAAGTAATTGAGATTGAAAAGATATCGAATTTAAATGTACTTCATCAGTATTTGAAAGTTTATTTCATCAGTAATTGAAAGTGTTAATGCGAATTTCAATTGTGCTATTCCTGTGAAAATTTCCAAAACGATGATAAAGTTCAGTGAGAACCAGCAAATTAATTATTAAAAAAAGATTAAAACAATTTCGAACGACACGATAATGGACAAAAGTACGTAAAATTCCCAGCAGGAACTAAAAACTAATTGAAAAATGCCAGTTTAATTTAATTAGGGTAATTGATCAACACTTTACTTTACATCCGTGTACTTTGCATTATTCTAATATGATCAAAGTTTCCTCAAAGCTATTTCATGTAGATTGGAATTTGAATCTGTTTCTTTGTGAAAGAGCTCTTTCTTTCATAAATATTAGTTGAGGACCCCCCCCCCCCCAAGTATTGCTAAGTTTTAAATTTATACACTATTAAAGCATTATGCAATAAATTAAGTTGTCGATAAAGGTGGACGGATAATCCATACATGGGCTACACTTGCTGAAAAAAATTCACTCGTTATTGCGAAAAGACGATCATTACATTTCAAGAATGATATTAATGCTCAAGCCTACGTAAATAATTTAAAATTTTAAAAAACAACACATCAAAATTATTGATTGATTATGCTATTACTATGCATAATATTGCTTAAAACTAGAATAAATCCCAAAGCTTACCAAAAATGTTTAGTATATAATTTTGTACTAAAATGAATTACGAATATTACGGTTCAATACATGATTGATTCTTGAAAACGCCTAGTGACACTGAATGAGATAGTATGTAGGCCTATAGGAGAATTGTCCAGAGATAGAATTAATGTAATGAAACACCATTTCTCTGACGAATTTCTGAACAGTGCATACATTATTGAGGAGAAAAGCACTTAATTACAATAAAATTCAAGAATAGTGTACTTCATGAGACTAAATGTAGGCTAATGGAATCTTCAATCAAAGAATGGTAACTTTCATAACGAAAAATGAGTGAAACCATCTATCTAACAAAATAATGAGATAGCTACTGCATATTTATCTAACTAAGTTCCCTAGTCATTCATAAATTTCCGTAGTGGGCAGATCACTACGTAAAAGTAAAATTTTTGTTAATAGATGAAAACCAAAATCACATTACCCATCTAATATTTTTTAAGAAAACATAGTATGTTTCTCTCTCCTAAGAGGCATTTTCAAGTGTGAATCATTAGGAGAGCGTAACATGTTATGTTTAAATGGAGAATACTAAAAAGGTACTGTGATTTTTATTTTTATCTATTAACGTATACATTGGAAGTAGATAAAATGGAAACAAGTAATTGAAGATATACCAAAAAATACATCGAAATAAAGTTTCTTATTTCAATAGAAATGTAAGAATTAATTACAATCTAGGAACTTTTTTAGGAACAAGAAATCTCAAATATTCAAAGTGCGACACATTAAAATTAAATGTTATAAGAGGGGTATACTTGGAACCATACTGACTCTTTTCTAACAATAAGGAGAATAGAACAGAACTATTACCTTGTTTTCACAACCCACACAGGATTCGTCATGACCAGCGTTAGAATTCCAGCTTCTGCCGCCGCTATCATGTGTAGTGTGGGACCCAGCGGTGTTTTTGTATTACCGCCCTGTATCCATGTTTTGATCGAACTATAACTGAAACGTGAAAAATCTTGATAAAACTTCAGAATAATTTAAATAAAGACTAAAATCTTCGCAGAATGTAGAGATAATGCAAATTCAAGTATTATTGGTGGTTTTTCAGTCAATCTATATTTCAGTCTCTGTATGTTACTCTTAGAATAAATTCCGGTACACTTGAACATTACTTTCTTGTGACCAACTTTAGATAGAATTTGACAGATGGTTGCATTATGGTCGGAAGTCTGATTTGGACATAAAACTCATAATTTGATACTGATTTCATATTGGGGTTGTGAAAATTTTTCATAATGGAAGGAACTCAAGTTTGTTGTCGCATTTCCACTCTAATTTTCAATTAAATTAAACATTAATTTACAGCAGCATGCTCGCGTGTCCACTCACTCATCAAACTGAGTGAGTGTGCTCTCTCTCACACAAACAGTAAGTCATTGAGGCCTGCTTTTCCCAATGCAACGCTATGGCTCAAATAACAACTGAATGTATTTAATTAGTATAGGATTCAATTTTATCCGGGCCGTAGCCTTGCTTGAGCATTAGGGAAAACAGGCTCAATGCCCGTATTATAAAGATCAGTTTAACAAAACTTTAGGTTATAACAGCAGTTTAATTAAACTTCAGGTTATAACAGCAGTTTAACAAAACTTTAGGTTATAACAGCAGTTTAACAAAACTTTAGGTTTAATATATCAGCTGACTCAGATGAAACAATACTCTGACAATACGAGCCTATCACTGAGAAATCCAAGGTTTTCTCTTTACGTAACTTAGTTAATCAATTCCGTAGCCCATCTACTCCAATTCAATAAAGTTATTGAAAATATATCAATATGGAACTTACAATAAGAAGTAAAATCCCCAAGCACTTCCTGAACCCCAAACATTGGGCGTGACACCTTTGTAGAAGCCTTTAAAACCTTCTTGTTTCATTATGGTGGATAAAGCGCCTCGCATTCCATTGTACTGAGGAACACTTGTTCGGCCATCACTCACTGAAATAGAAGAAGGTTTGATAGTTTATACTAAACTGAGATTAAAAACATTGATTTTCATTTGAAATTATCGGCTGTTAGATGAATAATATTGCGGCTATCAATAGACATTCTATAGAATGGAGATGATTGTGTAAGAACAATTCAATTCAAACAGAATACCTATGAGACCCGCGTTATGAGGTTTTTTTGAAGCTGAATACGTAGTTATAAATAGTCTAATTGAATTTTCAATTCAATGAAAGTTGCAGGTGAAAGAAAAAACATCAACTGAAGCCAGAACCTAGTAAGTTACTCGAGACTCATGCTTTTTATTCAGTGCCATCAGCTCAATTGTTGTGATGTAACATAAAATTTGAAACATTCATTGCCAAGTTCTAATTTAAAATCTACATCATGTGCCAATTTTAATTAATTATGACAAAGCAAGAGCAATGACCAATACTATTGTGGACAATATAGCAATGAGCAATGTGATATTAAAATTCATAAAGAACTTACCTGCAAATCTAATTTTTATTAAATCCAGAGGATGAAGAATGAGGGTCGAAGTGACTCCACCAGTAATACCAGCTATCAAATGTTCATACTTGACATGTTTAAAAACTGTGAGTCCTGAATTTGAAGGTCCAGACGACGATTTCATCGTTGTCATTTTTAATTCAAGATTTTTCTAACCTTTAAGATAAGTGTTATGAGAATCAGCTTTCTGAGATTGCATCATTATCCCTTAGTATAACACGACACCCATCATAAGTGATATTGTGAAAGGGCAGGTCGATTTTACATAACATTTTCAACACAAAACAACAACTGAATAATCTAAATATTAACACAGAGTAAAGACAATACACCAATAAAATCCTTTACAAGCAAATTATGCAGCAGATAAAGCAAAATCTAGCAGAAGAAAACACACACTTTTGTTCAATCCGTTCCCAACACTGTCCCCAACATTCCAAAATGTTCGATCAGCTTCTTTCTCTTCAAGGCGGAAGTGATTTTCAGTCAATTATTTCAAGGTAGCGCAATTACCAGAATTGTGATTGATAATATCCATAGTTACTGTTTACTTTGAAGATAAATACGAGTTGATTGAAGTGAATTAAGATTTCTAACACAAAAATAATAATAATGTTAATAATAATTGAAACAGAAACTAGCTAGTCTATGGTTTAGTGACTCTGTGAGTGAAGACCAACAGCTGCGATTCATTAAGTACAAAAGTACTCCACTCCACTCGACACTCGTTGCTCATTCTTCGTTGTTTTGTATTTGTGTCATTCTCGAAACCTCGAATTACTACGTTTTGTAACAATTCGCTATTTATATTAATAATAAATCTTCCATTTTAATTTAATATCAAGTGATTCAATATTTAATCATCATAACCACCAGATTATCATTGGTTTTTTGACACATGGATAGTTCTTTCTATTGAAAACAGTGGAACACTACTTCTACTTGAGGTCTGAACAAGATGGCCGAAAACCTCAAAGCAAATTTACAAAACTACGAACTTCAGTTGCAGCAAGTAAGTAAATTCTGTTTATAATATTGGATATAATAATATTCTTATTCACTTTTTTCCAATCAACGTTTCAATAATTTTGCCCATTTTTGTTGATAATAATTTAAAATGCTCCACTTCACTCGTTCACTGAGTAGAATTGTAAGGTTCTGTTTTGTTTTTTAAGCAAAGAAAACGAGAAAGTAAGCTTAAAAGAAAAATAATAGGGACTATGTCTCCAAATCAGAACTCACTATCAAGTCAAACTTAACATCAAATAACTTGTTCCTTAAGTTAGTTGAAGAATAGCTAAAACTCTAAAGGTAGCATTATTAGCGGCAACTGCGCTGCTCGAGCTGCCTTCTCTAGTTGCGCTGATCTAGCCACCACAACTCTATCCACATAACTATATGTTATGAATATTCACTTTGTTAGGTCTCCTAAAGTAACTTATATTAAATTAATAAATAGTGAAATTCACCCATTTTAAGTTATTTTCTATTGAATTTCACTATTAATTGATTTATTATTACCATAGTAGCCTTAGTAACAAAGTAAACATTTATAAAATACAGTAGTTGTGAGTATGAGAAAGTATGAGAGTTGTGATGGCTAGAGCCAGGCAGCTCGATCTGCCGCTTAAGAATACTACCTTAAGGCTTGAGAGATCAAAGGGCATGATAATAAAACCGATTTTTCTATAATCGTTGTTTTGTTATAGCATATGCTATCAAAACTGGCAGTTGCCGAGTTACTGTTATTAGTGCTCTGGACAGTCGGTGATCGGTCTGTAACTATAAGAGCGACTTCATGTAACCCGTTTCGCTCAAAAGCAGCTTTCAAGACTGTCCTGACAGAGTTCATACAGACATTAGCTCACTGGGGGCTCGTGCCCACGAAACAGGCGAAGTGTCCGTATCTTCCACTGTACAGCACTTCACCTGTTTCGCGGGCAATAGCTGCCACTAATGATTAGTATTGTCAACCGCCTCTTTCATTGAAATGTGATCCTCCAAAACTTTCAAATCAAGTCTACATTCTCTTGTATTTGTCTGGCGTCTTCTTGCTTCTCTGAGAAGTAGCGTTGTATGAAACCAAGAAACACAACTAACTTGTCCACTACATCTCTGCCTTGATATCATTTTTATTTGTGATTATTCACTTGCTCAAGCTTTGTTCAAGCTAAATTCGACTAGAGTTCAACATATGATTCTCTTGGAAATACAAATAGAGGTTTCAAATGAGAGTGAATGTGCTTAATCATCTGTTGTCTAGAACCTTATATAGTTTTAGAAAAAATATTTTTCTAATCAAATTTGTATAATTTCTTTCAGGTTGAAGCTGCTCTAACAACAGATCCTGATGATGAGGAACTCATCAAATTGAAGTCCGACCTGGAAGAAGTCATTCAGTTGACTGTAGAATTATTGAAGGCTCAAGTGCTTGAAGAAAAATCAGCTCATGGTATGCCAGAAAAATTTGTAATAATAGGTTAACTTGATCTAGTAAATGGTTGAGAGGTCTATAAAATAGCAGCTTCTCTATATCTACTTGAGTAACTTATCTATAGTCTGGTCCAGCAAAGTTAAGACGTTTGGAAAGATGGGGAAAATTACTTCGGTTCGGTCAATATTGGTACAAAATTTTTTAATTTGGTCACAAATTGTAGGTAACACTCTGCTTTACAATTAGAAGTCCGATTTATAATTTTTGAACTAATATTGACCGAGCTGAAGTCATTTTGCCACTCGCCACAATGTTTTCTTTGCTCGACCAGTCTATACTTATCTAGGCCACTTGACTTCGTATGGTCACGTGATAATATTAATAAGATATTATTCTCTGTGTTTTTTTCACTTCTCAACTCTAACATGAACTGTTACAAACTTGAAAATTTTTTTATGAACAAGCTTGCTAATTAATAATTCAAATTTGACACAATTATTCATCCCAGTTCGGTCATAAAATGCTACTATTGTTGAGGTAATTAACAAAATTAAGTGCTTTCAATATTATCGAGTCCATGGCTCTATTGCATGGGAAAGTACAAACTAATGATATAAGTGGTCATCTAGTTACTTGAAAATTATAAAATTTTCAGTTTGTATCTACTCATGCAATAGGGCCTTGTCTTCCAAGTAACAAGTGGATACAAGCATTGACTATGGATATAAGACTATATCCATATCCATGATATATTGTATCATTGACTATATCCATAGTCAATGATACAAGTAACAAGTAAATATTTTTGTTATCCAATAGCTTCTCAGCATCATCTCCCATTTTTCTGTGTTTATTTTAAACAGTATATTGTGTTGAATAAATAAATAATGTATTATAATTATTATTTCCAGATTCTGCGCCGTCTTACTCTGGCATAGACGTTGATTCGGATGCAGAGGACGGCCACACCAGCGGTGCTGTAAAAAAAGACTGGAAAGTTGGCGATAAGTGCTTGGCACTCTGGGCAGATGACAACCAGTAAGTAATGTAATCATGAGAAACCAATGACAGTCTGCTTTTATGTCCTGCTGTTAATTTGGTTCGCAAATTTTCATTTTTATTCTGGTTACTCTGTTTACAAGGTTGTGAAAGACCTATTAAGTGACTGGGTGCCTATGAGTGGAGCTCTGGTGTGGGGGCTCAATAACTGCATCTGCCAAACACTCCGGTTCTCGTTCTGATACTGTAGGTATTGTTGAACTCAACATGATTATTAAATTGCGTATTTTTCTTGATTCTAAGCTATTACATAAATTTAATGTTTTGAGTATTGTAAAACTGCATTATCAGCCAGCTTTCACATTGGTTTATTGTAGCATGTATTGAACCTCATGTTTTGGGATTCATCCCTATAAATAATAATGGTGAGTTAACCTTTTTTGTTTAGTATGAATTTATGAGGAATAGTTTTGGGCTATGAAGCCTGTTGTACTCTTTGATGTGAAATAACTCAATCAAGATTCATATAAATAGTTCAACATATTATGTTGAAGATTCAAGATCATAATAAACATATGTTAATGTTATTATAGGGACAAATTTCAAAATATTAGGCTCGATACAAAATATAACTTGATATGAATCACCAATGTGAAAGTCTGCCTATAGTTTATTACAATCTCTTGAGTCGAACAATAGTAATTATACTGGTTGAAAAAACGAATAACTTAGTTTTATTTTGTATTTGCAAAAATACTGTGTTTACTATTCGATTAAAAAGCGGGGATCGGAAAATTTCGCAAAAGCCGAGAAGACACGCAGTCACCATACTCTTTTCATTGTAACGGAGTGTCTTCTCAGCTTGCACGAATATTAGATTGTTATTATGTCTTGAAGAAATACTTTCTGGTGAGTGAATACAGCGTTCTGAAACATATGAACAAGCAATTGAAATCGAATGTGATTGAGCCACTTTGTTTTTATAATTAGCCTAGATACATTTCAAGGGGTGTCTTCTTGGCTTGGACGGGCTATATAGTAGAGTGAATTTGAAACTGGCAACCAGCTGGTAGACCTAGGCCCTTCATGGGCTGTTAAGCCAAACATACATACATTTCAAGATATTTGAGATTTAGATATATGAGAATTAGATAGGCTACATTTTAAGAACTATGCTGAAATATTGAAAATTTCAACAGAGTATACATTTTTGTGTAAAAGTGATATAAAAATTATTATTCATACCAAATCAGAAGTCTAGAAGTTATACAACTTACTATGTAGCCTAATATGCTGAAAATATCGAGTATTTTCTAAATCTAAGTGTTGAATTTAATTATGTTGTATTCACCAAGTGTTTACTAAGTGTTATTGTGATTTATAATTGGTTCTCAGTTGACAAGTTACTATATGATGAACATTGATTTTCTATCAATAGGTATTACGAAGGCGTAATCGAATCCATTGAAGGTGCCGAAGTATCAGTTCTATTTCACAACTACAAGACCGTCGAAGTCACATCTTTGGAATTCATAAAAGAACTGCCTAGATCCCAGGAAGCTGATGCGAAAGCCAAGTATGTTTTTCTCACTTTGTTTTGTATCATTTTTTTATATTTTTCCATCTTGAATACATGGCAGGATTGGTAAAACATCATAATTATTATTCATAATTTGGTGAGGCTGTTCAGAGTGAATTGATTGAGCCGCTTGGGCAGGCAACCGAGAGTTACTGGGTTCGATTCCTAGTCTGGACACAGTTTATTGAACAGTTTCATTCAACGAACTTCCTTCTGCTATTTAGTTATTTGGTCAATATTTGCAGAAATAGGTACTCAGTTCTATTCATATAGCTTGTATTGATACTATAATTACATTTTTATCTAGACCAATATTTCTTGAACATTTTATTTCAGTTTTATTTGTGTGAAATCGAAGGTGTAAAAATAGAAATTATTCAGAACCGTGTCGTAATGAACGTTTTTCGATACTGTCCAAATTCCACTTTATGATACATTCCTTGTTTCGTTTTGAAATCAGGTGATAAAAAGTAAACAGTGTTCAACTAACCTCAAAATCAAAACTGTGACTGGGATTGAGTAGCCTACCAGTACTTTTGTCAATTTTAATTTACATATTTGAATATTTAACTAATGTGAATAGTCCAAAGTTTAAATAGTTTAATATACTACTAATGAAGATAAAAGAAGTTAAATAAACAACGGTATGTTGATTTTTATAATAGCATACACTTACAGATAGCTTGATACTGGTGGTCTATAGCTTGATACTGGTCTGATACTGATAACTACACTGGTGGTCGTAGATAAAATAGTGTATGCAACGGTTGTATTAGGCCTTTATAGCATTCGTGAGATATTTAGAGCACTCGCTTCGCTCGTGGCTCTAACTTACATCTCACCTCATGCTATAAAGGCTTCCATTATACAACCGTTGCATAAACTACTATTTTATTTGTAGACCAATATTTCTTGAACATTTTATTGTGAAGTTCAGCTATATTTGCGTGAAATTATCCAGGAAGTTGTAAAAATAAGAAATCATTCAGAACTTTATTCGAATAATTGGCAAAATGTGTTGGAAAATACTATACTAAAATACTATGTTCTTCTATTCACCATGTATGTTTTGTTAGTAGATAAATAAATAATAAAAACTCCATGCTCGAATTGGAAAAGCTATAGTGTTGTTTGTTATTCATAGATTATGAAAGAATACCATAATTAGCATGATTCAATGCTACAACACTGCATTTCCAATCAATAAGCATTGATCTATTTATCTCTGATTTATTACTTTTCTGATGCCTTGCTCTCAATGTTTTTTAGGAAACAACCTGTATCAAAGTTGAGAGAGTACCAGAAGAAGAAGAAGCAGAAGAAACTTCAAAGGTACAAGCAGTTGGAAGAAGAAAGAGAATCAGAAAAGAATAAATGGCTGGCATTTAGTTCTAAGGTAAATACTTTTCTCAAATACAATTACTTCTTTTCAGTGTAAAACACATAAAGATTGACTAACATGTTGCTAATTGGTTTACAAAGGTTTAAGATGAAATCACAATTCCTGAAATTCAATTTATAATATCATATATTATAATATTATGACTATTTATATTCATAATATATTCCTGATATTAAGTTTAATCTCATATTCCAATGGAGTGCCTCATTATTTGATGAATTGTTATCTTTCTTAATATTAAAAGTGGGTTTGTGATCTTAATTAATCTGCATCAGTAAATTTGCATGCAAGATTCGTCAACTTCTCTAATACAGTGTCTGGTAAAATAATTATTTTATCAAGCTGTATGTCCTCTGTACAATCGCCCTTCATTTGGATTCATTCAATAACAGACATAAGATTTTCCATTAATATACAATTGAAACAATCAAATTGAAAGGCCTTATTATATTGAAACGTTTTGAATTGTACCAACTATGAAAGTAAATGTTATGGACATTTATCGAATTGGAAGAAAATTGACCCGAGAACACAAAGCGAAACTCAAAGGTTGTCACGGTTATCATTATGCCTTGACCACACGATGCGAATTTGCAGTCAAGTTGACTTAATTATGACGGCTGACTTGTCTGGAGCTGTGATTGGCTACAGTCCGACTTGTCTTGTCTCAAGACTCTTGTCTTGAGCTGTGATTGGCTACAGCTGTTAGCCTGTGTCCGACTGTTCCGCATAGAAGACCTACCATTACACGGACACACTCGCAAAAAGTTTGTTTATTTCATCTCAAGTGATTGTGAATACTTAGTCGAAATTATAACCACAAATTGTACCAATTCCCGTCTATTAATATCAAATGTGTATGTATTTCAATAATGATAACTTGTTGGTCTTTTCATTTACGGCTATTTCAATTTCTAGTTCCGAATTGAATTTATTTTCACTATTCTAACAGTCGACGCAGTCTAACACTCTTTCCATTTTGAACATGATTTTTTTCCAGTTCTGAGATCGAAAATGTTGATAGTTTTTATAGCAGTAGCTTGTTGTTGATTGTCTGCTCAAATGTCTTTTTCTGTATTGATGGTCTTCTTAACGTAGGCTCCCATTACTTCAAAACACGGACGCAATATGGAACTCTATAAAACTTCGTGTTTCTATTGCATCTTGTGCCCGTGTTGTGTAGTATGGAAACCTATTCTTCTATTGCTATGCTAGCAATATATTATTCCTTGTTTTCTGATATTGAGTTTATTGTTTGTTGACAGAGTTCGAAGAAAGGTTTGATCAAGAAGAGCATATTCGCCTCTCCGGACAACGTGAATGGCCGAGTGGGCATTGGGACGTGTGGCGTCAGCGGACGTGGCATGACTGAGTATGCATCAGCCGAAAAGTGGAGAAAGGGAACATAAGAAATTCGAATCATATTTCCAGTCATCTTTAATATCGATTACTCTCCTACCTGATGCTTTAACTGTAAATACGAGACTGTAAATATCACTACCATACCGTGTAAATGTAGAATAAACCATTTGTTTTTTATGTAGATTGATTTTAAGTAATCTATGAAACCCTGAGGCAAGTATGCGTCGTCTCTTTAGAAAGAAATTCAAAACTTTAGTAAGCTTAAAAACTTAGTAGATACTAGTGACTTTCACTTTTACAACAGAACTCACGATTTTTATGCTTGTTGGACGCGTTTCGTGGCACTGAGCCACATCTTCAGCATACAAGGAGTAACTAGATACAAAACGCGTCCAACAAGCATAAAAATCGTGAGCTCTGTTGTAAAAGTGAAAGTCACTAGTATCTACTAAGTTTTCAAGCTTACTATCATCAACAGTTCAAGTAGGATGAAGACAAAAGAAGAAATTCAAAACTTTAGTTTGTCAATCTTAGTTTAATATCACTGTCCACTGTTTCAATCATGGATTTATAGTTCCAACTACTGACAGACTGTATAATTTTGCAAAATTTTTAAATTCTGATGGGTTACAGACAAAATAAAACACATTTATCAAATTTCTTTTGATGAGAACAAGGTTTAAATTATTTTGTACTTTTTATAGATTTTCCCTCGAGAGCTTTGAAATGATGGAAACTAATATTGGAAAAAAATTTTGTAGGTGAGAGGTGAATGTCTCAAAATACTCTCATTTCATTGTTAGTTTTATGAGAGTTGCCAAAATTATTGTGGATCGATCGAACTAACCAACCAAAATTGTGATACAGTCTTTGTAGTTAAAACCAAGCGAAACTAATCTTTTGGACACGGATTGTGCAACTAAAAATATTTTTACGTATCTAGTTTTCACTTACTTGCTGTGAATATGAGGCTAACATATGCCTACACAATAAACCTGTTCAATAATATTTTTGGACTTGTTAGAATTTTCACTCAACTTTTATTTTCATACATTCCGTAACATAAGACTACTCATTCTGATATACTTGAAACAATTGAAAAGTTGGCGGTTTCGTCTGTCTCTTCTACGTGATGTAACCTACTAACAGCTGACGTGAGGCATCATCTAGTCATAGCTAAATGACAACTCTTAATGGACAACATCAGCTGTTGGAGCGCACAAGGAACAGACAAAGCAGTATAATTTTTTTGGCCTCAGCTATAGAGTTGTAGAAAGAGGAAGACAGAGATACTTTGATCAAGAGGAAGATACAAGAAGGAGTTACTTTGATCACCTAACGACATTTTTTGGGGTTATTCACTTTTTAAGTACACACCTGTACATTAAGAACACTTCTGTACATTATGCACCATACTAATTAGTGAATAATTTACCGAAAATTTCAGATTAAGACTATGAATCTCTATTATCTAGCCAGAAATTCAATGGATGTGGTCATGAAAAGTTACAGATTGGTTTGAAATGGCAATAATATTATAGTTCTCAAACATTTTCACCGTTACCATTTCACATCTAATGCCTAGTTTATACGATGCCAATTGGCGAGACAATTATTGTCTCCTGAAATTTACAGCTGATGTGAAGTATCTATTGAATCTTTTGATTTTAAAATCATCAGCTAGGCATGGCTTGATGAAAACTCTAATAGACAATATCAGCTGTTTGCGCCCGGCATCAGTTGTCTTATGACAATGCCTCGCCAATTTATTGGCATTGTATAAACTAGGCATAAAGGTAGGTTCCCATTACTACAAGTCGCTGGCACATGTCGAGCACAAGATTCAATAGGAACGCGTAGTTATATGGAACAACGAAAATAAAAAAACAACTGACCAGTGTTGACTCTATTGTGCGTTGCTCTAAACAACTCCGTGTTTCTATTGCATATTGAGCCCGTGACTTATGGGAACGAAGCTTCATGAAGAGAGAAGAGAGTCCAAGAGTATAATAGTCTGTCCACGCAAAGAAGACATTCTGGCAAGATGGTAAAATTACTCCATCTCGGTTATTATTAATGCAAAAATTCAAGACCAAGTTAGTCTTGAATTGTAGATCAGATCTACAATAATTGTTTTTTACAATTTGAGACCAAAATTATAATACTTTTTACAATTCTTTGGAAATAATATTATAATGATTGATATAAATCATTCATTATTTTTAAAATAATTACATGTTCTGTGTACGTTTTCCATTGCATCTGCAAAAAACCTTTCTTACTAAAATTAGGTTTGGTGGTATTGTCTGGTCAAGCAAAGATGGCATTCTGGGAAGATAGGAAAATGACTTCCGATCGGTCAATACTGATCAAAAATTTTAAATTTGGTCTAGACTTCTAGGAAACATTCTGCTCTACAATTTGAAACCAAGTTGAAAAATTTTTGAACCAATATTGATTGAGGTGGAGTCATTTTCCCATCTTGCCAGAATGTCTTCTTTGCTTGGACAGACTATGGTAAAGGAAAGGAGGCTTCATGAAGAAAGTACAAGGTCTACGTGTAATAAACAACTACACTTCTACAAAAAATAAATTTTAATAAAAAAGCGTTAAAAATAAAATTGCTAAAACTAGTTTCGTTCAAATGCCTTGCTCCTCAATGCAACTGCCGAACTGCTCGAGCACAGCCGAATCAATGGGAATGAACAGGTGGTCGGAGTCTTTGCGCCATTTCAGAATTTGATGGTCGAGAAATTCGGTCAGCTGACTGCGCAGAGCAAGATCGGTGCTGACGAGAAAATTGTCTCGACACTTCCAGTAGAGTTCGCTGAATCCGAAACCTGCAAAAACAAAAATATCGGTCAAGGATGTACTCATATAGACTGTCCAAGCAAAGAAGAGCCTCTGGCAAGCTGAGAAAATGACTCCAGCTCGGTCAATATTGGTTCAGAAATAATTGATTTGGTCTCAAATTGTTGATCAGAATTTTTCCCACAATTGAGACCAAATCAATAATGTTTGAACCAATATTGACCGAGCTGGAGTCATTTTCTCATCTTGCCAGAGGCTCTTCTTTGCTTGGACAGACTATACATATAAATTTTTCAAAAACCATGTTTAGAAATAGTCTAAACGCATTTGCATTTTTTAAAGCATGATGCATACAGGTGGGTGAAAAGTTTGAAAACAGCTTAATATTTTTTCTATGAAGGTATGGTCTGTCCAAGCAAAGAAGACATTTTGGAAAGATGGGAAAATAACTCCAGCTCGGTCAACACTGGTTCGAAAATGATACATTTGGTCTCAAATTGTAGAGCAGAATGTTTCCTACAATTTGAAACCAGATTTATGATTTTTAAACCAATATTCAACGAGGTGAAGTCATTTTCTCATCTTGCCAGAATGTGTTCTTTGCTTGGACAGTCTATAATTTGACGTTTGGTGACATAGGGGATCGTACTGAAATTGAACGTTCTACTCAATTTTGACATTGGAAATTTGGACCGTTCACATTTACCTGGGAAAAATGCATATTTTGGTTTATGGAAGAAACTAGAGAGTATTTATGTACATAAATCTTATTAATTACCTCTCAAATTACCTTTAGAACGATAATTTCGATCTTCAAAAATTCATTTTCAATGTTAACATGGAATCTGGCAAAACTATGGCGTCTTTGTACCATGTGACCGAGATAGCCAATCAAAATTCCAACATCCAATGTCCACAATATGGTTATACAGTCTCATAAAGACCAATCTTACCCTTACCCTTTGGGAGATTGGCTTGTCGTTGCGTGAAGGTAGTCACTCGTTTCCCGTCTCTAGAGGAATAGTAATTGTTGCATTACACTCTGACTGATAAACTAGATGATGTTATCCATAGGTATTCTGCCTTGTCACTTGTTTATGGAAGCTAGCTTATGGTTGAGTGGATCAACATGCTAACACACGTTACCTCTATAATGGTTGATTATTATTCACCTTTGCTGTAAAATAGAATAGAATGGCTGCCTTCATTCTATATCCTGGGAGGGCGAAGTTAGGGAGCAGCCGGCCCTCTCTTACACTTAACCCTCCTGTAGTGGAGTGAATATGAAACTGGCAACCAGCTGGTAGGCCTAAGCAGCATTCACACAAAGACCAATATATCAGAGATGAAAATTATCTGTTAATCTAGTGAATGGCACTAGATATAAAGAAATGTTTATTACCTGTGTACTTCTTATTCTTCCTATTCGCCAGATGATCTTCAACGAGCAGTTTGAAAATGTCCTTTCCATTTTTCGTCAGTGACTGATACACGCTTTTGAGCGATGATAGGACTAGACCTCCGGTGTTCTTCACTAGCAGCGAGTTTTCAAAACTGGTTTCGTCAAAGTAGGGATTGTAGGATGTAGAGTCCTCCCAGATGAAATTGTAGTTGCTCAGCTTCTTGTCGTCCCACACTGGAAAATTGAACAAATTAGTAAATTTTATTTATTGATTAATTTATACAAAGTACTGAAATCGGGAGGGAAAACTACGCAAACCCTAGATCTATTCCTCTCCCAAAAGATTATTATTATAATAGATTATGAGAAGAACAAAATAAATTTTTATTTAGTTGTCAAAAAGCAAATACAACTCTTGAAAGTAAAAACCGTCTTAGATATAGTCTGTCCAAGCAAAGAAGACCCTCTGGCAAGATGATAAAATGACTTCAGCTCGGTCAATATTGGTTCAAAAAATATTGATTTGGTCTCAATCGTATGAAACATTCTGATCTAAAATTTGAGACCGAATCAATATTTTTTTGAACCAATATTGACCGAGCTGGAGTCATTCTATTACCTAGCCAGAGGGTCTTCTTTGCTTGGACAGACTATAACACTTTGTAAATGGAGTCAAGTATGGACATTATTATCAATGCAATTTTTCTATTGCATGTAACACAATACACGCATATCTATTAGATCGCCAAAATTTGTATCACCTAGTACATTTCTATTTTTCTGAGGTTGATGCCCACATGGGTTCTAAGGCCTGTGCGTGGGTAATGAGAGTGATGATGATGATGGGAGATGGCGACTACTTTGTAGGCTATTTCGGTACCGACGGCTTATCGTCTCCTCCAATGGTGGTCGTATTCATGTTCTGTGGTCAAAACAGTTCCCTGGTGAAGAATCGAACCTCGGAACCTCTGGTTATCAGACCGGCGCGTCAATACTTACTCCAACGAGATATCCAAAGGGCTTTAAACGGCTTCCATCCACTGTTGGTTTGGTGTGGATGTCTGGTTGGTAGGTGAAGGCGGTCGCTAGGTGATTGAGATGTTAAGTCACAAATACTACGGCCTGCTTTCGGATGGATGATCAGAATGTGACCAAGGCGAGTGGAACCACAGAGTACGTAAATCAGATTTCCATAGTCTGCGGTGGAACGTACCCTTAGATTTATGTCAAAAAGGTGTGGCTGAGGCTGTTGGTGCGGTTCACCTCCAAGGTAGATCAAATGTTTTGTTTTTTTAGGAGCGCGGCGCTTATGACAAGCAGATGGGGAAGTTAATGTAGATGCGGGTCATAAATGGGCTTTTTCGCGAGGGGCTTTTAAAAAGAAACTTGTTTGATTAACTTGAGGCTTCAACTCTCCACCACGGAAGCCATATTCATATTTTTTGAGCAAAAAAAAGTTAAAATATGAAAAATTGTACTCACTGAGTGGGGCATTGATGTGATCAATAGACGCCAACAGATGACATTTGGGCAAGCGAGCCAGGCTGGACAAAAAACATTGGGCCTTTTCCGACTGCAGCATTATCCCATCCAAATTGTGAACGATGAGGAAAATATCGGGACTTGATTTACGCGACAGACTGATTTCCAGCGCTTCAACAACCTCGTTTAGTTGAGTGGGAACATCTTTGATGTTGGTTAACTCCGCCAGTGAATCAGCTATCTGAAAAAGCCAATGAGATGACGCATAAGAGAGTGTATATCATATTCATAATACAACTGTTCAAATTACTTTACAGGATAAATTTATCCTCATGGAGTAAGTAAAGTCTGTCAAAGCAAAGAAGACATTCTGGCAAGATGGGAAAATGACTCCACCTCCGTCAATATCAGTTCAAAAATGATAAACTTGGTCTCAAATTGTGGATCAGGATGTTTCCTACAATTTCGGACCAAATTTATCATTTTTGAACCAATATTGCCCAATTTGGGCACATTTTTCCACCTTGCCAGAATATCTTCTTTGCTTGGACAGACTATATCATTATCGTAATTTTATCGTAATCATTATCGTAATTTTGAGTAATTAGACATAAAATAGTACAACAGGCAGAGTCCAAAACTGTCCCTCTTACAATTTATACAAACATGTTTGATACCGTACTAGAAGTTGAAGAAGATTGAAACTGGAGTTTATTTCATTAAAATTAAGAATGATAATTACTCTAAATTACAGATTAATTATCAATCTGTAAAATGTGATATAGGATTGACACAGGCTACAGATATAGACTTCCTATATTCATATACTATTCATATTTACCGTATAGGCTAGCCTACAGGCTGCAGATCGTAGTAACCTAGTACACGTAGAGGTGAGTACACGGAAATAGAATTACTAGAAATATGATAAAAGTAGCCAATATATATTTTTTATACAATTGCGTCTAATCCAATTTGATATGATTTTCTCCTCTAATAATTTTTCAAGTGATTGTATCATCGTCATGTATTAGTAGGTACTGGTACACACCGCTTTAGTGATAATTTGTTTATCTAGAATGATGTATGAGTATGATATAGAATAGAATAAGTATTATTTTAATGACGTGGCGAAGTGTTTTTCAAAGTTGAAATTGAAATGTAAACATTCATCATCCATCATCATTCATTCACAATGTAGCCTAAACATCATCATCCACTTATCACCTTTGCTTGAAATACTTGATAGGGAAGTCGCAACAAATAATAAAAAAAGTTTGGAAAGTAATGTCCACTCTACTACTTAACCACGATATTAGAGATTTTAGAAAAGGTGAAAATTATCAAGACCAATCGAAAATGTTTGAATTTGAAGCACTTTAAATAATTATTAATTTATTATTTATTGTTACAATTGCGACTTGATAGCAAGTATTTTAAGCAAATGTGATAAGTGGATGATGATGTTTACATAGTGATGGAAGAATAGTCATAGAAAAGTTATAGAACTTGGTAGAATATTCCCATAACAAACCTCTTTCATGGAGAGTCCAGGGAAGAAACCGTTAATAACCAGTACATGCTCATTAGCCAGAACTTTCTTGTGGAATTCATCAAGGATAAACTTTTTGGAACCCAATCCATACAACAGAACGCTGAAGCCTTCTCTGAAATTAAAAACAAAATAAAAATTAAAGCTACCAGAGAAAATAAGATTTATAATAGTATATTCATATTAGTTTCAGTAAACGGCCACTAAATCCGCCATTCCCGACTGTCTTAAAAAAGTCACTCCCAGCTCTATGTGGGCATCACTCTCAAAAAACTCATCACAGAATATTATTCAGGTGAGAAAAATAACAGGCTCAGCCCAAAATTGGTCTGAACAACTTATAATTCCATATTAATCTCTATTTTAGTATTCATTAACTGGATTAGTATTCGTATAGTCTGTCCAAGCAAAGAAGACCCTCAGGCAAGATGAGAAAATGACTCCAGCTCTGTCAATATTGGTTCAAAACTGAATAATTTGGTCTCAATCGTAGGAAACATTCTGATCTACAATTTGTGGCCAAATCAATAATTTTTGAACCAATATCGACCAAGCTGGAGTCATTTTCTCATCTTGCCAGAGAGTCTTCTTTGCTTGGACAGACTATAACAACTGGATAATAAGCCAATGCCTACCTTATGTCTTACTGTACTGAACATCGAAAATTAAACTTTTGAAAATGGGCTTAAGCTCGAAACATGTCTGTGAAAAATAATGCTTTTGAAGTTGTATGAACATTGCATGAATATTACAAGTACGGTACTATAATATTGAACTGGATAGTGTATGCAATTATTTGATATACTAATCCTAAGATTTATAGGACTAATAAATTCAAGTACGAACTGTTTTTTTTTTTTAGTTTCATTTTTCATATATCTATTCTTCTCTAATGACAAGGTTGTATCGAATTGAAGGCATTTCTAAAAAAAATTATCTTGAAGTTGAATCGTGATAGAGCTAGTGCCAAAAATTGAGGCGATTTCGTATGTTCCTTGTACGCTCCAAAAGCTGATTTAGTCTTCGAATAGTCTGCGTAACTGTATCGGACCAGCTGACTATAGAGTTTCTAATATCTCTAGTCAGCTGGCACAGTCGGTTACTATCTCTAGTACAGTCGGTAATATCTCTAGTCAGTCGGTTACTATCCGGTAATTGGAGAGTACAAGGGACAGACAAAAGTGTCTTAAATTTTTGGAACTGGCTAATATCTAAGTTCGTACCTCTCAGTACTGTACTGAAAAAACTTGAAAGCCTTTGCTTTCCAGTTTGGTTTTCTTAACATTGTGATATAGTCTGTACAAGCAAAGAAGAAATTCCTGCACGATGGGAAAATGACTCCAGCTCGGTCAATATTAAATTTGGTCTCCAATTGTAGAAAACATTTATAATACTTTTACAAGTACAAACATTTTTGTACTTGCTCTGCTCTTTCAATGATTTTTCTTGTTTCAATGGGCTCAAGCCTTGAAACAATTGTCTTTGTAAATACTCGTAATATTAACCAATATTGATCGATCTGGAGTCATTTTTCCATCTTGCCAGAATGTCTTTTTTGCTTGGACAGATTATAGAACTTCATCAGTTGATTTACCTGAGATAGAAGCACCAGCTGTCAAAGTTCTGCTGCGTGATGCAAAGATTGTGCAGCGACTGCAGCGCAGCTGTGTGACTGCACTGTGAGCGACTGCGTTTCAGCAGCTTGGCCAGTTGGTCTTCGTTGATGCGCGGACTCTTCAGCTTGCTCAGTGTGTGATTCGATGTTTTGTTCTTCTTGGAAGACGTGGAACTGAAGTAGTCGTCAACGCTGATTGCCTGTAAAATCAATGAGAACAGCAAAATTTATAGTAGGATCCAAACTCAAATTTTTCATCTATTTTCCATTTTTTAAAATACAGGCCTATATAATTGAATAATTTAGTAGGATGTCATCAGGATCAAAAGCTCACCTATAGATTTCTCATCTATAAGAGGGTGATGAAGATTTGATTCGATTTGAAGGTGATGAGATTTCTCTTCTTAGGGTGATGAGGAATCTTGACGAAGTGTCAATAGCTGATGCCAAAAAATCAGGCGGTTTCGTCTGTCTCTTGTACGAGATGTAACCTACGCATGAAAATAGTACGTTGAACGCATGAAAATAGTCCAGTGAGACTTTATGCAACGTTGCCTATTCGGCTGATTATAAATAGATATCAATTCATCTTTCCATAATACACCTAACGCAATGACAACTGGTGGAGAGGTTGAGAGGGGACTCTACTGTACCAGTATACACTGTACCATTTTCATGCGTTCAACTCTAACTGTTGATGTAAAGCATCTATAATTGTCTCTTTTCAAGAGACAAAAGCATCATCTAAGCATCAGCTAAAAGCAAAGAATATGGAGAGAGAAGGTCAACGCAAATGGAAGCATTGGAAACTTCCTCCACCTGACCCGCTTACCCCTCTGCTCTATACTTTATATTCACTGCTAAGAGACAATTCGAATTGACAACATGAGCTGTTAGAGCGCAAAAGGAGAAGAAACCACCGCTAAACCTCTTGGCGTCACTGCGTCAGCTATGAACTCATAATAGAAAATCATTATTTTTCAATGATATTGTCAAAAGATGTCCTAAAATCGTAGAATGAGTAGGTTATAATCACTAATTTGCTCAAAAATATAAACCTACTCTGGGACATATGGCACGCCATAGTGGAGTAGGTCAATTTCCATTAAAAAAACACGTAGTCACATTTAGTTACAGTCATTACACGTTAGAAATTTTTGCATTATTGTTATTTGTTTCTATTATTGTACTATATTTTATGCATGTATTTTTTCTGGAAATAAAAATTTATTTATTTATTTCATGACTCAAAGAAACACAAATCATGACGACTTGATCAAGTGGACGCTTTGTCTACATGAAATCCCATTTGATCCAATATTAAGGCCGGGCGTAAGCTGGGACGCACGTAAAGCAAACCACGTGAACTAGCCAATCATAGCTCTTTTCTTGTCATCAGAATGAGCTGTGATTGGCTACTTCGCGTGGGCTGCGTCACGTGCGTCCCAGCGTACGCCCGGCCTAATCGTCGATTCACATGCGTCAAGCCGACTTGTCAACGTGTGAGGCGACTCTAAAATTGAATCAAATGGAATCAAATGAATTAGTGTACACTAACGGCTCGCCGTGTGAAGTGCCCGTATCTTATAATGTACAACACTTCACCTTTTCCCAAGGCACGAGCCGCCAGTATTAGTGCATCTGAGGCATTTTAATATGACGAATAAATGTTAAATAACTTTGAATTCTGAAATAAATTGTTGAACGGTACTGTACTTACATAAGTAAGATCTCTTCCTTTTTTCCTGGTCGAATCACTGTAAACTCGATCAAGTTTCTTTCCAGTATCGGCGGAAACTTTTTCACTATTCTCATCATCGGAATCATCAGACGCATTACTTGAATTACTCTTATCACTATCACTGTCACTTGATGCCAAATCCACGTCGCTCTCTCCACTCTCACTGTCCACTATTTTAGCTGCTATTTCTGCAACAGAAGTAAACATTAAAGTAATGAGATGGCCAGTTGTATAGGCTTCAATTCAATTCAACCGCCTTCAAATAATGACAAAGATTCTACGAGTAACATGGTCTAGTCTGTACAAGCAAAGAAGACCCTCTGGCAAGATGGGAAAATGACTCCAGCTCGGTCAATATTTGTTCAAAAAAATTTGATCTCAAATTGTAGATTAAATTGTTTCCTACAATTTGAGATCAAATTAATAATTTTTGAACCAATATTGACAGAGATGGAGTCATTTTCCCATTTTGCCAGAGGGTCTTCTTTGCTTAGACAGACTTTATTCATGACAACATTTAATGCATCAAAAATCAAATGAAAAAATTAGAACTGCAATGCTCTTTTTTATAATTATGATGATTGGATTTGATTAGATTTTCGTAAAATCTACCCTAATACTAGAACATAATGATAGCCTGATAGTTATTTTTTAATAAGAACAGATTTCAATTTTTACACTTACTTAATGGTACAAAACCATGGTTTCATGATTAAAACTTACATTATGGAACGATTCTATTATATAAGCAGTGACTCTCTGGAATTTGTAATAGTATTTGAGGATGGGATATCATATTTGAAATAAACAAGGGAACTGATCATGTTCAACATGAAGTTGAAATTTCTTATTTGTTTCCTAAACAATGAACATGTTTGATTCATCAACTTTACTCTCTCAAGCTCTATTACCGATACCCTTTTCTTCCAAGAGTTAATAAACTATTTCATAATGAAGTTTTTTCATGGCAATTGAGCTTATTGTGATAGGCTGCATCATAGTGGATTATGTTTCTGATGAATGTCACGATTATAGATTAGGTCTAATAAGGTTTGCATTGTCTTGAATTCAAGTCAAAAAATTTTTATGAACATCATTCACTTCACTTTCAAGATAATACACTCAATGAGATACATCGTATGATATAGTCTGTTCGAGTAAAGAAGACATTCCGAACAGATGGAAAAAATTCTCCAGCTCGGTCAATATCGATTCAAAAAATATAAGTGTGGTTCCAAATTGTGAAATAAATTCTGCTCTACAATTTGTGACCAAATTTATAACTTTTGAACTAATATTTACCGAGTTGGAGTCATTTTCATATTTTGCCAGGATGTCATCTTTGCTTGACCACTCTATATATCAGATTGCACAATTAAATAGGAAGGAATAGTATCAACATGCAAGTTCTTCCAATTAGATTGTTTTATTAGATACATGTACCATCTTGTGTATCTTCTTGGGATATAATTTATAAGTATTTAAAATGAATTTAACCATGAAAACTGAACTTTAAAACTTGGGGCTGTTTAAAATAATTGAAAAATAAATGAAAATCAAACACCCTTAATAATTTTAAAGTTTTTTAAAAGGGTGTTTGATTTTCATTTAATTTTCAAATTTAACCATGTATTATAGGTACCGTCCTTCAAAATATATTGAAAACAATCGGGTGTATTCTTTTCAACAATCATATTCAACAGTACATCTATGCGTATGCATTTATTTTGTTGACGATTGCCATAGCTTTAATACACAGATTTTAATGCAACAAAGATTATTATTAATATTTCTACCGAAATCAAATATCAAAGTTACTCACTCGATTTCAGCCTTGTTCGCATGTTGTATGGGGTGGCCGGCATCTTACTAACTTCCGCCTCACTATCACAATTATTCTGCTCTTTTAAAACACGTTTAGCACGAGCTGGACTCGACGTCTCCTTGATATTATCATCGTTCCACATAATCGACCGTCGACTCTTCGCCAACGGATTGCGTTGTACCGCCTTACCGTCGCCGCGTTTCAAACATCCGGGACTCGAGTAGTCGACGCTTTGCGGCGCTTGTTTTTGCGCCAGTATCGAACGCCTGGTACGCGGCGTCACGCCCGTCACCTGCGGACTGTTTTTCAGACGGGGACTGTTTTTTATTGTCGTTGGCGTTGTTTTTGTCGCCGACAACCGTGCTTTTTCCAACATAGCGTTGCGCTTTTTCGGCGTGTGAAAGCCGAACATCTGCTTGCCGGCTACGTCACCGTCTTCGAATAGAGCTGGAAAGGAATTAAATACATTTATTTTAATTTGAATAAGAATATACAGAGTGAAACTGCAATAATTAATATAAAGTTAGAGATGAATTAATATGAAGCTGGAATTAAATTGATGAATGAAGAGAAGGAATGGAATTTGTAGCATTTCGTATATTTGAATAGTTATACACTGGATGGCCCGTGAGTCAGTTGCCAGAAATTAAAACATCTTCTAAAAAGGCAACTAATAGTGATCATCTTTACAACTGACTTTTGGGCTACATTTTTTTATATTTAAATAGTAATCTGTGGTTCGGAACCCACCTAAAGCAGTAGGTCCATTCATCTCTCATCATCATCCTTTCCATCACCCACGCACAGGCCCAAGAGCCCATGTGGGCATCACCCTCATAAAAAAATCTACAAAGTGATTTGTAAGTTAGTTGTCAGACATGAAAAAAATTTCTAAGGAGGCAACTAATAGTGATCATCGTGTCATTATTACTACTGACTTTTGGGCTACGGTACATGTTTTATTTTCAAATAGTAATCTAAAAAGTGATTTGTAAGTCAGTTGTCAGAAATTAAAATATTGTCGAAAAAGGCAACTGATAGTGATCATGACAACTGACTTTTGGGTTACCCGCTGCTCCAATTAAACACAGTTATACATAGCATTAACAGTTTATATTATTCACATTAGCAATAAAACATTTATTTATTTATTCAGTTTAAAGAGAAGAGATGTGATTTGCAAATATTTGACAAAAAGTTTTCATAATTATAGGTGTTTTGTGAAGAGAGGTTTGTAAAAGAGAGTAAGTTAGGAGAGTTTTTGAAAATGCACAATAATTCTAGTTTTGTTCTGGAAACACACAAACTCAACAAGAACGTATTAAGATATTTAAAAATGTGCAACAACAGCGCAACACAGTTTCAAGTAGGTGGGTTTAAAATGTTCAAAAATTGTTATTTGAGACATACATGCATTGACCAGCAAAACGTGATATTCCAGTAATCATTTACTAACAAACCGTGTATTTCAGCAATAATTTACCGTGATATTCCAGTGAATTCACTTGAATGACCGCAAAAAAGTGGAATAAAAAGCAGCTGTGACAAATATTCCGAAAATTGAGATTTAAAACCTATACTCATATGCCTACAAAGCTCCAATACGTAATATTTTTGTGAAATTACACGAATCACTGTGAAAAAAAGAAAAACAGTTGAATAGAGAATTTTAAGGCAAGGTTGTGTTTTGTACAGCACAAACTATTGTTTCGGAAAGTGAAGTAGACTATTGTAAAATATTGCTGAGTCAAGTGAATTGGTATTGCCAAAAGTGAGAGACCTCACTGTCAGCAAGAGTTTCAGCCTGACAAGTTGGTCGTTTTCCGCCTTCACAGCAATCATACACCTACTATAGACCTATATTGTACAGAGAATAATTTATTTTTATCTAGATTAATGAAGAAATATAATTTAATAAAAATAACGATTCCTCCATAATTATAATGTTCAAGTCTTTTCATTTAATATCATAGAAATGATGATTAAAACAATTAGAAGACTATACAAAGAGACTTCAACTTTTCAATAAGCTTTTCAGCTCCACTCCATAATAATCACTTACTGGTTGAGATCTGTCCAGTGTAATCCGGAAATGAGAATGTAAAGCATTATTTAGTGATAACTAAACTAACTGGAATCTCATCTGGGAAATTACCCGATATTATGCTACTTTTCACTCACTAACTCAAATTTCATTATAAGGTGTACTTGCTGCCTTGATAATTGATTCAAAATGCCCTAGAGTAACCTCTTGTACACATCCGTTAATAAATTAAGAGTAAATTTTATTGCAATGTATGTAAAAGAGTACCATAGAAATACTTTTGATCATTGAAGGAGTATATTGAAGACACACATTATCACATAGGAGGTGACAGAAATGACGGCTCCCGCAGTTATAAGACCGGCGGAGACAGAATATCAAGAGTTCTGTACTATCATGGAATATGAAGTGGAGATAACCTCTCACTATACACAAATTGTATCCTAGATACTATAAACTACATGCGAATTATTTTACCGATGTGACAGACAAAGATGTAAAAATTATGTTTTTTTTTGCATTGGATCACATTACTTGAACCACAGAGTAATTATAGGCTATCAATCCAGTTATATCATGTAAGTAAGTAAGTATTTCCGGTTGATTTACTCACTCTGTGCTTGAACCCTCATTGGAATTTTGCAATCCAACTATGAATATAAATTGAAAGAAAAGAGCGACAAACATACCAGCCGGTCTCAATTCTTGTTTGAGATCGTAATCATCATCAGGATCTTCTTCATCACTATCATTTTCTTGGTCTTCATTCTTGCGCCGTTTCTTTCTAGTCACCGAGGGTGAGTTCTGGGTGGAGGATTTTCCTCCGACATTTTTATGCTTCATTCTTCTATCACCTGAAAAATTGATTAAAATTTTAGAAAAAATCTTACCATTCTGGAAATCGGTATTAGGAATTCTACTTATTAAAAATTAGATTATTTCATATATTTTTGTTCTTATTTTAGAATTATAGGTAAAAGTGCTACAAAATTGGACCACCAATTCAAGTAGCCTATTTGGGAATGCAGTGCCTCAGTCTGCCCTCCCTCATGAGCGATACGAAAAAGTACTTATCGTAAGTGAACAATGCATGTTTTCATCGAACATTCATGTTGAATAAAAATGAAAAACATCAAGATTGCATATGATTGTCTTTCTAAATACAGTGTTGTCAAAATATGATTAGAGGGTATTATTTCAATTCAATTCTACACTTTTACTTCCAGCTCTCGCACATGTAGTGGAAGGAAGTCTATTGTGAATTTTCAATGCGCGCATTGGATAACAAATGTGTAGCTTAGCCAATATTGAGTAGACAAGATCAATGTTTTCACGCCTCCTAGTGAAGTGGCTGTGGGTCTGACCACTTTCTTGGAGTGTGTGTCGCCGACCCCTCAAAAGCACAAGGGAGATCAGCTCATACTGACGGAAGACAGTCAGTATTCCTTACCTTTTGAACAGCGAGCGACAATGCTCCAAGTATGGCGATGATGCGGACCACTTTCTTCTGTAGAAGAAGAAATTTGTGACCACAAGGCACAATCCCATAGTTGATGTGGCTATGGAACAGACCATGGTATGCAGTAAAAAGTTAATACTTTGGAAATTGACTTCTCAATTTCCGTGTAAGATAATTTACTTTCGAGAGTCGGTTACATATCACATCGATGTGTTGGTCCCATGTCGATGTCAGAGATGAGTCCACCATGAATCCAAGGAGCTTGACTACATGCCCACCAAAAGATACATTAATGCCTACAGATTACTCACCCATTTTCAAACGAAGATCATCTATTGGCTGAATATGATTCACTTCGGAGTCGTCGATAAAATCAACAACTACGTTTTGACGCTCTTTGCGTTTTTCCTGATACATCATGTCACTCATCGTGAAATTGATTACACGTTATTCCTAAGTTGATCTAGTTTCAACATGCAACAAACTGAATTAGATTATAGCTTGATATGAATTTTGTTGGTCAACTCAACAAATAGATATTTGGTAGAAGCAAGTTACTCATGAATGACATAACTAACTATTCACTAAGCTTTATACCCATTCACATAACACTTTTACATCTACAATATTTTGAAAAACTAAATAAATAATGATTTAACAATATGAACATCAAACAATAAAATGCAACACTTAACCTAAAAATAGTTTGTTTGGTTTTGGATAAACTTCCCGCGTAAAGAGAAAATGCTTACTAGATAGCGATTATGTCAATCAGGCAGTGCATTTGAAAGAAAATAACATAACCTAAAAAACTGTTATAAAAGGAAAGTGTGTTTTTCAGTTTTTCTTGAGAATAAATTTTCACATATTAAGCTAGTTGATTATTTAAATTATCATGCCACCAAAGAAAGGTGGCAAAGGAGGTGCATCAAAAGGCAAAGATGATGAAGGAGGTAAAACCAAAGAAATAAAAGGTGGAACATCAGTAAAGGTAAGTTTTGTCTTTTGTTTATCCCATTGAATGTTATCAAAAAAGTTCTGGTTTTAGCCTATCTAAACAGTTAGACAGACTTGAAGAATCTCTCTGATACAACATTATTTATTTATTTCACAGAAACTTGCACTAATATTATTGCATTATTTCCTAAATTCTACGAGTTTTTGCTTGCGACATGAACGTAGGGGAATCGGTTTCCCCCTTCCACTGTGTAGGAGAGATTGCCGATTAGTAAAGAGTCTTAAATAATTACTCCATCATTGATTCATTGGACTCAAACAGAGCAAAATAAATTATTAGGCGGTGTGTTTTGTGTGTAAATGCACCCTCACCAAAACCGTCTAAATTACCCTATAATTTTTTGTTTTTTTTTCAGGTGAGACACATCCTCTGTGAAAAACATTCAAAATGCATGGAAGCAATGGAAAAATTGAAAGCAGGAATGAAATTCAATGAAGTAGCTGCCACTTATAGCGAGGACAAGGCCAGACAAGGGGTAAGTTCTTTGTCAGAATCCTGTCTTAACTACATTGATTGAGTACTTTTGAAATTATATATCAACTAGAGAGTGATTCTAAAAGAGCGCCGGTTTCAGTGCGTGTGTTTTATCCACAGAACATTGTTTATAATCATCAAACATTGTCGTCATCAATTCATAATAATTATGTATTTCACAAATAAAGGAGGAAACCTAATTGATATTTCATTTGATAAAAAAGTGTGATTAAATCAGCTGGATAATAATCAATATAATATTTCGACTTACCGGATAGTCAACCAATTCGCATGGAATTCACTGCCAATTCAATGGACATATTTGTTGACACTTGATTTTTCCTTTCTTGTACTGCTATAATAAGGCCCAAATTATTATCCAGCCCTTTATTCCACATAGCCTAGTTTATAAGATGCCAATTATGGTCATAAGACAACTGATGCCGGGTTCAAATAAGATTTTTCATTAAGCTATGCCTAGATGATAATTTTAAAATGAAAAAATTCAATAGATACTTTATATCAGCTGTACATACCAGGAGACAATTGTCTCACCAATTGGCATCGTATAAACCAGGCATAATGGCGGGTTTATACAATGCCAGTTCAAGAGACAATTGTCTCTTGAAACCTACAGCTGATGTGAGGTTTGATTTTAAAACCATCATCTAGGTATAGTTAAATGAAAACTCTAATTGACAAAATCAGCTGTAGGAGCGCACAAGAAGCAGTCTTCTGTCAATTGTCTCACCAATTGGCATTGTATAAACCTGGTATAAGGTAGCATTTCCGAAGTTGAGCTGCTACCTTATGCTACTGATACCAGCTACCTTAATGCGGAATAAATGGCTGATAATAATAAAGGCTTTTCATGCATGTAAAGTTGATCAAACTGGCTACTTTCTATTGAATGTATCAAAAATTGTTCTTCATCATCATCCTATTGATTTCAGCAATACAGTTATTAAACATCATTCATCATTTATTCAAGAATAATTATAAACTTGGGTGAGTGCAACAGGCTAAGCCCAAAACTGCTCCTCTACAATGTTGTATTGAAAATAAGTTGCTTGTCGAGTAGACACCCGACTAAGTATACAATTTTCATTACAGATACGTGATACCTATATAAAATTATTGTATACTTGTTGACTAAGTATGCAAGTTTTATCACAGATGCCGAAATGAAATTGTTGTTTCAGGGTGACCTTGGCTGGATGACTCGAGGTTCAATGGTGGGACCATTTCAAGATGCTGCGTTTGCTCTTCCAATTTCTAACTTAGGTTCACCAGTCTACACAGACCCTCCTGTTAAAACAAAATTTGGCTATCACATCATTATGGTAGAGGGTAAAAAATGAAGGTTATTGTAAATAAATTTTAATGGACTCAAATTTTTCCAATTGCTGTATTTGTTATTGAACTATTCCCAGAAATTTTTCTCTCTGTCAGCTTATCGATCTCCTGTTCTGATTTAGTTATCAGTGGTGATAGTAATTTCACATTATTTGTCGAGTTGATTAAAAAAACTAAGTTTTTAATCATGTTATTCAATACCTAGGAAGGCTATTAAGAATGGTCCTATTTTAATTGCACATTTCTGTACAATAGAAATTTGAATAAATAATGTATATGAAAAATTATAACATTAGAAGTGATTATTATAAATTTTTTACTATTAAATAAATTATATACACTTCTTCATTTTTAAAGCTCTCTACCAAGTCATAGCACAATAGTGCCCTTTTTTTCCAAGCACACTCAAATTTGAGGGACCCTCAAGTTTACTACACTTTACTAAATTTCCTATACTTATCATAGAAAATGTCAGCTGTTCATCAAAATTTGAAGGTCCCTCAAGTTTGAGTGTGCTTGGAAAAACCGGGCATAAGTCTATCAATACAGTGACTTTTTTGTTGAGTTTTTTTCACTCTTTGAGTAGTTTTGAAGGTGATATTGTGGTAGTTATCCATAATAAATGAAAAGACAATATATTGTCAAACCACTGATTTATTAGAAAATGGAGATACCATTCAATTTCAATTTATTAAAACACACAAAAGACAAAATAAATACAATAAATTTCAAAAACAAGTATACATAACAATGACACATTAAACAAAAACACAGGCTTCATTGTTGGGTGTGCTGGGAAGAAAAGAGAGAAGAAATAATACCTAACTAACTATGGTCTCCCATGTAATAGGCAGGTAGGATGAGGAGATAGGAAGGAATGGGAAGTGGTAAGACGTTGAGAAAAAAAAAGTAAGGAAGAAAGAATACAGAAGGAAGAACAAGCAAAAGAATGGTGAGCGAGTCCACTTTTAACCGAGAGGAAAAAAAATCATAACTAAAAAAAAAACAATGCAAAAAAAAAAGTTTGCGCAGAAATCTTGAGTCTCATAAATCTAAATTGAAGAAAAAACTACTATTGGTCCAGTTTTTTATATCTAGTTTAGATTTTCCACTGATCTTAGAGTTTATGAGAAAGTGATCCGGAATAAGGTTTAATACTTCAGTAATTATGTAAATCAACTGCCTTTGTTACACCATTATTAATCTCTGGTAAACTGAGATTTTGCTGTTTACCAGAGATTGATAAGGGTGTAACAACCGAAACCGGTATCTCGATTTTCTAATAAGTGAGTGGTTTGACAACATGATATCTTGTCTTTTCATCTATTATGAGTTTTATTTATTGCCCATGACTGAATTGCCACACTTTGACAGGAGCCTCGGGAATTTGATGAACATACCATGTGCTAGGGACCAGGAGATCAATCTGCAAAACAAGATATTGGACTGTATCGATACTTGGCATCAGACCGCGATCATCAATACTGCCTTAGCAGTGTACTCCTTGCATCACCCAATCCTCTGCATATTCTATGCATTACTAAAAAGATATTTTCCATTTATGCCACGCTGATTCAAATCAAGCATAACTACAAGAACTAATCTAATTAGGCGTGTAGCTAACTAACTAATCTAATTACACGACAGACCAACAATGATTGACTCCAGAACTGCCAGCTGCAACACCATCAGTGGTGGCCTTGCCTGTGTATCCTCTGTTGCAGGCTGGGCAGACGCCAGTGGCTGCACTGGTGTGGCACAGAGTCACATGTGAGGATGTCCTGAAAATCACCATGAGTCTGAGGTGTTCGACAAGCAAGGACTTTATTGTATGTCAAGTAGGTTCTTGAAGCATATTATTAAGCCTATTTTGATTCCACTTACTCACTGTATAAATGAATGTATGGCTCAGAATGTTTTTCCAGATGAGTTGAAGTTGGCAAGGGTTGTACCTATTTATAAAAAAGAATCTTGTCTGGAGCCAAATAATTATAGGCCAGTCTCAGTTTTGCCAGTAATGTCAAAGGTATTTGAGATCATAATGGCTAGCCAATTGTATGAGTTTTGTGAGCTGAATGGTCTGTTTGCTGACAGTTTGGGTTCAGATCTGGACGGTCAACAGTGGGAGCAGTTGAATTTATTGTTAAAAGAATACTGGATAGTTTTGAGGGGGGAAGGCTTGCTGGGCTGACGCTCTGTGACCTCAGCAAGGCTTTCGACACCCTGGATCATGAGATTTTGCTGTCCAAGTTGACTGTATATGGTGTGGTTGGGGGCCCTCTCCGGCTTATGCGCTCATACTTGAGGGGACGCAGACAGGCTGTTCAGGTAGGTGGTAAGCTCTCAAAGGTCAGAGCCTTGAGTTATGGGGTGCCCCAGGGATCTGTGCTGGGCCCCCTGCTATTTCTGATTATGATTAATGATGTTGCTCTTTCAGATCTTAGGACAACTGTATGCTATGCCGACGACACCTCCCTCCTGGATGTTGGCAGGGATATGGGCGAAGTCCAGTCATTGATGAGTGCCTCTAGAGTGGCGGCCGCAGACTGGTTTGCTGCAAACAGGTTTGCTTTGAACAGTGAGAAGACTCAGGCCATTGTTTTCAGTCTTAGGAATGGCCTGCAGTATGAGTTCCCTCCAGTAAAGCTATTGGGCTTTCATCTGGATAGAAAGCTTGCTTGGGGAGAGCATATACTGAGTGTTTGCTGCAGGTTGAACCGAGTCCTTTTCCTGCTGAGAAGTCTGAAGAGCTGTGTTCCTGGGCCATATCTTCGTATGAGCTACCATGCTTTCTTCCACAGTGTGATGTCATATGGCATCACACTCTGGGGTGGAGCTGCTGAGGTGAGGGCCGTCCTGCTGCTGCAAAAAAAGCCATAAGAATTCTTTGTGGTGCTGGGTACCTGGCCCCTTGTCGACCACTCTTTGTTGAGCAGCGAATTCTAACTGTGATTGGCCTCTTTATTTACAAGATGGTTATTAAGGCGGTTGGAGAATTGGGTGTCCTGCCTACCAGGGGGGAAGTGCATGAACATAATACCCGTAATAGGGGGAGGCTTGACCTCCCATACTGCAGGCTCGGCAGAACACAGGTTGGCTCGGAGTACATGCTTGGAAAGATGTTGAATAAGCTGCCTGTTGCAGCAAGGACTCTGCCAATGTCAAGCCTGAGGAGACGATTGAGGATGTTCCTTGAGGAGAATCCTTTTTATTCTTTGAATGAATTTTTTGCATTTAGTAGTGTCTCTATTGAGCACTATTTCAATTTTTGAGTGCATGTCCTGGATTTGTAAGTGCATGCTTTGCTTGTATGACTTTTGTGTCTTTTATTTTTTCTGACTTGTCTATTTGTGAGTCAACCACTGGGTGACCACATTATGGACAGAAACAATAATAATAATAACAGCTGTAACCAATCACAGTTCAAGACAACAGTCTTGAGAAAAGACAAGTCGGACTGTAACAAATCACAGCTCCAGACAAGAGTCAGCTGTTCAACTGAATCAGACTTTTTCGCATAGAAGTTCTTCCATTACACGCACACACACGCAAAAGGTTTGTTTATGTCGTCTCAAGTGATCGTGAATGGACTATAGTAATTACTACATTCACTCATCCATTTATTTGATTGAAAATAACACGTAGGAATTAGCTTATTGTTTTATTGTTTATGAATCATAGATTCATAGTAGGTGATGCACAAAGAATAGGCTACCCACCAGTATGCTGGAGAAATATGAAAATGCACCAGGTAGAGTCTGCACAATTCTAGTCAAGTGTTGGGATGAGATATAATTCTACAGATTGAAGTTAGCCAAATTTCCCGTTGAATCCTTAATGCCGGGGTTTTCCAAGCACACTCAAAGTTGAGGAACCCTCAAATTTTGATAAACAGCAGACATTTTCTATGATAAGTATAGGAAATGTAAACTTGAGTCTTCCAGAGAGTTGAAAGCTCTTTTTTCAACCAAGCTGATATTATTGAAGTAAACTTTTTATTAGGTAGACTCCTTATCACTGTGAGCGGCAATTTATTGAATAGTAGGTGTTGCTGATGATAATGACTTTTCAAGTCCAGCATTTGGTGTGGCTAGGTTTTGTCTATTTTTAGTCAAATAATATTCATGTGTAGTGTCTTTGAAAATCATCTATTTTATTCTTCACATATTGCAATGTATGTGCATTGATGGGAGAGTAATAAAATTCAGTTAAGAGAAGCTATTTCTACAGGAATATAAGATGCTTATATCTTTGCACTTGAAAAGTATACTTTCACTTTAAAAATATTCCAGGATAGGCATGTACAATGTATTGAAGTAGTAGAGAATCAAATTCTGAAGAAAACGTTGAATGGCCATAATCCTGTTAAACCGACCCAAATCGCGAAAAACATATTTTTCATAACCATTATTTCACTATTATTATATAACTACTATTTTTTTAGTGTGGGCTATTTTATAAACAGACAATAATTTCGACAACAGTTGAAAATTAATGTTTTATTATTAAACATTTAACTTATTTAATTTTTCAGGTAAAATGTAACATTGTCTCTGAATCGATTGTTGTTGACACTACTCGACGAGCGCATATCTATATTGACTCAATTCATAAACCTGTACAACAGATTGATCAATGTTGTTGATACAATATTTTTCTGATACAGTATCACAATCAGTATTGATACCGTATCACTTGAGCAACTCTCTCTGCAGTTTTGTTAGGGTGCTTCCTGTTTGTATTGACAGGCTGATACGTATAGATTCACTGGCTTCTTGGTATCGATACGAAGTGATTTTGCGGCATCTGAAAAAGTGGTCACCATGCGCAGAACTGATATTTTCAGGGCGAAATCACTTCAGCCAACCTCCCCGTTTTTACACTAATCATAATTATATTGATTTCACGATTTTTTTTTAAATTTATTTGTTCAATTATTATTGACAGCTGCCCCCCCCCCCCCCCCAGTTTTCATGGAAATTTTTCCAATTGTTTTTCTAGTTGGGCGCACATAATATAATTATTTCTAAAATAATTTTAGTGTAGACTAAAATCATGAAAAATCATTTAATGGTTTATAGAATAGATAATATCTGTTATTGGAAGTTTATACGGACTTTATAAGCATAATTGAAAATCCTCACTCATGTTATAGTTTGGTACTTCAGCCAATGAAGCTTGCCGATATCTTACATGAATTGAGATTATTGAGTCCTCCAATCTACAATGGAGTGGATTATGATGATTGCATCATATCTAAAATATCATTACAAAGTTAATACCGGTAGTCAGTCTAACTTGATTTGATGATTTTTTTTAAGTTGAAAATCTTAATGCCTTGAAAACCTGGCCTTATTTTATTGAAAAATGTAGTCTTGAGGTTCAAAAGTAGATAGTTTGGCAATAAGTTTTACCAACTGTTGAATTAATCCCAAATTTTTCATACTATACAGAGTGTTCCAGAATGAATGTGCAATACTTCTCAAGCTGTTTCTTTACACCAAGTAGAGGGAAAATTTCCCTGGGACATATCACTCATTGGCCTCTATTGTGGCCTCCGCGATTGCAGTTGGAACTCCGTTTTCTGTTGTGATAACGTTGACGCTGCCGTGGATAAATTTTATAGAATACTTCACCAGCTTTTTGATGAATTTATTCCCAGAAGAAAATTAAATTATTGTAATAGTAAATATCCCCCATGGTTCACACATGATATCATATCCGATTTGAAAATTAAGAATAAGTGTTCAAGAAAAAGGAGAAATTCACCTTATCATGACAGCATATTTAGAACATTACGAGCATCTCTAAAAACTAGAATTTCAATGGCTCATGAGACCTATCTTAGTAGAATTCAGAATAGCTTGCGACATAATGTTAAAAATTTTTGGAAATATGTGAATTCGAAAAGAAAAACTTCGTTTGTGGAGTCGACCATGACTCTTGAATCATGGTGACAAAAGAATCCTAGTGGGTCTGATATCGTGAATGGATTTTCTAAATATTTTAAATCTGTCTATGAGGCCAATACAGATGCGCGAGTGGGGATTCCGGAGATGTCTGAGTGTTTGTCGATGTTGGATGGGGGTGTTGGGTCGGTGTCTTTTGATGATATCCTGTCTGCTATTAATGAGCTTAAGTCTGGCTGCTCCTCGAAGGCCCTGATGCGATTCCGACTTTTATTATTAAGGGCTGTGCTGCAGTCTTGTTAAAGCCGTTGAAATTTATTTTCAATCTATCTATAAGATCAGGTGAATTTCCCTTAAAGTGGAAGATTGCAAGGGTTACTCCAGTTTTTAAATCTGGAAACAGAAGTGACATAAAAAATTACAGACCGATTTCCATTTTGAATTGTTTTTTGAAAATTTTTGAAAAAGTAATATATTCTATTATTTATAAACAGGGTCAGAGAATTATTGCCTCCGAGCAGCATGGTTTTTTGCCTCGTCGCTCAACTGTTTCTAACCTTATGGTCTTTAGTAATGAAGTATCACAAATTCTGGATAATGGGGGACGTACTGATGTTATCTACACAGATTTATCAAAGGCTTTTGATACAATCAGCCATAAACTCCCTGATAAGGAAACTCAAAGTGTTGGGTTTCTGTGACACATTGATTGATCTTGTTGGAAAACAATTTGTAAAGTTAATCAATTTCAATCAGAACATTTTGAGTGTACATCAGGGGTACCTCAAGGCTCTAACCTCGGTCCTCTCCTATTCATTTTGTTTATCAACGATCTTCCATCTGTTATCAATAAATCTTCATGCCTTTTGTATGCGGATGATGTAAAATTGTTCAAAGAGATCAATGATCCAAATGATTGCAATGATTTACAGATGGATATTGATAATTTGTCCAGATGGTGTAATACTAATGGACTGAAAATTAATGTGAGTAAATGTAAGTTCATGAGTTTCACTCGAAAATTTTTCCCTTTTGGTCATGTATACTTCATAAATGGCATTCCATTGGAAAGGGTGGAGTCGTTCAGGGACTTGGGAGTAGTTTTCAGCTCGGACCTTTCTTTCAATCTACATGTAGATTACATAGCTAATAGAGCAAATCAGCAGATGGGATTCATCCTCAGGACGTGCTCGCCTTTCAGGGATGTTGTGTCTCTGCTAGTCTTATATAAATCAATTGTAAGGAGCCTGTTGGAATATGCTTGTGAGATTTGGAATCCATATCATAATGAACAGATTCACATACTCGAGCGTTTGCAAAATAAATGTTTAAGATGTATTTATTATAAAAAACAGGGTGTTTTCTGTCCCTTTGATTTCCCCACTAATTCTCTAAGAAGTATGTTTGGAATCAGATCACTGAAAGTCAGACGAGATGTCAAATCACTTATCTTCCTTTACAATTTATTGAATAACAGAATTGATTCTTCGTTACTACTTTCAAAAATTAATATTTACATTAATACCATTGCTCGCCGTTCAGCTTTTTCATTTAGTATTCCTCGATCCAGGACAGTGAGCCATAATAACTCTCCTTTGATTAGAGCTCAGAGAATCTTCAATAATTATTCTCAGCACTTAGATATCTTCTGGTTCTCCCCACTCAAATTCCGCAGAGTTGCAAACGGTTTGGTGGAATAGCGGTTGATCTATCATTTCGGGGTTTTTGCCTGTATTCCAGTATGATTAAGTGGTAGTAAATTACACAGACACTTTCATTCTTTCCTCTCTTTTTTGTCTTTTACTTTTTTTTTCATTTATTATTTTCCATAGTTCTATCATAATACATCGTAGTTGTTACAATTTTTGATTATCTAACTTATTATAATTTCTTTGTATTTATTACCTAATAATTATTGATCAGACTCTATTTTATTTTCTTACGTTTAAAATTATTCAAAATGTTTTTTTTTTCACTAGCAATTAGTCAAAAGTTTGCTTGTATATTGACTTATGTTTGATTTTACTTTTTTTTTCATTTCTACTTTATGATATTTGAATATTATTGTATTGTGTATAGGAGGCAAAATGGGCTTATGAGCCTGTTGCTTCCATTAATAAACTATTTATTTATTTATTTATTTTATCACCAAAAACTCTTTATTAACACTTAGATAACAATGGCAAAAATTTTTAATTTCTCAAAAAATATTCATTTTTCTATTTTTTCACTGGCTTTATTCAGATTCTGAAATTATTAATTCCCATGTGAAATGGAGTTGTAAAATCTGAGGAATTCAATGACTGTTTTATGAGGAGTTTTTAATGTGAATGGTTATTGAGATAATAGAGCAAATATGCTACAAAAATTTTTTTTTCAATATTGATAGAAGTTAAGGGGGAATCAGAAGATATTCTGAAGAGAACGTTGAATAGCAGTAATTGTGTAAATTTCACCTAAATCTCAGAAATCGCGATCAAAAGGAGACAAAACATTGAAGAAGTGAAAAATTACTGTAAAGTTGCAATTTTAAGATTTGATTGAATTTATCACGTTGTAATTTGACATGGAAATAAATAATTTTATAACTTGAATAAAACCTCTAAAAATTAATACTTTTTAAAAAATTCTATCTCTCTCCATTGTTATCTTGGTAACAAAGCATTTTTGAGGTTACCTATGTTCCATGGCACTTTTTTCTCTACTTGGTATAAGGAAACAGCCTGAGAAGTACTGCGCATCCTTCTGAAACACTCTATGTGTGCCATAGTATGAAACTATTGGAATTAATTTAATAGTAGTTGATAGAAATTATTGCCAAATTATCTACTACCTCAAGACTATATTTTTAAAAAATGAAATAAGGCCAAGTTTTCAAGGCATCAAGATTTTCAACCTAGCTCGAAAAATAATCAAATTGAGTTGAACTAATTATTTACTTTCCATGATATTTTTTTAATTTTTCTCAAGGATAAAAGACGCCTGGGAACCCTATTATCTGGGGTAGGGGTAAGAGCACCCACATTCCCTTTTATAAACTCCAGCCACCCTCCCCCTAGAAAATCACTCTTGAATTTGAGTCCTTGCCCCACCCCCCAGTTTTTCGGGTCTGGAACCGCTACTGCCCCGAGGCGGCAGATGTCGTGCCTCGCTGCGCGGCTATGTTCTTTGTAGCATTCTTCATTGTGAATTCAAAACGACAAACACGTACCCAAAGCCCGACACTGGAATTGTCCAGTTTTGGTAGTTTTGTCGTTGTACCGCTTTGGTTTCTCCTTCGTAGTGAAGAATGCTGAATAATTATTTATTATGCATATTTTGATTTATGTAATTTTTATCATTCAAAATATAATCAAGACAATAAATTATGAAGATAAAAGTGATCAGCACTTATGTTAATATCACTTCCGTTATAATTATCGTGACAAAGCTAGTTTGTTGATACACCTGATAAAATTTTGGCGGTTCTCATAATTTTGAAAACAAAAATATTATTGAAGTTGAAGGTTTTAGGTTAGAATTCATTATTAAGAAAGTAATTTATTCTCATCAATCCATTATCCATATTTTCTTATAAATCGTGAGTACTTACAATTAACAATATAAAATATTCTATTAATGTTGACGTGAGTTTTAGTTGCTCTTACAGGCAGCAACCAGCAGCTGAGGTTATTCAGCACAGTTACATCACGGTATTCCTGTACTGTATTGCCATAAATTAATTATGTATTGGATTAAGAATGTTTGCAATACTTTTAAAGTAATATAATGATTGATATCAATCATTCATGGTTTCAAAAATAGCATGTTCTATGTTTGTACTTCATTGTATATTTTGCATCTGCAAAAAAAACTTTCTAAGTTGATTAAATTCATAGGTTTGGTGGTACAGTCTTGTCGAGCAAAGATGACGTCCTTGGAAGGTAGAAAAATGACTCCAGCTAATTCAAAAATTATAAATTTGGTTTACATTCTACTCTACAATTTGAAATTTTTTAATTTATACTGACCGAGCTGGAGTGATTTTCCCATCTTAGCAGAATTTCTTTGCTCGACCGGACTATAGCTTATTAGTCTGCCGATTTCTAAAGCTGCCCATGATTCATGTATCAAGTAGCCTTGTCTAACTCACTATCTCTATTATATTCATAATATAACTTGTTCCTTGACTTTTGTATTGTTTGATTGAACTAACATTGTTGAATATGCTATTCAGAACAGTTGCTTTCTTGTTTGAATTTGGGATACTTTTACAAAGCAATTAATGGCTCAGTGGCACACCTATTCTTTCTCAGGCAAACATGGAAAGCAATAATGAAACAATCGACAATATGGACTCCATAGAAACTGAAAAAATGAGAGTACTCAGGAATGAATGTTACAAAACTGTAGAAGACATCGTCAAAGATGTAAGGTAAGGAGCGTTTATTTTTAGGGTGCTTTTAAGATTCCAATTGTTTGGGATTCCCATGACATAAGGTTAGCAAGTCTGATTTTATAAATTCTATAAGTACGGCCCAATCAAATGGCAAAATTCCCGTTTAAAGTGCATATCGTACATGCTTCAATAAAGTCGGACCAATTTTCAAACATCAAAATGAATCTCAATATAAATAATTTATAATGTAATATCAGCTTCCATGTTCCTCAAATATATGTACAAAATGTACTTGAAATCTCGATCAACAAAAACTATTCAGGCCTACCTTTCAATAAATTTTAGTTTCTTTGCAAAATGTTTGATCATTCTCTCAAGTGTTCGATTTTATTTTTGATTAATACCCGTACGCCATACCTGGTTGGTCGTCTTCTGGGTGTGACTATGTCATCGGCATTTGGCCTCAGGCGATCTCAGTCATCCGTACCTTGTATAAATATTTAGATGCCGACAAGGTGTCACCCTAACAAATTCAGCAGGTGTTGAACCCTCACAAACCTCAGCCTTCACAAATTCAGCTGAAACGGAGTTGACAGTTGTCAGAAATAGTCTGGTCGAGCAAAGAAGACAATCTGGCCAGATGAGGAAATGTCTGGCTCAATCAATATTGTTGGAAAATTATCATTTTGTTCTCAAAAATGTGAGCAGAATGTTTTTCGCAATTTGAGGCCAAAGTTATAATTTTGTTCATTATTGATTTTAAATATTTTCAATCAATATTGACTGTTATGGAGTCATCATCCCATTTTGCCAGAATGTCATCTTTGCTCGACCAGACAATAGTTGTGACCGTTGGCTACTCGGCAACTTTGCACTCTCACTGCAAGGTTAAACTTCCAATTTTGAAGTTTTTTTTTTTTAAATTTCAATTTAGACTCGTAGTTTTGTTTCAATTTTAGTTTCAATTTTTTCAAGTTTGTTTCATAAAACAATGTTTAGTAGTAACCGAAATGTATGAGGCTATCACACTCTAATTGGTTAGCTGGATTTTATTCAGAGGTGTTCTGCGCCGTCACTTGGTTACGGAAACTGGCTTATGGTTGAGAGGATCATCATGCTAGCCACACGTTACCTCTATTCTGTTTTTTTTTTTCAAATGGGTTGGGCTTTGTAACCCTTGGCCACCGCGACCGCTATTCGATCTTTTGTGGCATCCCCTTTTTGGCTTATGCCATGTTCCATAATCCAAGGCCAGAGCAGAATTTACTCAGGGCCTTGAAGTCCAGTTCTCTTGCCTCCTCCGGTAGGAGGGTTACCTTTCCAAGAAGTCTCCTCCTCATTTGCAATAGTGCTCGAAATTCCAGCAGCAAATGTGCTGCTGATTTTGTCTCTTCTATGCAGAATCTGCATTCCTCATCCTGACACAGTCCCTTCTTCTGTAACATATACCTGAATGGGCCGTGTCCTGTCAGGAGGCTTACTATTTGCCTCAGCTCCCTCTTCTCCAGGCTTATTACATTGCGGGAAGCCTTTGTTGAGGGTTTAATCAACATTTTTGATTGTCGTAGTCCTTCAGTCCTATTCCAAATCAAAATCTTCTTCTTTTCCTCCCATTCTCGGACTTTAGCTTTACAATAGCTAAAAGGAACCCCACAACCTGGTTCTGGTCCTACAAATGGAGAATCTGCACCTTTTTTGCAAGGCGATCAGCTATTTCATTTCCATAGATACCCTTGTGCCCCGGTACCCACATCAGGCTAACCTGATTCCTGACAGCCAGTTCCCTTAGGGACTTTTGACACTGTGTTACCAGCTTTGAGCTACTGGAACAGGCCTGCATCGCTTTTAGGGCTGCCTGGCTGTCACTCAAAATAGAGATCTTTGCCCTTCTCAGTCCTCTTTCAATGAGTTGATTAGCACACATCTCTATGGCCATTACCTCGGCCTGAAAGACAGTTGCCGTTTTTCCCAGGGCCTTAAATTAGAATTTAGTTCCTGGCCCATATATTCCAACTCCTGTCCTTCCTTCCCTGCGTGATCCATCAGTGTACCACTTCAGGGCGTTTGACTCCCGAGAATACTCTCTTCCACCCCTGTCACTCTCCAGGATTGTGACTCTATTCTGGTTGATGATTATAAAACTCACAACCAGCTGGTAGGCCTAAGCCAGCAGTGTTCATGGACTGTTGAGCCAGTTGCATACATACTACTAAAATTTATTACCATGAAGTAATGTGCCATCAGTTGATGACAATTAAGAATCAATTGAAAAAAATGAAAGCTTTCAAAAATTCAATCAGAATTGATAATCTATTTCGACCTATGAATATTGAATTAATAATAATTGGATCATTTTGCATCATCCTCCGGTAAATAGGTACTGATTCCAAATTACTTGACTTGAGCATTTCATTCTCAACTATTCTATTCGAGTAGTGTGTTTGTCGATAATTATTCTTATACTTTTTTCAATTTCAGCAATGAAGAATTTATAACAGCAATCGGCGATTCACAACCGTTGAAAAACAAATCAAGGTTTGTGGAAAAGCTTCGGGCAAAGTTCAACACGTTATTCGTATCAAAGACAGTTGAGCAATTGGATGAGTTCATTGCTGGAGAAAATCTTGATGGAAAATTTTCAGAGCTATCAATTCTAGAAGAAAATAATGCTGCTTATGAAGATGAGAAAGCATGGTATGTACATATACTCTACTAATTCCAATTTATATAACTTCCGTCACGGTGGAAGTTATACAGTCTCTCTATAGTATTCACTGTTAAGGTGGCCACCACATTTTTACAAGCACAATTGGGTGCCCAGGAAAAACTTGCCTCAAATTATCGTGAATTGTCGGGTATAGCTCATTGGTTTACCCGACTAAGAAAAAAATTATTGAATTTGTTATAGCATATATCTCAAAATTATTTGCAGATTCTCCTTTTTTGCTGTAAACGACTGTATAACTTTGATGTAAATCAAGACAGTAGTTACATTAAAGTACATATTAGCATACAGATTTCAATCATAGACTTATAAGCTAAATAGTGAATACAATTTTGGATCAGCTTCAGTGTTTGAACAGTATACTTTCATTTATATTTTTGCAATTTGAGATAAGTTATTAGAGACTGTTTATTCTCACTGTAGTTATTGGAATCAATCCAGAACCTGCAAATTACAATATAATCCCACTTGAGCCTCTTATACATGAGTCAAGTCGGCTCGTTCGGGCATTTTATCGTGTATTCAAGGTAATATTCAAAAAACTACAATAACAGAGTGGCAGGTCCGTAACAGTGTTTTGGAAAATTTTCTTTTTGTTTCAGCCATTTTTGGCAAATATTCTGTATTCTGATCTGGGATTGCAGAAAAACTGAACCCTGAACCCATTTACTCCTTACCATAACTTCTTAGCAGATAAACGACAATTATGATAAATTTTCTAACAATAATAGCTTAGGTTTAGAGAAATATATTTCGGAAATGCTGTGTGCGATTATTATTTATCTAGCTTTCGCCTAGGTGTGCCCATCTTTATTTCGCCTATTGTGACATGTTATTTGTATTTTAAAGCAAAACTAATAATTTTAAAATATTTGTATTTCTTAATGGATTTTTATAAGTTTTTTGTATTGATGGTTAATGATGTATAACATTTTGTTGTAATGTATTGTGCGAAATAAATTAATTTTTGAATTGAATTGAAATCTTAGAGAAAGAATTTACCATAAGAGCCTTCTCCATGACAATAGCCTCTCTTCCCCTGTTATTGATTAGAAAGCTTACAAAGATTTACTTGGTAAATGAAACATATTATTTTTTAACATTGCTTATCATTTCAATGCAAATAGTAATGAAAGATGAATATAGTTTGCTGGATTCCACCGAGTAGACTAATCAAAAGTGCCACATTCAATGGCCACATATTGCGATTGTACAGCTTCTGTACCGCGCATAATCCTCGTGAATACAAACTTTATTCTTTCTACATTGGGTTCACTTATATTTATATTCATGTCTTTTTTAGTTATGTATGATAAGCCCTGATTTCAAATTCACTCTTCTTGTATAGTCTGGACGAGCAAAGAAAACATTCTGGCTAGATCGGAAAATGACACCAGCTCAGTCAGTATTGGTTCAAATATTTTTAATTTGGTCTCAAATTGTAGAGCATAATGTGTTTGTTCTATAATTGAACTAATATTGACAAAGCTAGAGTTATTTTTCCATCTTGCCAGAATGTCTTCTTTGCTTGACCAGACTATAGTCTACCCAATTGAATAACTAAATTATTTCTTTTCTATCTATTTTCCCAATAATAGATTTAATAGCTATGCTTTTTTCATTCACAGGAGACCACCAGGTGATGTAGATAAACATTTACGTGCTCCGCTCATCTCAGAAAAGTTGAAGCACATGGAACGTTCAAAACAGTTTGTGGAGGAGAAAGAGAAGTCGGTTGAATTTTTGAAAACAAAAGTGATAAGAGGGAGGGATCAAGTGCAGCTTCAGATGAATCTGCTGGATGAGTTGCAAGATGCTGTATCAACGTCAGCCTTTGAATGCAAAAGTGTTTTTGTTGCTCTTGATAACCATGAAATTTGATGTATCTATCTCACCAGATTAATTTTATGCTGTATATTAACATTTTTACTATGCTATAATTTTCTAAAATGTATATTAACATTTTTATTATGCTATAATTTTTGTAATTTGTATATCATAGTATTTAGTAATTATATTTTTGAAACAATCATGTCTATCTAATACCTACATCATTCTATCACTGTAATTTCCTTAGATATAGAATATTATAAGGGATCATCAATTGTTCATTGATCTCCTGGGATTTAACATGCTTATTTAACGGTGATATAATTTGTGCCGTATCTACATAAAATGGGCGAGTTTAGACATATATATGTCTATTCTTGTAAATGGATGTTCAAGGGCATCATGGACATCCCTTTCATTAACACTGAAACATTAAAACATAGACTGAATTGGTCTTCTCAATCTTAGGAAACATTCTGATCTACAATTTGAAATCAAATCAATACTTTTTGAACGAATATTGACCGAGCTGGAGTCATTTTCTCATCTAGTCAGAGGGTCTTCTTTGCTTGGATAGACTATACCAGCGGAGACAAAAATGATAATTAGCTTATTGCTGGATTTAAAATTCCGTATCAACTTATCTTGATTTCTGTTTAAAATCTGGAGGAAGGGAGGCGTTTACCAGCAATAATCCCAGTTTTACTATTGCTCCCGGTCTTTTAAATTTTTGTTGAGTCCTGTATGGAACATATCGCTTTGCCTGGTTTCAATCGCATTTGCTATTTTCAATGCGGTAGGAAAAACACTCTGTAAGTTACAGGAGGAAGTCAATGAATAACAGGTTTGACCAAAATCACCAGAAGAATAAAATATTAATTAAAAATCACATAATAATAGAAATATAGATGCAAAAGAATTTTGTATTTTAAAATGTAGAGATTGGTACCGTACCTTTTTTTATAAAAGTCTATTGTTTTCCATTTTACTGCACGGTACCTACCTACCTATACCATCTTAAATTAGAAGAGGAAGTTAAATTAACTTACTAATAGAGGTAAGTAAGTTAAATTAATTATTTCGACCAGCGGTTCTATGACTTTGCTATTCATCCAAAAATTATTAGATTAAAAAAATGTATTATCAATAAATTAATTATAGAAAATTCTATTCATGATATTTATGGCCCTTTTAATGTAGGTAAGGTAATAATTATAACATTATCACAGACTAATCAGTTTGGTCCTATTAAAATTATAATTATTATCAGTTTAATAATTGGCTCTGTTTTACATTAATAACGGATAATCAGAGTGCTATTTCATTTTCTTGCATTGTCCATTTAAATTAAATTGAAAATTCAGCAAAAAAGAAGCATGTTGCCTACCGGTATAAATATAAAGCCTTGTCATCATCAGGTATATAAAAATCATCCCTCTGTTAATTACGTAAAACCCTTTTGAAAATAGAAATAAAGTCTTTAAAAATACAATTTTATGAATGGGATGTATTGTATCACGTTTTAGAACAAATTTTCGTTTGCCGCAACATTGAAACAACGAAAAAGCTTTCATAAATTAACAAAAGTCTAATTTTCAAGTTAGTACGTGCTTAATCAGAGTACAGTGAGAAAGGAATGTATTGAGCGATTCAAATAATCCACTCATTTCTGAAACATTCGCGCTGGTGTTTCGTCAGAGCAGAGGTCATGTTGTAAAAAGACTGCGTTGTTCTAGAGAGAAATGATCCCCAGCACAGCAACCAACCAACCAACGTCGATAATGGAGGTTGACTTCAAAACATAGTGCGAGTAAAATGGATGAAAATAAAAAGTTTGACTGTATTTGCCGTATCTGCACCGACGAAAGCGAAGGAATCGATATTTATAGTGAAGAAGGCAAGAAACTTAATCTAGAAGCGAAGATAAGAAAATATTTGTACATATCGGTGAGTAAAATATCGTGAATATTGCTTATAGCAAAGCGTTGTCTGCTAGGGGTTGTTTTTGATAACCTCTAGGTTATGAAAATGCTTCATTTTTACGATGAATAGTTTGGAACCTACTATTTTTATTCTCTTTATATCTGAATTATCTTTATATTCAATGATTTGATTCTATTCATGATAATTTTCAAAAAAATAAATAAACTTTGAAATTTAGAATACTGAGCGCTAAAAACACTGTGCCTGCTTACTAATCTTCATAGCTGAGTCCTTAGCCTAATTATAGTAACATTAGGTAGCCTGTATCTCTTGAAAACTGGAATAGATCTATTTTCCTTATTTATAATTTTAAAATATATTAATTCTGTTGACACACTAAATATTAGGTTACTATTATCAGTTTCCATACGGTAGCTTGAATTTTGATCTCTAATGATAGTAGGTTCGGTAACTGTTTGGCTACAAAGGCAATCGATTAGGGTTGTCATTCATTTTCAAATCAATCATATCTTGAAAAATGATTTTAAATGAATCGTTTTTAATTAAAGGTACGAAAAAGCAGCTCAATATCCCACTTTTATGATTACTTTGATGACAACTTTCAGTCATTTACCGGCATAAGTTAACTTAATTGTTCTGTTATGCAATTGAGTGAATTTCCTACCATTGAGAAATTAGGCCTACCATCGTATAACTTGAATCACCTTTATCAATCTTATTATTGTTATGCTATGTACAGACTAATAATTTTCTGAAAATAGGTAGTAAATAAAAAAAATCACTGTAATCATTGAGTTTAAGAAAATATATTTTCACTTTGTTTTATTGTTTCAATTTCAATCTATAACTTGAATACCTATAAGTCATCTAATAACTAAGAGTCAAGTTATTCAATTCCAATCTAAGGTACATCCCAAATGGAGTTGTGCACCACTCAAATTTTATGAATCATGAGTTTTGAGGCTTTTTAGACCATTTTTGTGAGTGTGGAGTGAGCCTCAGGTCTACTGCTCCCGATCTTGTAAGAGGCGGTACCGCGTCTATGATGCAGGGTTAATTATTGGAAGATAATGGATAGGTTTGCCTATTTAGTGGCTTAGTCAGTTTCATGACAGTTTTTTTAACTTATTACTGCTTACAAACCTTGGTCTCCTTCAATATTGTTTATTAATTTAGAACTGAGTTTCAATGAGGCCTTGAATCCTATACAAATAAGTTAATCTGAAAAAAAATCCTGTTTAATCCACCTAGTTATAATATTCCAAACATTTAAATTTTATTAACCTTCTACTTAGGCTATTTATTGCATGGATTAAATACTGGTATCTTGAAAATAATATATTTTAAAAATACCAAAAGACCACTTTATATATGCTATAATATTATATGTATTAAATAAATCCACCTAAATAGCAAGATGGGACTTCACAGAATTTTCATTTACAGGTCTATGTTGAAGATAATCTACCAAAAATGGTGTGTCAAGACTGCAAAATCAAACTAGATGAGGTCCATCAATTCGCCACCATGGCGGTAAAAATGCAAGAAAAATTGAAAAAATGTGTTAAAATGAAAAGCGACGAATCAACTGAAAACAACAGTGCTGAGTCCACTGATGATGAACACAATGGAAGTTTATTGCATTCTATACTAACAAAGGTGAGTTAAATTTGTTGCATAAATTTAATAAGTTACCTATATTATAGGCCTGATAGTTAGTAGAACCAGGCATATTTTTACGGCATCGAAGTAGTTTAAATTTTTTGACTGTAAATAGTGAGATGTAATAATTTCACATACCGGTATCCTGTTTCTTTAGATTTGATAGGACTTATAATTTCATAGAATAAGACGCTTCAAGTATAGTCTGTCCAAGCAAAAAAGACCCTCTGGCAATATGAGAAAATGACTCCAGCTTACTTGTTACTTACTTACTTAGCTTGGTCAATATTGGTTCAGAAAATATTGATTTGATCTCAAATTGTAGGAAACAATTTGATCTACTATCAAGACCAAATTTGTAATTCTTGAACAAATATTAACCAAGCTGGAGTCTTTTACCCATCTTGCCAGAGGGTCTTCTTTGCTTGTACAGACTATACCTATTCATAGTTCTTGAAAAGGAACCTGTGATTTCTTACATTCTTTTTTTACCTTTGCATTGTAATAGACGCTCCCAGTATTCATAATTATTGAAAATGAACTTTCAAACACATTTTCTCGCAATATTTTGCATGATGCCAATTCATTATTTTCTTCTGTTCAGGGCCAAAATTGCAGCAACGGAAGCACTCCAGCTGTGTCGGAATCACCTCCGCCGTCAGAGGTGACAGAGGTGGAGGTGCGCATAGACCCGATGCTCTTCTTCTCTTGCGACGACACTAACGATGATGGAGAGCCCGCTATGGAGGGCGCTGAGAACGGTGTGGGAGACCCGTTCGCCAATGTCAAAACCAACGACAAAATTAAGAGAGAAAGGTGAGTTTTTTAAACGATTTCATTAATTTGTGGAAGAGCTGAATTGTAGTCTCTATACCTTTTGTTTGATTTTGAATTAGTTGGTTGCTAGTTTGATAATGTGTTGGATGTTATTCTATGGAAGGGAATCAATAATAATTGGATCATTTTGCATCATCCTCCGGTAAATAGGTACTGATTCGAAATTACTTGACTTGAGCATTTCATTCTCAACTATTTATTCGAGTAGTGTGTTTGTCAATAATTATTCTATGAGATTTGTAATCTCAATGCTAGTTGTTTAATTTTTAAGTAGTTGATTTGATACGGTATTGGATATTTGAGTAAGAGGGGTTTAAAAATCCACTATCCATGGAAAAATAACAGTAACTATTGTTAAGTGTGTCCAAGCAAAGAAGACATCCTGGCAAGATGGGAGAATGACTTCCCACTTGCCACTTGTCAGTATTCACTCTCTGGGTGTATGCTCCGGATGTCGATACAGGCTTTTAATATTACTGGAGAGTGTCCTACTAACAGGAAAACCTTCCAGACAAACAACACCCAACATTCCCCAACAAATCCAGACAATTTCTGCGACTTTTTAGGGAATGGAGGGTATTAAAATTGTCTGAAAGTTTTATATTATACTGAGCTGAAAAATAGATAAACTAAACCAGAAAACAAGGAATTCAAAATGATGTAACTACAGATTTAACTGAATAGATAAACTAAATAGATAATTTATTATTTGATCAATTCAATGAGGCAGATAAGAAATCAAAATGACAGAAGTTGATAACATTGCTCCTTTATTGGAGGATATTTAAATATAGAAATATTAAGATAGTCCTTTGAATAATTGAAATTTGGATGGTGAGGAATATTTGAGTCTATTTTGAAGATGACTGATTCTTTGAATGATCTTCACAATTTACAGTAAGTTACTGGTAGAAGATTTTAGGTTTTTGTTTCAATGTTAATACTTGTAATTCACTTTATAGGCCTTTACGCGCACTAATTGCCTGATCAGGCCTTAATTAAAATTTGGTCACTCACGTACAGTTTATGGCGTCGGTCCCATGAGGTTGGCTGATGGACATCATCCGTGGACTAGTGAATTTTATCGTATTTCCAGACTTTTCAACATAACACGCAGATCATTCAAACAAGAATAGGAACTTTAGATTTATATAACAATAATTAGGAACTTTAGGTACTTTGTGCTGCTCAAATATTTAGAAAATTTAATAGGGAATCAGGCTTAAGGCCTCCTCTCTCCTAGCAAGTCTTGGCTGAGTAGATGGTATGCCCAAAGTATGCCCTGAGTATGGTAGAATTCTAAAGAACATTATGCTCTACAATTTGAGATTTAATTTATAGTTTTTGAACCAATATTGACTGAGCTGGTGTAATTCTACCATGTTGCAAAAATGTCTTGTTTGGTTAGACAGACTAAATATGTTGTTTGATTTGATAATGTGTTAGAGGCTTGAATAAAAAGGGCTTTAAACTTCATGCTCTAAGGAAAATAACGGTAAGCTTAATTGTTCTACTGGATGTTCTATTAAACAGATTGGACAATTAATATATATTTTGTAGATCAAAATCTACTCTCAAACATTCTAAAACTCATCATTCATAGGCTAATTTGATTATTCAGTTGAAATGAAAAAACTAATTGGAATGTTTTAGAGCCCACATCCACTGTCAGTTCGGACTGTGACAGTCAAAAACTGTGAGTGGATGGAGAAACCGTCAGTCCAGATAAGCTGTAAACCTGCAGGTCGATCGAACTGACTGGATGTAGACCCTTAATTTTATGCATGTGATGATATAAATTATCTTGTTATGATACATGAATCAAAGTACTTATTTTCTTCTAGGGCTACTGTATTTTTTGAAACTGAATAATTACAATCAGAGCAGCCTACCCTTTTTTAAAATTGTTAATTTGCTGTAACATGTTGTGTGGAATAAAAATATTTGAAAAAAAGGTACTCGGATTGTAATTATTTAAAGTTTCAATGAATCAAATTGTATCGTATTGAGAGGAAATTGATCCCTGTACACATAGCTCCACGAATTTGGGTAATTTGGCTTTTTCCACGTTTCCAAACAAATCAAGATCGTTTTTTGTCAAAAAAACAAACCAGGCCTAAGTTAATTGTGGTTTTTCAAAATAAATTGTAAATTACTTGAAAATGTCAGATAAAATACAAGAAAACAATCACCCGCAAGGAAAATCCTGTGCGCAGGTGAAGGTTATAACAAAGTCAATTGAAGTCCAAGTAAAGTCCATTAACAACTATCAAAACTAAATCAGAAATTTTAATAGCAACTATCATTCATTGTCCAACTATTGTTCATTTCAGTGTTATTTCTCGAATTTCAAGTGTTGATTACTCCAACACTAATTAAGAACATTAATAATTGAAAACATAACTATCATTCATCGTTCCACTATTTTTCATTCCAATGTTATTTCTCGAATTTTGATTTTAATTTCTCAATATTATTTTCCAGTGACAATACAAACTCGGTAGTGCGAGTACCTCCACCGCCTCTGGTTCCGATTCAATCAGCGAAAGAATTGAAGCCTTACAAGTGCACCATTCCCAACTGTCCAAGGGGATTCAACACCGAAATAGGATTGCAAAATCATTTATGGTGCCACACGCACGCTAATCGAAAAGTACTCACATCTGCTAATTCTAATCAGAAACGGAGGTATGGTGAAAACACAATTATTCTATTTCATATAGATACTATGATATATTTATTAGTTATACGGTATTTAATATTTTACTATAATTTATAATACTCGTATAATAATAAGGAAGGAAAAATGACAAAAAGGAAACCAACTATACATTTTATAACATAATACTAGTAACTTATTACTGCAAGGTTATTACACAATTTGAAATAAAATAATTGGTATTACTGAAGATGATTTGTTTTACAGATACTATAGGCCTATACTTATACAATCTCTACAACTTAGTTTAATTATACAGTAGTTGTTGAGGTTTCATCCCATTCATGCTCAGAAATCCATATCAACTCTTCATTTGGACACTTCATTTTATCTGTTTGTATTTTTCAGAAGAATAATTCATCGATTTTTGAAATGAATAAGTGTCAAAGTTCAGTGCATACCTCCTATTGTACCCCTTATTTATCTTCTAAATAATTTCTATATTATTTACCAAACTAACACTAATTGTAGATTAAGAACACTAATATGATTATCAGCAAGGGCATATTTTGGCTGCTGAAGCACGCCTTACTCAACCCAGACTTATATATATTTTTTTCTAATTCTATTTTACCTTTCCATATTTGTTATCAAGTTATTTTATTATTATCTTATGTTATTTATTTATATCTCCTTCTTTCTTGACTTTGCTATTTCCCGTTTTATATGGGGTCCTGTTTCACCCCATTATTTATTTATTTTTTAATTTGAATTTGAAATTCCTCTTGTATTTTTCAGGAGACGCAGACGAGCCACATTCATTCCAATGGCAGTGGTGGCAGTAGCGACTGATGCAGCTGACGTTGCTAGTAGTGACGAAACAGTTTCAAACAACTCGGGCCAGAGTTTTCTCTGTCCCATGTGTGGCAAGAGTATATCGACCAAAGGCAATCTCAAAGTGCACCTGGAAACGCATCGGCCCAAGGGCAAATACGGCTGCGACATCTGTGGAAGAATGTGAGTTTCCAATCTGAACTTATTGTAAGAACTATTGTGCATAGATTTATTATTAGTAACAAGAAAATAGTAATTTTTGTAATTAATAAAAATATTCTAGTCCACTACAATAGAATCATGCATAATTGATCACAATATTCCAGTCAAATATACGCTAATAGAAGCATATTCCCTCATGTTTCAGTTCCATCTTTCTACCCTATTTCGCAACTTTCGTATTGAATTCAGCATTCAAGATGGTAGACTACACTAGATGATTTTTTTAATGAATTTTAACTGCAATCTAGCACTTGGCTAATGAAGAGTTCAGTTCTATCCTAAATTAATACGGGAATTTCACACTAAAGAAGATCTTCAAAGTCAATCCTCCTTTGCAACTCTAACTGAGCAATGCTCTTAAATATTTTAAACACTAATCACACACTCCTAGTTTTACACATTCTGACTTCTGCAATCACACTATTCACATTACACAAGATCTGTAGGCTTCTTCCTTTTCAGTCTCCTCAATATTGTAGAATTGTCAACGAGGTCTAGAGCTTGAATATTCTGGTGGTTGTGTAGTGTCTCTTCATGATTTCTGGCGGCCTTTGCTATCATAACTTCTACTGTTTCTAACTGAAGGTCCCTGTGGAGATCTGAGTTTCTAACAAAGTATGGAGCATTGACAGCGTTCCTCACTAGATGATAGATTTATGAAATGTAGCGATGGAATAGTAGGATGGTCTTAATCGTACTGTGATTGACATTTCCACTCCATACATTTAATAGAGCTGCCAACATATTAACAAATAACTCCTTGCGACTGAATATAATATCAATAATGCCAGACTTCACAATTTGATTAATTCATTAATTTGATGAATGTTTCATCCAGTCTAATATTTTCTTGAGCAATCACTTGAATATATTTTCATTCAAGAAAATTTAACTGTGAATACACCTATATTACTTTGGTATTATATCTCTCTGATCTTCATTTTTTTCTGTTTTCTTTTCCAATATATTGCAAGTAATTTACTATAGTTGAACGCATGAGAATAGTCCAGTGAGATATGATGCAACGTTGCCAATACAGCTGATTGAAAATAAATATTATTTTGTAGTTCAAGCTACACCTGACAAAATGTTAACGTCTCTGGGTGCGGGTAGCACTCTACTGTTCCAGTTTTAATTGGACTATTTTCATACGTTCCCACTCTAATGATTTGTTTTATTGATTGTAATGTAAACTTCCATCATCTTTCATTCACCATGTAAACATCATAATTCACTCACTCATTTTCACCTTTGCTTAAAAAACTTGCTATCAAGTCGCAGTTGTACAGTCTGTCCAAGCAAAGAAGACATTCTGGCAAAATGCGAAAACTACTCCAGCTCGGCCAATATTCGTTCAATAATTATTAATGTGGTTTACTTGATAGTAGATCACATTGCTTTCTAAAATTTGAGATCAAATTGATAATTTTTGAACCAATATTGACCGAGCTTAAGTCATTCTTCAATCTTGTCAGAGGGTATTCTTTGTCTGGACAGACTATAACAATAATTGAATATGTTAGCAACTGTCACCTGCGCAAAGGGTTTTTCTTGTAGGCAATTGACTTTTTATCGTAATTGTAGGCTTCAATATTCTTAATGGGTTTTATTTATCTCAGAAAAGTCTAATTCGATTTTTGATGTTTTAAATTCAAGTTTCAAGACTCAGTCGAACCTGTTCCGGCACAAGGAGTACCACGGCGGCGTGCAGTACCCGTGCTTGGTGTGCGGGCGCGTCTATCCGACCAATAGCACGCTGAGGGCACACAGCATCACACACAGCACCCTGCGGCCCCACAAGTGCCCGCTCTGCGAGAAAACCTTCAAGCGCAATCAGGATCTCAAAGTGAGTAGCCTAAATTTATTTGAAATTACTTACTTAGTAGAATCCCCTTTTAGTCTCATTGGGTATCGAGGAAATAAACCATTTGAAATTAAATGGTCCAATTAAAAAGGTTCTTCTCACAGTTTACTTTGTAACTTGGTGGATTGTTAGCCTATGTTGATCTATACGACTATAAATAACTGCTATAACTTGAAGTAGATTTCAGTCTCACAATAATTGAAATCGAATGCTGCCTTTTTATATCATTAATAAAGCTCGTTGTTTTTTGACTATGTGTTTGGGGTTATCAAAGTCTCAGTGAGTGTTGCGCCTACAACGAACAAAATTGGCGAAGTCTGTGCAAGCATGGAAGACATTCTGGCAAGATTGGAAATTACTCCAGCACGGTCAATATTGGTTAAAAAATTATGAATTTAGTTTCAAATTGTAGGAAACATTCTGATCTACGACTTGAGACCAAATTTATAATTTTTGAACCAATATTGACTGAGCTGAAATCATTTTCCATCTTGCCAGAATGTCTTCTTTTCTTGGACAGACCAAACCATTTTAATCTATTTTCACTTGCATTCTCTCATTTCATTTCTGTTCAATTTCAGTTTCACAATAATTGAAGTTGAATGCTGTCTTTTTTATTAGATTTTTTAAGCTCGTTGTATTTTGACTATGGTCAGTGAATATAAGAATTCTCCATATTCTTTGCTATGGTCTGGGATTTGAGCTGCTATACATTAAGCCACTACTGGCAAGATGGAAAAATGACTCTAGCTCGGTCAATACTGGTTAAAAAATTATGAATTTAGTCTCAAATCGTAGGAAACATTCTGATCTACGACTTGAGACCAAATTTATAGTTTTTGAACCAATATTAATCGAGCTGGAATAATTTTACTTTCGATCTTGCCAGAATATCTTATTTCATGGACAGACTATACTATTTTCATATATTTTCCCTCGCATTCTCTCATTTCAGTTTCACAATAATTGTAATTAAATACTATCTTTTCATAACTTAATATTTTTCAATTATAATATGGGAATTGAGCAGTTATTTATCAAGCCACTATACTATAATTAAATGTTTGCACTTCCAATCCCAGCAATTTTTTCTTGTGGTCTCTCATTATTTCAGTTTGTTTTCTGTTCAATTTCAGTTTCACATCAACCAGCACACTGGCGCTCGGCCCTACCAGTGTCCCTACTGCCCGAAAGCATTCGCCAGTTCAGGCAACTGTTTCTCTCATCGCAAACGAATGCATCCGACAGAAGTGGAGCGGGACAGAGAGATGGCTGACGAAATAGCGCGATGATCGCTGCATTTAAGGTATTCACATATAAGTTTGGTATACAGTAGTCTGGTTGAGCAAGGGCGACGTTATGGCAAGATGGGAAAATTACTCCAGCTCGGTCTATATTGGTTTAAATATGATAAATTTTGTCTCAAATTGAAGAGCAGAATGTTTTCTATAATTTGAGACCAAACTTATAAATTTTTTGATCAATCTGGAATAATTTTTCCGACGAGCTTTATGCGAGAACAAATCTAGTCTAAAGCGACCTCAGCTGTTTCGCTCTTGTATACCGCTTTCAGAGTGTCCTGACAGAGCTGAGTATTGATAGGAGACATTCGCCATCCGTCAACTTAACTGGAGTTAAGAGTAAGTTGCCAACCACTAGTTTTGTTGGCATCTGCTAGTCAGGTTAAGCAAAGAAGACATTCTGGCTAGATGGGAAAATGACTCCAGCTTGGTCAATATTGGTTCAAGTATTATAAATTTGGTATCTAATTTATTGTAGAAAACACTCTGGCAAGATGGAAAAATGGCTGCAGCTCGGTCAATATTGCTTCAAATATTATAAGTTTTGTCCCAAATTGGAGACATTCTGGCAAGATGGGAAAATGACTTCAGCTCGGTCAATATTGGTTTAAAAATGATAAATTTGGTCTTGAATTGCAGAGCAGAAGGTTTTCTGCAATTTGAGACCAAATTTATATTAAGTAGAATGTTACAAAACTTCTCAACTAGCCTATTCGCTATGAGCATCTACCGTGCTGCGCTCTGGTGGATTATCGTGTGTACTTTTCTACGCGTTTTAGCATACAAAGCATAGCGCTAAATGGAAAAAACGCATTTATAATTAGAATGGTATTATTTGCTGCTTCATGCATTTCTCAGTAATTAGAACATGATATTTAGGATATGAATGTTAGTTATTGATAGTATTATAGCTCATTATATTAGAAAAAATCCTAGTTTTCAAGTATTTGAGAGCAGACAACCGCAAACAGATGTATTTGAGAGTCGACAAAAACTTTGAGATAACAGCTGATAAGTTATCTTACATGAAAATGAAAAATTGGCGCAAGCTCTCATTTATTTGAAAAGTTGAATGATATGAATATTCCTTATTAAAACATAATTAATGGAGTTTTTGCGTTGATAGTAACAGCTTATTAGATCAACTAACATAAAAACTATTCATGTACATTACCTCATGTACAGGTTAGAATGGAGCACTCCATGGTCCTACTTGATCGACAAATTCTTTTGCACGTAAACAAAACAATAAGGTTAGCTTCACGTATCAATATTTATTCAATGCAGTGAACCATTCTTTTTATTGATGAAACTTATGTCTGGCAACTGGAAAAGTGTAGAACTTGAAATTTCCATTGCGTGTTTTATTTTTACAATCCAGAACACAACAAATTCTCCAGGACATTATTTTAGGTTTAGCCCTATCTCCTCCAATGTTAATTCTCTCAATTTTTCGCCGAAATGATCCGCCAATAGCGCCTCGGTCGCCAAAAATATCCTTTCCACCCACTTGCACACAGCGAATAGTCTGGTCGAGGAAAGAAGACATTCCGGCTAGATGGAAAATATACTCCAGGTCGGTCAATATTGGTTAAAAAAATTATGTTTACAATTTAGTCTCAGATTGTAGAGGAAAATGATTCCTATAGTTCGAGACTAAATTTATAATTTTTGAACCAATATCGACCGAGCTAGAGTTATTTCCTCATCTTGAGTGAGAAAACACTCCCATTTGAGTCTTTTAATCTGGAGGAGCAAAATAATGTGGATGAGACTTCAAAGCTATAAATATAGTCTTTCCAAGCAAAGAAGAGCCTCTGGCAAGATGAGAAAAAGACTCCAGCTTGGTCAATATTTGTTCAACAATTATGAATGTAGTCTTGAAAGTAGATCAAATTGTTTCCTACAATTCGAGATCAAATAAATAATTTTTTGAACCAATATTGACCGAGATTGAGTCATTCTCCCAACTTGCCAGAGGCTCTTCTTTGCTTGGTCAGACTATAGTTGTGCTAGTGTTCTTATTGATTGAATACCGTATACTATAGAGCTGTAAGATTATACAGTATGTATGATTATACCGTTTCTATATTATTATAGTCGCATGATTCTCTCTAGCATTCTACTTTAAATATTGAGCTTTATATTTTTTAAATAATCCGTGTGATAACTTTCTAAACGTGAAATCTAACAAGAATTACAGCGACCTATGATCTATTGATAAACCCAGTCTATGGGAGTAGCTTCAAATTATAAACTATGTTATCATGGTCATTAGGAATCACTGCCTCTTATATATTTGTTGAGTTCCTACATAGAGGAATGTTATAAATCATTCCTATATGGTTATATGTCTTATATTATCATCCCTTAATGGTTCCTATGAGTTTCCAATAAACTATTTTCTCAACTCTTATGTAGGATACATCAGTGATGAATAATAATGATAATAATTTTTTTTTGTTTCAGGAGGCCTAGGTAAACCACAGTAATGTAGTTGACCACAGAAACACAGGGATTTTGGAAGTTTAATGTCGCCATAATATAATTATCCATTCACCACAACCGCCAACTGGAATCTAGTCAAACCAATAGCTCCAAATCGGAGTGAAGTAAATGGGTAAAGTCAACATTTCAAGTTTTTATTACCGGTATTTCTACTTTAGTTACTAATTGTACGTTTTATAATTTGTTTTTAATTTCAGCTTTTATGCTTAATCGTCAAGGAGTATTTGGTGGCATATTATTATAGGTATTCCGAACAAAATTCACAAGTTCTCTCTAGATCAAATTATGCTAGTCATGTTCTGTTTAGAAATTTTACCAAATATTCAGTATACTTTTTACTGCGCCTTGATAATATTGATACTAAATCAAATGAATTAATCGCTGGTATTCGAAGTCGTGGGAAATATTGATGCTCGGATTTTGATGCTTTCATCCGAATAGCCTACATTATCAATTTTGAGCTTGAAAATATTTTTTTGTATAATCTCTTAGGCTCACTTGAATCAATAAGCAATGAGCAACTACTGGCAATGGTCAATCAGCAAGCATTGACTGATAGGAGACATGCAACAAAGCATCAATGAGCAAGATCAGCTATGAAATCTAATGGAAGAACGCATTCATTGGCGATAGTATTATTTCTTATTGCATTTTTTGGTTGCTTGTTGCTAATTGCTCTTGTGTGATAATGAGCAATCACAGAAGTTGAATAATTAATATTTTTAAAATTATCTCCACAAAGTTATGGCCGGATTACTACAATTCAAAAATTACTTCAATAAAAATTACCATCTAAGAATTTGGAAAATTTTATTTCTTTGAATCAAGTGTATAGCTTTGATGTAAAATTTTCATGTGTTTTCGGCACTGTAATTTCGTATAGTTGCTTTAGACTTGTTTATATTATTCTTGATTATGCTATCGTTTGGTCTTGAATTGGAGTTTTATTAGTTTAAATCGTGATTATTTAGGTGTTCAACTCTCTGAATCTACTTATTTTCAGAAACCAAAGATTTTACCACATTAGAATACAACATTATTCTTAATTTTTTTATTATTATTTATTTTTACTATTTTATTTAGAAAATAAACCAATTAGTCTTTCAAGATCTGTTAATTTTTTGTTTGACAATCAGTTACACCTGAAATTGTAAATTTTCATAAACACTTATCGTTATGAAAGGTTTATTCAACAGATTCATTGAAGTCATAATTAAAATATTGCAGAGAATTGATATTATGACACCAATATAATATTATTGGAACATTATAACTGTTTGTATCTAAATTTTGAACAACTTGTCTATTAATTTATCGTAAGTTATTGTTTTATTTTTGCATTCAGTAGAATGTAGTCATAAAATGAATATTTACCAATTTACTTTTTGAAGATTACTGCCCATAGACTATAAAAAACTAGATTTATGGCCAAAAATTAGAAAAAAAGGAGCTGAATGACGAGCGCCTGGTTGTAAAAATGAATGGGTGACCACATTGTAGATAAAATGTAGTAGTTATTAGCCAGCCGATAGCTTTGAATAGACTTCCGTTTCGGTTATACGCTTTAAACAAATTTTATAAATTGAAATATTGTAAAATACCACTGCAATAATGACTGTTGTTAATTAAAAAAAAAAAAAATATTTTCTCACACAAATATCTCCACTCACACAGGTTACTTGAATTTATTATGCAAATCTTCCCACACATGAATGAATAATATAGGCTAATGAATAGTGTCCATTGTTTGAGTTATAGGTAATTAATTTACTCATTTGAATTATTATTGAATATTAATTTAGTTTCGATATTTTAAATTATTTTTTTGTGTGATTTTTATGTTGTACTTGAATTAATTTGAATAATTTATCACCTTATATAATATTGAGTGTATTTTTTATGTATTGTTCACAAGTATTATTTTTTCGGATACTGAGTACTTAATATTTAATTGTAAATATCTACCATTTTTGTTATTTTATCATAGTAAGCTTGTTCGTCTTGGTTTTCAATTATTTTGTGTTCGTTTACTAGTCGATTATGCTTTGGTGTATTTTTTGTCCCAAACATAATTATTAATTTATTATGATTACAGCCTATATTTTATTGTTGCCCATGTCAATCATCAACATAATCTATGAATTAGTTGCACCCACCATGTTTCAATTTTATTAGCATAGTTTATATTTTATACCTGAATATCATTGGTTATAACGCAATATTGTTATAATATCAACATTTTTTCAATTAGGCTACTGCAGTTGTAATAGATGATACAATATTTTTACATTGTGTAAATGTATGGCCGGTATTACACGATAATATTTCTATTATCATAGTTGATCATATAGGAAAGAGATGAAAATGTGATTTTGTATTTTTATCTCTTTCCATATGATCAGATATTTATTTATTATTTATTCATTTTACAGAAAAAGTAAACTTATTGGTTAAAAACACAGACTATTGTCCAAAACGTCTTTATACCAAATTTTGATTTATAAGTTCAAAACTAGGTTATATATTTTCGCAGCACTTTAATAAAGAATTTATAGTCCAGGAAAAATATCATATTATAAAAATTTTGAACTTAGAGCTATTGGATATCCAAAATGGAACAATTCACCAAATTTTTCTCACAATTTCTTTTAAAATATTTCAAAAACTTGAAAATTTTTAGCCACAATAAAAACACTACTTAGTTAACTAGTTGCTATGACAATATTGATATAGATGACAATATGATCATAGAACTATTATCTTGTAATACCGGCCTAATGCATACCACATTTGCCATTGCAATATTATATTTTTGACATAAAGTAGTGATACTGTTTGTTATTCACCGAATATAAATAAAATGTAATAATAACTTAGTATTAATGTGTCTGTTTAACAAAGACTTGATAGTACTGTATTTACAAAGTATTCGATTTATTTTTATGATAACAATGAAGTATTCGTTTGAATATTTTCATTCAGACATAGTCATTAATATATTACAATACGAGTATAGGATAGGTCAGTTGTGAATATAAATTTGTTTAAACACTTTAGTTGAGAACAATCATCAACCCATTCAAGTTATATATTATTAGATCTAAAATAATTGTATCAGTTATGTTACAAATTGAACAGTTTTAAAATTTTGTTTCAGACAATTTCTAAATTGATAATTATGAGTTATGTTAATATTAATTTAGTCATAATGTTTTTTATTATGAAAACTATTAGTTGTTTGATTATTCCAAATTTGATTTTAAAATATCCATTATTGTTCTTCCTATTTATTGCTTTATAGTTACTTAACGTAGAGAACAACCTTTTGGTTAAAGTGACTAATCTCTGTTTATAGTCTGTCCAAGCAAAGAAGACATTCTGGCAAGATGGGAAAATGACTCCAGCTCGGTCAATATTCGTTCAAAAATTTACAATTTGGTCTCAAATCATAGAGCAGAACAATTTTTACAATTTGAGACCAATTTTTAAAAATTTTTGAACCAAAATATTGCCAGAATGTCTTATTTGCTCGACCAGACTAAAGGTAGGATTCCCAAGTGACTCTATTCACATAACTATATTATAAATGTTTACTCTTTTATTAGGGTTACCAATGTATAATCAATCAATAAATAGTAAAATTCACTTGAAAAGGGTGAATTTCACTTATTGATTTATAATACATTAGTAGCCCTAATAACATGGTGAAAATTTGTAATATATTAAGCCTATGTGAATAGAGTTGTGATGGCTAGAGCAGCGCTGCTAGAGCCTCCTACGCTTGGGAATCCTACCTTAACACTACCGTATCCAAAAATTTCTCTTCACACAACAAATATTCCACATTCTACAGTGGATTTATTTTTGTGTGGATAATGCCACGTTATAACAAATAATATGATATTATTTCTATTTCACCATTAAAAATAAATTGTTAACTATCACGTGATATCACAATGTACATAATTAATTGTCTTGTCATTCAAGTCGGCTTTCGGGCTTGGAGTGTAGATGCTGGTACAGCTGAGTTGTAACGGTTCAATTTTTTTCGAGATTGATCAAGTGTTAATGTAAGTAATACTTGAAAAATTCTGGAATTCAATTTGGTTTCTCGCTTATTGTAATTATGTAATGAATACAATGAGCATCTGCAATTCAGAATCAATTCTTTGTAAAATTTATCTCAGATGCTGATTTACCGTAATCTGGAATGTTTCAAGTATCCATGAGTAGTCTATTTGAAGAAACATGCATACATGTTTATCATTTACAGGATGTTACCGGTGTTCATATAAAGTGCAATTACAATAGATTTTACATATTAGTACATTAATAACTTATACATGCATACAATAAATAATAGAGTACCTGAATCTCAAACAATACAAAGTTGAAATATGAAAGTATTGTACGTTGCTGTCAAGAAGATGCTTTATGTACTTAATCTAGTATAAAGTTTGTATTCCAATAAATTTTAGTTGTCACATACTAAAATACAATGATGTAAATCGGAAATTTCAAGTTATTAGCTGCAGAATAGCCTATTTGTGAAAATAATTATTTCAAATCCATATTTTTTCATAATCAAAATAGTTTTGTTCTGTATTATTAGCTGCAGAATAATTTGTGAAAAAAATTATTTGAAATCCATAATTTTTCATAATAAAAATCGTTCTTACTAGATTTTTTTAAATGTTTAATCTCCAATATGATTATTTTTTGTAAATACGCTACTTTGATCATTAAGCTATAACGGCATCATATTCAATAAGGTAATAACTTGAAGTACCTAGGTTTCGTTATTATCGCTGTACCTAAAATACTCAGCTTGATTGGGTATTGATCAATTTAAGTTGATTTAATAGGTCACTACATAACGTACGGTACACTTTCATATAATTTCACTATTAAGCTCTCGATTCATAAGTTCCCCATAATTTTCAATCTCTATAATATTATTGTTATCTTATATCGAGATGATGTATTGTGATGAATGCATGCTGTAGACTGTAGTCTGTCCAAGTAAAGAAGACATCCTGGCAAGATGAGGAAATCACTCCAGCTTGATCAATATTTGTTAAAAAATTATAGATTTGACCTCAAATTGTAAATCAGAATGTTTCCTACAATTTGAGACCATATTTATAGTTTTGCACCAATATTGACCGAGCTGGAATAATTTCCCAGTTTGCCAGAATGTCTTCTCTGCTTGGACAGACTGTAGCAAAACTCTCAATTAAACTACATTGTCACCGTACAGTATCTGGCACCCTCCAGGTTGATACAGTATAGCATTTGCCACTTTTGCCTTTTTTATACCTAGTTTCTAGGTATATTATTGCTTTTTCTGGAATTACTTTATTATATTTTCTAATTATACTCATCCATCTTTTTTCATTCTTTTTAGATCTATTTTTGTAACTATCTTCCTCGTACTTTTATCTCTTGAAATAATTACTGTGAATCTATGTTGAAAAAATCTTACTTCAATAGACGGCTACTGTAATCAAATAGTTTTGTTTCTCTTTGGAGAATGAATAAAAAATGCAATCCAAGGAATGTATATTAGCTTTTTTTAAAAAAACAATAACACGTTTTTTGAGACTTTGAGGGGAAATAATAATCACACATTACATTTTATACCAGTTTACTTTGAAAACTAAAATATTGATTATTTTAGTCTTGAATTGATTGCTTTTTTATGGCTTTTGTATTTTCAGTTGCTAGTTACAAAAATTATTAGTACCCAAGTACAGTAGTCTATGATTTCAATATTGGCTACACAATATTAAGAATGAAGATATCGTATTGTTATAAAAATCCAAGAGTACCATAGCCTATACTATCAAATTTCGTAAGAACAAAAAATGTCTCGTATGTAGGTACTGTGTTGTGTGTTAGTTATAAGCACTTTTGATAAAAAAGCATTGGTATGAAACGTGCAATAAACATAATTTGATGATATACTCATGTTTTATTACCGTATGACTTCCTCTACCAAAATAACATAATAATTAGTTGAAGAAATTCATTTTCAATGAAAAAATTCTCAAAATCAAAAGAGGATGCAGTAGGCTCTACTGCTTCACAATAATGATGCATCACAAATAAAAAACTTGAATCTTTTAAAGAATTAAAAACTATATGGTGTTTGTTCACCTTGAGTTTCCTTGAACCTTTTCTTTTGTTACTGATGGCTCAAGATTCACACCTTAACAAATGTCCTTGGACTGAACCATAAAGTCTATGAAATGAATGATTAAATGTCTAAAAAAGGGTAAACCCGATGAACTTTGCAGTTTTTCTTCAAATATGTTGAAATCTTTCTAATTAAACAGTTCATTTACTATTATTGTAGTACTAATTCATATTTGTGTATTATTCACGTAGATACAGGCGAAAGAAATATAATAACTCAAACATCACAATATTGGCAGCAGTATTAAAATACTGTAGGCCTATCTTGATGAAAATTGTCTTTTTATTTCTAGGCTACCAGTATAGTAGTATTAATTCTTCAATCAATATCTGATGAACTTCTCCCTCTTTTATGTACAATATTATCTATCTATATCAAAAGCTGTAAAATGCATTTAATTGTAAAAACAAGTGTTCGGTTGTCTTGATCAGTTTTAGGACTCTATTCATCATCCTGATATAAAAAAGGGGGTGTCCGGGGGGTTCCCCCCCCCCCCGGGAAATTTTTATGAAATTAGGCCATTGAAAACAGCATTCCAGATTAGTTTAAGAGCCTGTCTTTGATTGATTCAATTCACGAACAACAGAAATCCTTTCTCACCACTTTTATTGAAATTAATTGTAATTTATTATTCCTTCAAAACTCCACTTATTAACTCATGAATTTAATACTAATGAATTATTTCATCAACTTGGCTACTATAAATAACAAACTGCAATAAATATATATTTATAATAGTTATTTTTATTACAAAGGACAGTTTGATAACTTATTCTATCCATACTCTGACGGTGTCATTCATAAACAAACAGTGTCATTCGCTTTGTGGACAAAAGTATTCTCACCGACAGGGGGAAATTTTTCAAGAACAATGTACTCTAGGGCTATATTTTTGAGAGTTTCTAGCCTTATAAGAAATTCTAATTGAAAGTACCATGATCAATCATTCTATCAATGCACTAATTAATTAAGTTACAACATTTCTATCGGCAATCATTTTCCACAGTGATATAATCAAATTGGGAAAATTAAAATTTGTAGGAGATGGAAAGCAAGCTGCGCTCCAACTATAGTTATCTTTTGAGTTTTGAAATAAGTTGATGTAGGCCTACTCCGAATGAGATTATGGTATAAACTTTCTTGAATAACTTACGTTAACTTAAGTTTTTGGTTCAGGAATGATTTGAATTTAAAGTGTTGAGGGTGTTGATGAGGCAAATCGAATCATTAAATAAAACAATAAAAACTTGAAGAATATTAAATTTGTTATTAAAAGAAAAAAACTATGAAATCACCATGTTGCCATGTAGAAAAATATCAGTATTATAGTCTACAGACTTCGAGTGCTTTATTAGTAACTAGTCAATTCGATATTCACACTCATAGGCAGATTCTTGTGAGTCCAGTGAGTAACTTATGTCGTAGATTAGAATGCAGGGCCCTCAAGGTTTGGCCTTCGTTTCTGGGCACTAGACTCGATCAACTCACAGAAGATTATATGAAGAGGGATTTCAGCATTTAAGGGGCCCTTTCAAGCTCTCTTGTGATGGGGGCCCCTCATATGTCTAATCAGGGGCCTTAAAAGTCTGGTAAATTTGTCAAATTGTAATAGTATTTATTATAAAATAATTTACTTGCAACCGAATTTTTAAATTTTTAATTTTTGTGCTGAGGGTATCTTGGGCCCCTGGGGCTCAGGGCCGTCGGCGATCGCCGACTAGTCGACCTGGCCAGTCCGACTCTGGCGTCGCTACATTTCAAGACTAGTATGTAGCTACCACGCTACTTTTCGTATACATCAACTCATATAATAGATAGTAGCGTTAAAAATCGATGCCACCAGCCCACCAGTGGCAGTCTCTCAAGTCTCTTCGGTAGTCTCTCAACTTGGATTCAAAACTTGTAAATTTGACACATAGAGCGCTTCCATCACAACGTTCTAAAGGCTGTGGCAGTGGGATTGCGCAATATTGTTTAGATGGCATTGGTGTGATAACAACTTCGCAGACGCAGACTCGCATCGCAGTTCGCAGAGTGACTTACGTTGCTTTGTGAGGTTGTTGGATGTAGATTGCGATTTGCATTCATTCGTTGGTTTGTCCGTTTACGGTCGCGATATTGAAACCTGGCAAGGTAAATATTGTGTCTCAATTCGCGCTATTTTAACCTTTAATCAGCGGTAGTTCGAAAATGAATACTTGAAATATTTTAGTAAGATAAAAATTTTCTATCAAGTCATGTGCGTTGAGGTTACCTTACTTCAGACTGTTAGTGGATGCAACTACATGTTTCATAAATAATTTGTGCCTTTTAATCATTGAATCGAGTTTCTCTGTGATTTCTGGTCGTATTGCCAGCCAGTTCTACAATTGATAAATGAAGTTTTGAGAAAAAAAGTGAAAATGAACGCAGAACACGAAATGAGACTTGCGAATGAAGACTGGAGGAATCAGGCTCATCTGCAGAACAGGATTGTACAACCTCTCCTAACAGGTACTAGTTTAAAAGTTTAATTCATCATTTTACTCAAATTTCAAGTGTGCTGTGGCTCATTTGTTATTTTAATTGTTTTATGAGACCTAGTACTAGCCCACCAACTTTGTTGCAAATCTCAAGATTTTAAACACGGTAGGCTATACTTCTATCTTAAAGGCTACTATATAATATATATCTCATATGATAATATAAGAATAATATATCTTTCTATGATAAATACAAAGATCCTCTTTGCCGTCATCTATCTATGGTGTTCCTACCTGAGACCAGTTGTTAGAAGTCTTTAAAGCTTGAAGCTAGGAGCTGCGAAGGAAAACCAGTGTTCAAAACGCTCCTTTACACAAAACCATCTTCGTTGATCAGTGATGACACCCTGCAGAAATAAATATCACTGCCGATCTCTGAGACCGGTATTACGGTTAAGGTGTTAACATGCTGAAACATCTTGTCTCTTTTGATTTCAAAACTAAACTCTCATTACATCTCAGGCACTGACAGGCACAGCTAAAATGCTAAATTACAACTCTAATGGACAATATCAGCTGTTGAAGCGCACAAGGAGCAGATTAAACAACCCAACTTTTGGCGTCCGCTATATCGTACACTTTATTACTATATTAAGTTATGTACTTGTAGATTAGTTAAGTTATAGTCTGTCCAAGCAAAGGAGACCCTCTGGCAAGATGGGAAAATGACTCTAGCTCGGTCAATATTGGCTCAGATATTATAAATGTAATCCCAAATTGTAGAAAACAATTTGATCTACAATTAAGACCACATTTATAATTCTTGGACAAATATTGACCAAGCTGGATTTCCCATCTTGCCAGAGGGTCTTATTTGCTTGGACTGACTATAATTATCGTAGTATCGGAAAAATACTCCCCAGATATTGTGCTCCACCCATTATTTATAACTTACTAAAAAAAACAAAACTAGCTGTCGCACTTATGTAATAGTAAATTTGAATAAATAAAATAGATTAAATCTGCGTGTTCAATCACAAGAAAACAGACTAGGTCAAATACAAGTAGTGTCAAATAAAACAATCAAATTATAATGTATCTTATTGAAATGAAATGTTTTGAAACCGATTGTATCTTCTTGAAAGCAAACAATAGTCAATCTCTAAGTATAGTCTGTCTAAGCAAAGAAGACCCTCTGACAAGATGGGAAAATGACTCAAGCTCGGTCAATTTTAGTTGAAAAATTATCAGTTTGATCTCTCAAATTGTAGGAAACAATTTGATCTACTATTAAGACTACATTTACAATTCTGGAACAAATATTTATCGAGCTGGAGTCATTTCCACATCTTGCCAGAATGTCTTTTTTGCTTCGACAGATTATAGGTTAGTAAGATTATAGAGAGATGATAAATTACCAATCAACTAATTTATATCCTACAAAAACCTCCATTTAAATAGGCTATACGAAAAAATATTTCGTTGAAAGAAGTAGGCTAACCTATATATTTTTTTAACATTGAAGAGGATCCTATATTTTAAAGTCCTGATAGAACAATTAAAATGACTATGTTGCAACCCAAATTTAGGCTGTTTCTATTTTGTTGAAAAAAAATTTAAATGTTACTATTTTATTTTAACAGGATACTATTATTAGCTTACAACAGCATTTGTCATCATTGAAGAGCACTAACTTCACGCCGCTCAGTTGGTTGATTTGAAAAAGCAATTCAATCAAATTTAGTTTGAAAAAATACAGTACATGAAGGTTTTATAAATTATGCAATTATAAAAATAATACATTAACCTACTAGTAAAATTAAACCCATACATCAGCAAAGCTAAGCTTGTACGCTGATGCTGAATGTTTTAATGACTGGTATTTATTCTAAAGAATTGATTTTTAAGAGTAGTAGGCGCGTTATTTATTCCAGTAAAATGAAACAGAGAATAACTAAAACGGTACAGTAACCGGCGTTTAGTCACCTTGACATAGTATAGTCCGTCTAAGCAAAGAAGACATTCTGGCAAGATGGGAAAATGACTCTAGCTCGGTCAATATTGGCTCAAAAATGTAAAGCAGAGTGTTTTCTACAATTTGAGAACAAATTTATAATTTTTGAACCAGTATTGATCGAGCTGGAGTAGTTTTTCCATATTGCCAGAATGTCTTCTTTGCTTGGATAGACTGACTATACCACGGTTCTAGATTGTTATTCATATGCATGAAATATTTTTGAATTATTGAGGCTCTGTGACGGAAAACCTGGTAATTGCAGTATGTAACTCTTCAAGGATTCAAGTTTCTCCATAATTGATATAACTCAAGGTTTCTGTTCTCATTTAATAAATTTTGATTCATTATAAAACAATATTTAATGTTGATTATTTAATAAAATATTGTAATCAACTTGGCTGGGCTGGAGAAGTGAGAAGTCCATCTGGGTTCATTTCACTACCCAGTAATAGACTTTTCGAAATCACAGGTTATTGTTAGAACTCTATTCCAAGATTTCCTTGCTGTTGAGTTCTGTTATATTTTTAATCTTTCAACAATGACAAAATTCACCAGTTTTTTCTTATGTTCTGTTTCAGATTTATACGAGATAACAATGGCCTACGCCTACTGGAAATCTGGAAAGACAAAAGACTTTGCAATTTTTGACCTATTTTTTCGACAAAATCCGTTTCAAGGAGAATTTACAATATTTGCTGGCCTTGAAGAGTGCCTCAAGTTTCTTCAAAACTTTCATTATTCTGATAGTGGTGAGTGCATACTTAATATTCATTCAATTGATTTCAAGTTTCAAGTAAATGTTGCATTTTCGGCTCATTCTGCTGTAATAGGATTTCCTTATTTCTTAAGTTTGTTTCACACCAAGTTGATTTACTAGCTGCTTCTAAATAATAGTAAGTGTAAAATAGGTATAGTAGCTTCTAGTAGCATCTGCCGTATTCTATTATAGTCTGTTCAAGAAAAGAAGACCCTCTGGCAAGATGGGAAAATGACTCAAACTCGGTCAATTTTATATGACATATTTCATATTTATTATCAAATTGTAGAGCAGAATGTATCCTATAATTTGAAACCGAATTTATAATTTTTGAACTAATATTCACCAAGCTGGAGTCATTTTCCCATCTTGCCAGAGGGTCTTCTTTGCTTGGACAGACTATACTAGCTTATGTTTTGCTAGCAGGTGATGGAGTAGCTAAATGTGACTCAGGCAGGCTTTGAATAGAATAATTTAGATGTTAATCCTTAACTTGGGATTGTTTGTCTGTCTTTATGTTTTTATTCAAGGCCGGTATTATACGGTAATATTCTCTATTACATAATTATTTATTTATTCATTAATTTTTACAGAAACTATTAAACTTAAGTTATTGGTTAAAAACACAGACTGATGTCCAAAACGTCTTGGACCAAATTTTGATGAATTATAAAGTTCGAAACTAGGCTAAAGCTATATTTTCGTAGCACTTCAATTAAGAATTTTTAGTCCAGGAGAAATACCGAATTATAGAAATCATGATTTCATATTAAAAGAGTTGAAAATACGAAATCATATTTCCATCTATTCTCTTATTAAATAGAAAATATTGCCGTTTAATATGCTGAATATTATCAATGTTTTGGAAATTATTTGTTTCTTAAATCGTGTTTCCAAAATAGGAGGTAATTTAAAACATCATATTTTCAGTATCCTATTATATTAAGCGAGTAATTTGTGTATGTATGTATGTTTGTATGTATGTTTGTATGTATGATTGTATGCATGTTTGTATGTATGTTTGTATGTATGTTTGTATGTATGTGGAACCACGGATCTAGAAAACGGATCTAACGATTTCCTCGAAATTTGAAATGTAATATAACCAAGATGGAAAAATAAGATTGCACCAGGTCTCATGTCTGGGAAAACTCTCTGGCAGGATTAATAAAAGAATAAAATATTCCTTATTCAGGCATAGGTCTAATCCCAATTACTGCGTATAATGGCTGTTATCGTTAGCTGACCAACGCTATCCAGCTGGAGTGAATGGAGTTAAATTCAAGTCTATAACTTGTGAGAGGTGATCATATCAATTTTTAATTTATTTTTTACAAGGCTGGAGGTTCCTTGATTTTTTACAATAACTTATTTGTGTAATTCAATAATAATTTATGTAATTCAACGGTTCGGCCGCAGCTTCAGAGCGAAGCTCGGTACCAGATATTTAGAATTTATCTGTGTATAATTAATTTATTATTCTAGTGTTTAAGTTCTAAATGAATGAAAATGGTTATAATTTTCTTAGTTTCTAGAATTTACAACTTGATATATTATTCTGAAGATGTAATTTGTTATATTTTTTTACAATGCAAAACAATAAATTTAGTATCTTATAATAAAGTTCAGTAAATAATCTAGTAACTTATAATAAAGTTGATGATAAATTTTAGTAACTTATAATAAATAATTATAGAGTATTTCCAATATTAATTTACTTCAATTGTGATCAATCATAACTTCTAGTAATAATAATAAATTTTAGTAACTTGTAATAAATTTCGTAAGAAAATAATTATAGAGTTTTCCTAAATCAATATCAATTTACTTAAATTGTGATCAATCATAACTTCAAACTTTTCCTTTCGTTGGAATAATCTAATATAGGATATAGTGTATGGACTGGCTTGCGCAAATGTGTTTGACCTCATATTCCAACTTCTAGTATTCGCAATTGGCCTGTTCGCCTTGAACGTGGCACACATTTCCAGTTTTTTTGTCCAGATTTTGATTTTGTTGCCATTCATTTCAACTGCAGTGTTGTATTTCATTAAGCTTCGTATTAGCTTGCTTAGAAGTTGAAAGCTAGGCCTAATCGACAAATTCTTTTATCGATGATTTTTTATTCGTGTCACAATTTTCATTCATTGATTTATTCATTCTATTTATTCATCCATTGTACAAAATCATGATAATATTATGAAAATCTAGGCTCAGACATTACTATATCTCTCCCAAATTTTGATAAAATAATATGCTGTAGGTTTGTTGACAAATTGAATTATTTTTATTGGGGTGCCACTAAATTTCTATAGTCTGTCCAAGCAAAGAAGACATGCTGTTAAGGTGGGAAAATGGCTCCAGCTCGGTCAATATTGGCTCAAAAGTTATAAATGTGGTTTCGAATTGTAGATAAGAATGTTTCATACATTTTGAGACCTGATTTATAACTTTTGAACCAATATTTGCCGAGCTGGAGTCATTCTCCCATCTTGCCAGAATGTCTTCTTCGCTTGGACAGACTTTACCAAAAGCTTATTGACAAATATTTGTATTAATGATTTTCAACCTGCCTGACTCAAAATCTCCACCCCTAGGATGCTTAGGAAATCTAAAAGACCGAAATCTGATTCATGTTATTCATTCAATTATTTTAAGACAATAAAGACATTCCTAGTTATCTTTAGTAATTTCTTCTGTTACGTGGTTATTTCAACTAATGAAAGCTCTTTCACATCTCTAAATGGTCTAGTCTATAATAGATATAATATATCTATTATAATTAATGGTCTAATAAAATTAGTGCTCTAGTCTAGCTTTATCAGGCTATCGAATTCCTATTGTAGTTTATATAAAAATCTCTTCGAAAAAGTTGAATAAATAAATGAATAGAACCAACCTTTCTATATCACTATTCTGATCTTTGAATCAGTTTTTCCTGATTCTTCTCCAAAATCGCCTGCTATTTGATTTCAAATGAAATGATTATTCTTGTCTCTTTTAATCAATCTTATCTTTCATCAAATAGTCTAGTCCGTCATGAATCTTGAAAAATCTTAGGAAGTTGAGATGGCCGAGATTCAAGACACAATCAATTATTTAAAACAATGAAGACTCTCTGAGTAGATTTGAAGCAATTCTAGAGAGATTGATAGGCTCAGAAACTCTGAATCCCTAATAATTAAATACGGGGAAGTATTTAATCAATAGATTCATTTTCAAAAAACCATTTTGAAATCTATAGAACTGATGTTGATGTGATGTGCCGTTTCCATCAGTTTCATTAATAATTATTAAAATCATTGGTGAAAAAAAAAACAATCTTTATAAAATCTTCATTCCTATTTCAAGACTGAATGACTACGAAACTAACATATCAAATAAATTTTCAATTGTGACTTTGATGAAAAACAACCTGCTGTTATTTATTATCTTATCACTGAACCTCCGACCTAGAGCAAGAATGTCAGTTTGATGTAAGTCAGTGACTGCCTTCTGCCCACCTGATAATATGACTTCACCTCGCATGTTATCTAAACTTGACAGAAGTAAAAATTTGTGTGGGATCAAATTTCAATCCGAACCGTACAATCTCCTCATATATAACTGATGTTATGATATATAGCATATAATATAACTCCTCATCTACAACTTTGGAAATAACTTACTGATATCAAATTAATTGAACCGTTACTGTATAACGATAAGTTTATAAAAGTATTCATTTTGAAAACATTCATTTTGATTCATGATATCCAATCTTCTACAATTCCATGTCTCTAATGTAAACAATTTGCTTCTAAAATCAGTTGAATAGCTGAGAGCTACAAAAGTTTTCGTTAACTCGTAAATTTTAATTTTTTCATTAAAAAATAAATGTTGTCTTATTTCCTGAATGAAAATGGAGAGATAAAGAACATGTTTCATTAACCCTATTCATGAATTTCCATCTTATACAAAGTTTTCTTAGCAAACGTACTCTTCTTCTAAAAAGCTGTAAAATTTTTGTATTTTCTTTCATTTGAAATCTATGAAACTGGAATGAAAAACTGGACTTGAGCACGTCAGTTCATCCACAATATCCAATATTTTCCATTCCATATAAGGTTTCCAAGCTCATATTATAGGCGGCTATACTTTTGTTCAACTCTATTATTCAACTATATTTGTTTTTTCCTCTAGAACTATGAAACAGGACAGAAAAATATACAGTTTTAGAACTCAATTTACAACTGATGGCTCGTGCCTACGAAACAGGTGAAGTGCTGTACAGTGGAAGATACGGGCACTTCACCTGTTTTGTGGGTTCGAGCTGCCAGTGCAATTCACAGTCCTAGTTCATGACTTCATTCCTTACAAAGTTTTTCTTGCTTGATATTATCATGTCATGCCATCATATCCTAGTCCAGCGATCAGAATAAAGTTTTTTTTGTGGATTAAACATGATTTTTCCAGTTCTCGTGCACAGTCTGCGAAAGAGCTGTAAATTATGCTTATTTATTAGTTTCATTTGTAATAAAAGTTGTGAAATTAGGTTGTAAGAATATTGTTCTCTAAAAATTATGTCATGGTATAATAAATAGGCATACTCTAGCTATCAACTTGAAGTTTTGTTCAGAATATGCCTCAGTTTTCTTCTTGGAATAAAGTTTTGTAAGGATTGTACACAATTTTTCTGCTTACGAACTCAGTAGGCAAAATAACTGAACTGCAAGTTTTACCTTTTTTAATTGTCTGTGAAGTAATTTATAAACCTGGGAAATTAGGTTGAAAGAGTATTGTTCCGTGACCTACAGTTGGATTAAAAATATTCCGCTGCATAAACGATTTTCCATTCAGTCAATCCACATTTTTGGAGTTGATTTCCACGATTTTGATGATGATGACGATATCAACTATGATGATGATGTATTTAGGACGTTGCTTCCCAATCGTTCTATTTATTACGAGAAGCCAGTTCTTGGTACAAGCTATAAGCAACAGCACTTGTTTCGTGAGAAATCTAAACTGTGGCGCTGAAAAAGAAATAAAGAAAGAAGCCCAACTAAAATGATAGACCGTTGGCATGAAACATCACTTTGAATGCTCGTGCTGTCAGAAGTTCAGGGACGTTGGGTAGATTGTTTGAGATTCTATCAAGTTGAATAAGTATTGGGTATTGAACGGGTTTTTTGGCTCAACAAAAACTTGGAGGCCTGAATCCGTTCGATTGGTTGTCGGCTGAAAGTTGAGCTACTGTTCGTGGACAAGCGGCTTGTCCCAGTGGTAGAGAGCGTCTAATCGGCGAGATTAGATAAGCGACGTGCCTCTATCACCACTGTTGTAACGGTGACCGGCTCCTCTGAATTCAATTCATGAGCCTCAAAAATCGCTTCCCGGTGGTTCGGAACCCACCTAAAGCAGTAGGTCCATTCATCTCTCATCATCATCCTTCCCATTACCCACGCACAGGCCCAAGAGCCCATGTGGGCATCACCCTCAAAAAAAAAAAAAAAAAAAAAAAAAAAAAAAAAAAAGATGATTAATCTCATAAGGTTGAGTGGTAGAAAGGACTTCTTAGTCCTAACTCCGCCTAATAAAGGATATTTTCATTTCATTTCCATTAATCACTGGAGTTGGTTTTGTTGAAGGCTTACTTCAATGAATATTTTGGAAGAATCAAACTTAGGGATGGTTGCATGAAAGCCTGTAACTTTTATCCGTCGTCTAATGAAATCATCTCAGAGCTGAAGTTATCTTGAATCTCATCATTACAATACAATTAGTAACCAATTTCATTAGAACATTTTAAATTAAAAGACAAATTTTGTCAAACCACTGATTTATTGATAAATTGAGATACTGGTTTCGGTTGCTACACCATTATCAATCTCTGCTAAACTTTAGACTACGCACAGGCCATAGTGCCCATGTAGGCTCATTCTATTATAGAATTGTTAATAAAAGTTTAATCTAGTACTGTATTTATTCATAATATTGCAATCATCAGAAACAAAAATTTAGTCTAGTACTTTAATTATCTATAAGATTGTATTATTAGTTGATAAAATATTATTTCATGTACTGTATATTGATTGTGGAATAAACGAGATTTTGATTTGATTTGAAATGAACTCAAATGCCTCAGTTTACCAGAGATAGATAATGGTGTAGCAACCGAAACCAGTATCTCGATTTTTTAATAAATCAGTGGTTTGACAACTTGTCTTCATATTTAATAATATGTACAACTGCAGTAAGTTGACCTCAATATCACCTTCACAATCACTCAAAAAGTTAATTATAACAATTCAAAATTATTGAGCCCATGGCAAAACTTCCTCTTGCTTCTACATTACAAAGCTAATCTTGGCAATTTAATCGTCTTTCTCGGCTATATTAGTGGTGAATTATAGAATAATTATAAATTAAAATACCATATTAATTATTGATGCGGTAAATTAAGTATTCAAGGCAATAATGAAATACTCTTGTTGCCTTAAATTCTTCTTCAAATTTTCAATAATTAATAGTATTTTTATTCATGTCGGCTATAATGATTCTATAATTCAGCACTAATAAAATTGTCAAGATAGCTTCTGTAGATAGCCTACTGTAAACGTTGATTATTGAAAAAAAATTTGAAAACCCCCAAAATGTCAAAACTTTGGATGGAAATTATTATCTTCATGATTGTTTTTTCAACAGCATAACTTCTGGTCTAACGAAATTTGGAACTAGAACCAGTTTTGAATGAAAGTCTGTTGATTCTTCTCACAATGTATATTTTTCATGAAAAAATTAAATAAGTTGAACTATTCAACTGAGTTGTGGTCGATATTGTAGAAACGTTCCATGATGAAATAAACACACAGATTTTGTCAATTTTCTACACTGTTTATTTGGTACACGACCATGGTTTCATGACCACACAGGTCACATTTTCAAGCTGACTAAAAACTAAAACAGAAATGTTGAAAAGTTTAAAATAATACATGGTAGCCAACTTAATCTTAAGAGATAATAAATTAGCCTACTGAACAGTTTGATACATTGAGACAATATTTTAGTAATATTGAGTAAATGTGATATTTTAAGTTTTAGTTTTATTTTATTTTACTCTCAATCATACAAAAAGCTATCGTCAGCTTCAACAGGGTTTAATATGACTTATTCTCAATCAAATGTATTTTTCTATTTGAATTTAGGAGGTCATCTATAATAAGTTCTATTTTCTCCTATTCACACAATAAGCTTTCATCAACTTCAACAGGTTTTAATATGACTTAAGATTGAATATAGTTCTTTCTAGGATTAGTACTTTTATTTTTCAAAGTTATTTATGTCTTTCATTCCTCCAACTATAGGATTTCCTCAAACAATTTGAATTAGATAAGTAAACAGATTACAGATATTATGATCACACAGTAATGAGATGTATTTTTCTATTTGAATTTAGAGATTAGTTTCATATATTAATGTAATATATTTATAATATTATCTACTAAAATAGTTTAACATTATTTCAAACATCATGAAATTCACCATTAATATTATTGTCTCAATGTATCAAACTGTTCAGTAGGCTAATTTATTATCTCTTAAGATTAAGTTGGCTACCATGTATTATTTTAAACTTTTCAACATTTCTGTTTTAGTTTTTAGTCAGCTTGAAAATGTGACCTGTGTGGTCATGAAACCATGGTCGTGTACCAAATAAACAGTGTAGAAAATTGACAAAATCTGTGTGTTTATTTCAATAAGTTGAACTATATTTGAATTTGGATTGTCTAAATATATACGAGTAAGTTATATTGAAAAATATTTGAATTTCAATTTGTTCCAAACTTGTCGGCTTATTATTTTTATTACTTTCCAGATATAAAATATTTGAAACAGACTCTGCCATCCTCAATAGAAGAAGAGTTCTTCGTATTCCTCAGACAACTGACAGTAAAAGATGTCACTGTGTATGCCATCCAAGAGGGTTCAGTTGTATTTCCTAGGTGAGTACTAAAATTATTTCTCTACTAAATTCTCCTATTCTAAAAATCAATTTTTTTCAAAATGAAATACTATTGATAAATAAAATGAAAAATCAAATTCCCTTTTTTCAAAATAGCCCTAAAGTTTAAGACTTTTCAACATCCTTTAAAAAGTTTAAAGTTTGATTTTAAAATACTATTTTATGCAAAAGAGTAGACATTTTTGAATGAATTGATTTCAGTAGATCTTGGATCATGTATAGTCCAGTCGAGCAAAGAAGACATTCTGGCAAGATGGAAAAATGACTCCTACTTGGATAATATTGGTTCAAAAATTATAAATTTTGTCTCAAATTGTAGGAAACATTTTGCTCTACAATTTCAGAACAAATTTATAATTTTGAATCAATATTGACCGAGCTGGAGTCATTTTTCCATCTTACCAGAATGTCTTCTTCGCTCGACCAGACTATAGCAGCCTTGACATTGTCTTTGAAAAAATGATTGACAATAAATTCGTATATTTTATGAAAGCGATAATTTTGCAGTAAAAATTATTTCAATATCACATTTTTAAGCAATTATTGTCTGTTGACAATATTTATAGTTTTTCATTCAAGATTTTAATGTCATTCCTCCTTTGAATGATTTTTGGTGGTATATAAAAATGTAGAGAATATGTGTTATCTCAAATTCACTGACCGTTTTGAGTTTTGATAACAGCTGTTGACCTCACAATATTATTTGTTGAGTCGATTGGCAATGAACTGTTAAGATAAAGACGTGGAAATGAACATAAATTATATCGATTGGTGGGGAGGCTCGTTGAAAAACTTGAAAGTGAAAACTCACAGATTCGTTCAAATAATTGGGTCTGTTTGATTATATTTTGATTTTGAAAATGAAGCTTCTGTTCAAATACAATTTAATGAAAAAGTATCTAGATATTTTCAATTAATAGAGAATATTTATATTATTAAATTTCTTTTATTATAAAGCGGAGTTAGTTCTTGCAGGTCCTCTCTTAAACCAAACCTTAATTATGTGGGGTGATTTTCTTTCAAGATATGATTTCAAAGGCAATGATATAAATTGCAAAAAGCTTATGAGTAGCCGACTTGACAATTTGTATTTTTTATCATTACACATAACTTAAGCCTACAGCTCATGTCGTTATTACCCTCACAAAAGTAAATTTTTGAGAACGAATCTTTTCATGTATGATTCTAAATTAATCAATATCTATCTAGTTGTTGAACATTTTAAAACAATTGAAAAGGGTACTTTGATTGTTATTTAAAATAAAAAACTATCTAGATATTTATTACAGAGGCAACTTGAATGAACAAGAGTATTCTATCACTAATCAGGTTACTTATGGTTGTTTATTAGGAAATTCATCTGCTGTATTTTCTGTCCGGGCTGGGTGGGCATTCTGGCGGGGTGGGGATGGCTTCGGCTCGGTCGGTGTTGGTTCGGGGGCTGTCGGTTCTTTCGAGAATTTATGGTTTTTGGGCCGGTATTGGCCGGGCTGGATTCGTTTCCCCGGCTTGCCGGGGTATCTTCTTTGCTTGGACAGACTGTATAGTTTGATGAATATGAAACTGGCAACCAGCTGGTAGGCCTAGGCCCTTCTTAGGGCTATTGCGCCATTGACATTATAGGAAATTCATTCTATCGAAATCCCAAAACTCTAACTCTACAGCATCGCTTTTGGATAGGTGTCTGACATAGAACTAAGAATAGTTTGAACCTTCCTGTAAAGAATTTCCCCACCAATAGAAAGAATTATTATTATTTCAACTCTACTTGCGTAGTTTACTTAGATGATTAAGATAATATTAGTGAAAAATGTAATGTTGAAACTGGATTGCAAGGTGAATTAATCTGGTTTCAAATGCTGTAATTGATAGCTCAAGTTCTATTATTGTATTCATTATTCTACACCAAGCTCGGCCAATTAGTAATAGATAGAATATCTGTAATATAATATCGATAGTTATGAAATCACAATTGCATGAATTGGCGGAGTGGAAAATAACAATAGTCGGTCCAAGCAAAAAAGACATCCTGACAAGATGGGGAAATGACTCCAGCTCGTTCAATATTGGTTTAAGAATCATAAATTTGGTTTTAAATTGTGGGAAACATTATAATCCATAATTTGAGACCAAATTTGTAATTTTCGAATCAATATTGACCGAGCTGGAGTCATTTTCCCATCTTGCCAGAATGTATTCTTTGCTTGGACAGACTATAGAATAGTTTGATCCATCAAGAAAACAAGTGAGTCACTAATTACGTTATGGATCCATTTCAGAAGGATCTTTTTTTTAATTGAAATGTTTTTCTTAATATTTTCCTCAAATTTTAAAAAGGTTCAACTCACGGATACTAGAAAACTAGAATACAGATTCTAGTACCCGTTGTTCAACTATTGTACTATTTAAATTCTTTTTATTTCACATTTCAAAAATATCACACTTGAAAAATGTTTACTGAAATAAAGTGTAAGTAATCAAGTGCATAAAGTGGAATTAATCATAAGTAGAATAAAAAAAATGGAAATAATTATGAGCTCAACTTATTTTTCACTTATATAGATAGATTCATATTCATCGATTTATTGTTCAATAACATGCTTTCCCGAAAAATAAAAACATAGTTGAAAATGAGTTCAAGTTTATAGGACCATATCTTTGTATTTTTGTGATTTCTGTCTATTTTCTCCAAAATATCTTATTCTTTTAAACATGTACAATCAACTAATGAAGATTAATTGATGAACAACACAGAATAGACATTCGTGAAAAATGATTATAGCCTGTATTTGTATGTTAATAAATAAGAATAAAAATCACAGTTCCCTTTTATAATAAAAAAATACTTGAAGCGTTCTGTGATTCTTATCTTCATCTATTAACATAGCCTACATTTTAATCAGAAATATTCTCCATGAACAACGACCCGTAACCTATTATCATATTTAGTTCTTATATTTAACTTGCAAAAATGTATTTTAATAGTAGGCTATTCATGAATTATTATTCAAAATGCTATACTTATATTACAGGGTTCCCTTGATGAGAATTGAAGGGCCTCTAATCATAGTCCAACTTTTAGAAACTACTCTACTCACATTAGTCAACTATGCAAGGTAAGTTTTAGAGTACAATTATTATTGTTGCATTTGAAACTCCAAATTGAATTATTAAATCAATAATTGTAAGTTTTGGTCAAGTAAACAAATTAGTATTTCAATCAAGAAGTGAATGTTTGATATGAATTGTTTTAGAAGTATGATTTCCAACATCATTATTAAGCACCGAATAAGTTCTATGAAACGTGATATGTATATTATTATTATTATTTATTGTTACAATTGTGACTTGATAGCAAGTATTTTAAGCAAAGGTGATGATGAGTGATTGAATGATAATGTTTACATGGTGAATGAAAGATAATGAAAGTTTACTTTAAAATTTTCACTTTAAAAAACACTTTTCACTTTTAAAAATTCTGAATTTTGATAAAAGTTCAATTTTCACAATAAATATTAAATAAATATAATTGAAATGGGCTTTTAATCATCATGCTAATTTACCGAATCGTATTTCCATCTTTTTCCTATTATCATCGTTTATAAAACCAACTGGAGGTGTCAAGTGCATGGATGGTATACGTCCAAAGTGCAACTGGTGGAATTAAATATCTCTTACAAAATTAATCAAGAAGAAGAAGAAGAAGAAGAAGAAGAATTCTTTCCATGCTGTTGAATACAGCACCTTGAAGTATTATTGAAGACCTGTGGTACAATCTTTAATTGACAATGTTACAGACAATCTTATTTTTTAAAAATCTGTCTTTTTCATAGCTTGAAAAGATATCAATCTTAATTTAACAAATAAACCCGTGTCAATTTCAGTTTGATGGCAACCAATGCGGCCCGCTATCGTATGGCAGCTGGTGAGAAAGTGCGATTACTGGAGTTTGGCCTGAGAAGAGCGCAAGGACCCGACGGTGGCCTGTCGGCCTCCAAGTACTCATATGTAGGTAAGTTTTTCATTCGGGTACCTACCGTACCTAACAGCTCTATCATCAAAACGTTTTATAAAAATTGGGTTACTATCCGCTTATGGAACCCTGTGAATTTCCCGAACCGTTATCCTGAAGCTTTTAATGGTCTGGTCGAGCAAAGATGATATTCTGGCAAGATGGGGAAATTACTCCATTTCGGTCAATATTGGTTTAAAATGATTAATTAGGTCTTAAATTGTATAGCAGAACTCTTTACACAATTTGAGACCAATTTGAACAAATTGGCCGAGATGAAGTCACTTTCCCATCCAGCCAGAAATCCTTCTTTGCTCGACCAGACCATACTTGAGCTTTTTCATTGACAACTTCAATTATTCATCTTCACTTAGTAATTTCACATCAAAGAGTACTACAGGCTTCATAGCCCAAAACTTTTCCTTACATTTATACAAACAAACAAAAAAAGGTATGTCATAAACCATTATATTTCAATACTTTTCAATCAACTTGTTTCCTATCTTCTTGAGTTGAGCTTGAATTTCACAAAATAAAGTCAAGTGCACAATCTTGGATTGAAGTTTTACTTTTTTTTGTTGATAACTAGTTGATAGCTGCTAGTTATTGAATATGTTGATAGTTTCTATCGGATTTAAAAATACTGTTAAGGACTCTTGTTGTTGTATTGATGTGTATTTTCAGTATCTGATGTTAATGATTATTTATTCATTAATTTCGTTAACGGGTTAACATGCTGGATGTTCGTATTGAGGAGGTTCTTCGGTTAACAGATGATTATAGTACAGAAGCCAGTTTACAGTCAATGTGTCAGTATGTAGTGAAAAATGTAAGTCAGTAGTCAGTAGTTTCCTCTTATCTCGTAACCGAGTGATCAAGGTTAATTGGACAATTAAAAAGCAATTACGTTATCGGTCTATTAGAGCATTTTCATGATAATGAACTGGGATATTAACTTGTCAATGTTTCATTTTTACAAATTAAATACTAGTCGATTGGAAGATGCTGATCCGATCGTGGTTAAGTGGTAGAGTGGACATTGCTGTCCAAACTTCGCCACGTCATTAAAATAAAAAAGTCATTCTATTCTATTCTATAAACAAACACATTACCTGAATGAAATAAATACACATAATCCATTTCAAAATTTTAACGAGCTCAATTTGAATTTAATATGGCTGAGTCCAATTAGCTTTTAAGGCTAAAGCAAATCTGTTGGATAATCACTCTCTTATAATTATCCCAATCTATCCTATATGTCAATAAAATCTTAAATCTGTTTCAATCCATCCATATGGACCATCCCAATCTCTCTTATGTTCTAAATATATATTTTTTTAACCCAAGAAAAAACAAATTCAGAGTTGAAATTAATTAGTGTATATATAATCTTGACTCTACATTAAAATACATTCTCAACTTATTGTAGGTCTAATGAAATATGGGTGACCAGTTTCTTAGGATTTGTATTCGTAATACAGGATAATATCTCATATTTACAACATGTTTCTCTACTTGTCACATCTACTGCACTTACATCACATCTATGGTCTGTCCAAGCTAAGAAGACCCTCTGGCAAGATGAGAAAATGACTCCAGCTCGGTCAATATTGGTTCAAAAATTATTAATTTGATCTCAAGTTGTAGAGAAGAATTTTTCCTACAATTTGAGACCAAATTTATAATTTTTGAACCAATATTGATTGACTTGGAGTCATTCTCTCATCTTGCCAGAAGGTCTTCTGTGCTCGGACAAACTATACCACTTACATCATCCTTAGGATGACCCCCTCATTCCCTCATGTCACCTGCTCTTCTTGTAACTACCAGCTTTTCTAATACTACAGGTAACTTATAGTCGGTCCAAAAAAAGAAGACATTCTGCCAAGATGGGAAAATGACTTCAGCTCGGTCAATATTGGTTCAAAAGTTAGAAATTTGTTTTTAAATTGTATATCAGACATTTCACTACAATTCTAGACCAAATTTATAATTGTTGAACCAATATTGGCCGAGCTGAAGTCATTTTCCCATCTTGTCAGAGTGTCTTCTTTGCTTGTACAGACTAAATCATGGATTTCCGTAAATCTAAACTTTGTCGAGTCGCATTGTAATCTACGTTGTCCCTTCGGTTCAGTCGCATGAGCATAACTAAAGCTCGCGCATGCTGAGAAGACTCGCGGTTATATTACACTTTACATCGTAATGGAGTGTCTTCTCTCCCTGCGCGAACTATATTGAAAGTTGTCATTTGTCATGCGATATGAGGGACGTTGGCCATTAATCATGGTAATGACATTTTTGAGTAGTGTACCTAGCGTGACCTTACTCACCGCAAAAAGTTTTTTGTTGGGATCTAGTTGCAGCTAATAGCCGTCAGAATGCGGGAGGGTGGCAGACAACTAACGGTGTGACTGGTGGTGATGGATCAACGAAACAAAACGGGTTTCCCTATTGAATTTAACTAGATTATGAACCAGTTGAGTTTATTAACGGAAGTAATTGTTGTATATTGGTTTTCAACTATCGGAGAAGCACCATAGTGGCCACTCGAATTACTCACTTGAAAATACGGATTTGATGCCTTTAAATGATTCTAAACCTGCTTGAGGCTTAGCTTATGCTTTTTATAGACTGATAGTCGAAGTTGAAAATTAGGTCCACTCTAGTCGAGCGTTGAAAACGCCGCGTTTTCGACGCGTCGGGAAAGCGCGTACGACAGAAACCATTGTGTTAAATGGGCTTGTCTACACGAGCAAGATTAACGCGCACCCATTTAACCCAATGGTTTCTGTCGAGCGCGCGTTCCCGACGCGTCGAAAACGCGGCTTTTTCAACGCCTGTCTAGAATGGGCCTTAGGCTGAGGCCGCACTGCCGGTGGGTAGAGCCTGGAGGGTGGAGGGTAGTTGGTAAATCTATAGAACATACACACCATCCACAGTAATACATCGTATGAATGGTATGTGTTCAGCCGCCATCTTGAAATTCTTAAATATGGACAACATAACCTCAAAAACAGAATGACGTCATACCATTCTTACGATGTATAACTGTGGATGATGTGTATGTTCTATAGATTTACCAACTACCCTCCACCCTCCAGGCTCTTCCCACCGGCAGTGCGGCCTCAGCCTTACAGAGCATCATGAGAGATTTTCATGAAATTGGTATTCCATTAATTGTTAATCAGTATTGGTATTTCACTCGACCGACCATGTGGTTTCAGTAAGAAATTCAGTTTTCTCTTAGACGTTTCAGTAAGGAATTAAGAATGCATTTAGTGTTATTTCTAGAAACCTTCTAAATTCCGCTATTTGGGGTGTAATAATCATTTTTTAGAATGTCTAGATCATAGGTTCCCAAACTGTGGTACGCGTACCCCCAGGGGGTACGTGAGACGTTGCCAGGGGGGACGCGAGCAGAACTGTGCTAGTTTATATCAATATTACCAGCAGGTAAAGACATTGTGTCAATCATGTTGGGAGAAAAAGAGGCTAAACAGATTTCACTTTCACTTTCAAACCATACAGTTTCAAGAAGAATAATTATCAAGTGACATGGCTGCTAATGTTAAGGAAACATTGTTACAAACATTGCAATTAATAGATAATAGAGTTTTTCATTGTTCTATAATGATGGACATGCAATGAAGTATAGAAGCAATGTAAACTTATTTACAAGAAAGTGAGTTATTCAACTTGTTCGTTGAATCAATATAAGTAGTTCAGTCAATGAATCAACTGAACCAGTTGAATCAACGAAACAAGTTGAATTAACTGAACCAGTTGAATAAACGAAAATAGTCGAATCGACTAAGTTGAAAGCTAGTGACTGGTACAACAGGTCACTGATGTTTCATTCAACGTTTAATGCGCCATATCGATTCCATCTCTCCTTGGTACCTGGGTACGGCCGGGCACCTCTCATCCCTCTCTCTTACACTGTAATCCATATCATCTCTCTTTCTCTCCCAACCAATTTATGTGCCACTTACGCGTGAAATGGACCCTTCCTCACTTTTGTATCTCTTGTTTGAAAGGCTTTTTTGCATTGTTTATCATTCTGTTCCAAGGATTTTTCTGGAGTTCATTCAATTTAGTTGATGGAAGTATGGCGAATAAATTGAATTGGAATTTGACAACAAGGAAAAGCGTTGATAAAAATTGACAAATTTTGGAGTTGAAGTTGATTTATCAAAACCCTAATTTTTAGGCATTTTTTTGTATCTGGGGCCACTCTTATTTAATAAAATGCCAATTGACTTGAGGAGATGCCCTTCTCATGCACTGTTTTGTAAAAGAGCTCAAATATGAATTTTCACTGTGAGCGACACTTGGCCTCTTAGAAGTATATTAAGGTAGAATAGAGTAATGAATTTGATGTTTCATAACATATTATAGCTTAATTGCTATTTCTATACAATTCTTTTAATATATCAATGGTACTGTACTATATCTTATAGTTTAAAGTAACCTAAATGAACTAGTCATGAATTGACTGTATTTATCTTATAGGTCTGTACTGTACTAAATCTTATAGTTTGATGTAGATTTGGACTAGAGTCATGATTTTACTGTATTTATCTTGAATGATTGATTTTTCGTTTTTATTTTAGTGTAATTTTACTAGGATACGCTGCAGGCAGTTTCCCTGCTTTGTAATAATGTATAGACTAGACTCACAATTTGTTTATTTATCTTTATAATTTTTTTCGCCACACTGGTATGAAATGAACTGTTTTACATGCATCATACAGAGGCCGAAAACGATCGTTTTCAGGCGAGGTCGCCAGCAACTCGCCGGGAAAATGCGTTTTTCGGCCCTAGGGCGGTAAAATAACCTTGAATGTCAGCTGACTGAAGGTCGTTGTCGATGTAAGGGTTAGTCGATCAATAGGTAGCATCCCGGTTTGATTGCATTTAATATCAGCTGTTTTGGGAGTCAATGTCGACATATCTGTATTTCAATGTAAAGGTAGTCTCTCATCTGTTATTTTGATTGGTAAGATCCCTTGTCAAGAGAACTGAACGTTGAAAGTTTTCACATTAATCAGTAGTTGAATAATAAAGGAAAACTGCTTCAATAACTAATTCTTCAACTTTGATAAGATTAAAAATGTTGGTATTGATTAACGGTTGAATAATGATGAACGTGAAATCCATGTTTGAACAATATTATTGTTGTCAGACTCTGTGTTACTTCATCTAGCAGGTTAGCCAGCGCCATCTAGCGGGTGATAATGCAACTACACTAACCTTCTCTGTTAGCCAATATCTGTCGAAAATCAACAACTTTGAATTGATATTGTACAATTTAGGATTATCGTTCAAAAGTTATCTTGGGCTTAAACGTTTCTGGACTAAGAAAATCGAATACACTGATAGTTATAAAGTAATATTCAGTCAGTAAATCAATAAAATATTGACGCGAAGTTTCAATAGCAAGCAGATGGTACCTACTCCAAATTCAGTATAGGCGAACAAGATAGCATAATAAGGTTACTGGTCTAGCTGTTCTTGGAACTGATTAACAAATTTTTTATTTTGTTTTCTTCGCATTGATGTTGTGTGCCGAAAAATAAAGTTCGATACCACGGGTCGAAAATGTAATATTCCGTCTCTCAATCTTTTCTAGTCCTCGGCCTACGGCCTCGGACTTGAAAACCGATTTCGAGCCGGTAAACGCACATTTTCGGCCCTAGGTACGAAATATACTATTACTGAACACTGGCCACATTTACTGGATGTAGTGGTCAGTTAATTTCCAGTTTTTACAAATCGAAGATATGTTATTTGTTTTTTCTGATGGAAATAAAATTCATTATAATAATTCATATCTCTTCAACATTCATTAAAGAGTTGATTGGAAAGGTTATTTATCCATAAAGGTTATCTGGAATAGAATAAAATAAAATGTTAACTGAACTTTAAAACTTAGGGCTGCTTAATTTTGATTTTTTAATTTTGATAAAGGGTGTTTGATTTTCATTTATTTTTCAATAAAATTATATTATTGTTATAAAAATGAAATGATGAAAACTGCATTATTGATCAATATAGGCCTACTTGGTTGTATTTATAACATCGTTGAACATTTTTCATTAGAAATGAGATTATTGGTTTACTGTTGAAAACATTTACTCCACTCTTGGTAAAAATTGATAGAGGAATAGTTTTTAGCATGAGCCAGTTGTTCTCACGTATGTGTGTGATTTAATTGATTAGTAAGTAGTTTGTGCTCAAGTCTGGAGCTCATTTGTACTTGAACTTCTATAAAGTTTGGCGGCTTATTACGGGAATTGCACACCATACCCAAGTTGTGCCAGCTTCAATGAGTTCTCATACATTCCTTACAAACAATTCTAACGATTTTAAACCTCTAGCCAAGTAGATTTTCGAATCGTATTATAACTACTACAGTCTATTATAGCTACTACAACACTCAGTAAAGTAATGCTATCAGCAGTGTTCTGGAGAAATGTCTACTTGAATAAATATATACAATTTCTTAAAAATGTTTTAATGCAGGACTTGGTTGATTTTTCAATACTGTACAATGGTAGATTCTTGAATCATGCCATCACATCTCATTATTACAGTTTTCAAACCAAACAAATACTATTTTTAGCGAAATTCAATTCACTAGTGGTATTCTGGTTCCGATGGAGTAAAATAAAACATTGACTAGTGCGACTCAATTTAAACATAAAAGTGCAATTCGAACCCATAAAATACACACAAACGTTTGAGTCTATTAAGCTCTGTAAATTAGTTCCTAATTCCTATCTTGCTAATGATGCTCCAGTCGTAATGTCTATTGATTTAAGAGACTTCAGAATAATATGATGAATGCAAATTGATTCATGAATTCAGTATTCACTGCCTTGCTTTAATATTGGATGATTAATAAACTGATAGTGATTTCCAGGAGGATTCGATGGAACCAGTAACGTGTTGGCGGGAAAAATGTACAATATTCCAGTGAAAGGAACTCATGCCCATGCATACATTACATCTTTCAATGACTTCAACGAACTTCAAACCAAGGTAATTGCAGCATACAATGCACCCTAATTACCTCGTAGTTTGAACTTGCTTCTTGTGTTTTGAGAGTGGTGTGACTTTCATCTTCTTGAACTGTTTTTATGCAATTGAGGCTGAAGATTAATTTTATGCTAGTTTTTCATTTTTGTTCTCCTAAACATATTTTTTAAAATTCTATAATTTCTTCAACTTGTCTACTAAATGTACAGACTTATGCTGTTATGTGTTGTAAATGGCCGACAACCAATGTCATTGATAAATTTCATATTTGGCCCTCAACCAATGTCATTGATTAATTTCATGTATTTGAGAAAATTTGTTTCTCTTTCCTGCTTCAAACTCTAATTGAATAGCTCATAGGATTTCAAATATTTTGATTTTTCATCGTAGTATGGCTTCGTCTAGTAGGCTCCTCACAAGCCTGTGGAAAAGCCTGTTTTTCTTATTGAAAAACAACAATTTTTTAAACCAAAAAACCGTTTAAATATTGGAAAAATAAATTTATAATACTGGCTCAACCTCAATCTCCTTTAGATATTCTACCACTTATCAATTTTTCTATTCAAAGAGATTTATGTTGAAAAATACAAAAGTGATTATTATTTTTTCTCTAATTTTTTACATTTTTATTTTGTCGTTTGTATTTGCATTTGAATAGTTCCATTCGATTATACTGCAACCAAAGTTAATCCTACTATGGAGTTGATAAATTTAAATTTCTACCAAGCTCAAATGTGTGTGATAACCTCATAAAAGAACTACTTAATTATAAAAGGCGAGGATTACTCTAGGTAAAACAATTGATACACTACAAAAATTCTTCCTATATTTAAGCGTACAACTTATTAACTTAAAATAGTGGCTTGAAGCTTCATGTTAACAATCTCATTGAAAACAAATTTCATTAAAAAAATTAAAGAAACGTATTAAGGTAAAAGCACCAGTAGTGGCCACTGTTTCAGTAGTGGTCACTTGAATGGTTTTTTCTTTAAAACATGAATTTGATGCCTTCAAATAAGCTCTAAACCTACTAGAGACTTAGCTTACACTATTTAGCAGCTAAATAGTTCAAGTAGGAGCTTACAGAGCATCATTAGAGAATTTTGAGAGAGATTCATTGTCGCTATATCACTCAAAAACGTGGTTTCAGTAAGAAGTTCAGTTTCCTCTTAGCAGTTTCAGTAAGAAGGCATGTATACAAAATCTTGTATTATGACTAGAAAGTCTATAAATTTCGCTATTTCTGGTGTTATAATCATTCCCTAGAATGTCTAGATGATGTTTAAAAGGTTTCTAGCTGAATACAGATAATACTTCAGCGTAAAAGCAGACTGGCCACTACTAGAGCAAGAAACCGTGAATAATCTAGTAGTGGCCACCCAATAGAAATTGTTGTAGAAGTTGTAGATATTGTTGTAAAAGTTGGTGTAATTTGAATGTATGTTCTCCTTAGACTGTCTCAAATAGGTTACAGAGGAAAAATAACTTTACAATATCTATTTTCTGGTTTAACCTCACTTTTCTAGTGGCTTGTAACCAACAACAATGCATTCATTTTAACCAAATGCATTCATTTCATTGCACCAATTCAACTCATTTTAATATAACCTACTATTATTTCTGGCGTTATAATCAATGTCTGGAATGAAAATTAGCTTACTTGAATAATTGCAACTAGAATCTTGAGAAATTGACTTGTCAATGAGCATAAAACATCATGTGGCCACTATAGAATCAGTGCCTGGCCACTATTGAATCATAGTGGCCACTTTAGAATCAAAATTGAGTTTCACGAAAAATTTAATAATTCATTTGTGAATTGACATATTCGCCATTTCAACAAATAGGTCAATCAGGAAGGATCTGGGCTACATTATTTTTGAGTTTTGGATGAGATAGCTGATAATTCTGCATAAACTATAAAAAATTCTTTTTACATGGCCACCACTGGTGCTTTTACTTTATATTGATATAAGGTAAAAGCACCAGTAGTGGCCATGTTTAAGGAATTTTTCATAGTTTATGTCGAATTGTGGGTCCATATTATCAGTTATCTCATCCAAAAATCAATAAAAATGTAGCCCAGATCCTTTTTGATTGACATATTCCTTGAAATAGCAAATATGTCAATTAACAAATGAGTAATTGAATTTTTCGTGAAACTCAATTTTGATTCTAAAGTGGTCACTATGATTCAGTAGTGGCCAGCTACTGATTCCATAGTGGCCACATGCTGTTTTAAACTCATTAAAAATTCAATTTCTCAAGCTGATTGTTGGAATCGTTTGAGTAAGTCAATTTTACATTCCAGAATATTATTATAACGCCAGAAATAATAATAGATTCAATTGAAATGAGTTGAAATGGTAATGCATTGTTGTTGGTTACAAGTTTGGTTAAACATAAAAATTGATGTTGTGAAGTTATTTTACCTCTTTAACTTATTCAAAACAGTCTTAACAGAGCATAGATCCAAATTACATCAACTTTTACATCAATATCTACAACTTCTACAATATCCAATAGGTGGCCACTAGTAGATTATCCACAGCTTCTTGCTCTAGTAGTGACCAGTCTGCTTTTAAGCCAAATTATCAGTTATATTTGGCTGGAAACCATCTGAATATCATCTAGACATTCTAGAGAATGATTCTAACACCAGAAAAAGCGAAATTTACAAACTTCCTGGTCATAATAAAACAATTTGTATACATGCCTTCTCACTGAAACGTCTAAGAGAAAACTGAATGTCTTACTGAAACCACGTATCCGAGTGTAACAGCGACAATGAATTTCTCTCAAAAATCTCCAATGATTCTCTGCGAGCTTCTACTTGAACTGCTTAGCTGCTAAATAGTATATGCCAAGCCTCTAGCAGGTTTAGAACCCATTTGAAAGCATCAAACCCGTATTTTGGAGAAAAACAGTGAGTTTTTCACTGAAGCAGTGGCCACTACTGGTGCTTTTCCCTTATATGTATTATATTGGAAAGTATTAAGACATAACGGTCTCATTAAAGTAACCAGTATAACGGTATTTCCAAATCCAGCCGTGAGGTTTTGGAAAATATTTTGAAAATTTTCTCGTGTTTGAAAAATAATTCTTGATATATTTTGATGACTAGAACCAGAGAACTAGGGAGCACTAACAAGAATATCTTTTACAGAGAGTCAAGCATTACGTAAATCAAAATATTTACGGAGATGCAAAATACCTTCAGAAGGTAAGAGGCTCCCAAGTTAGTCGCAAGCTGGACAAAGAGCGCATACACTCTAATATAGCTCTCTCTCTCTCACTCTGTTGCGATGTGTATCATATCGGGTCAAAATTACATTTATTCTGAAGGTTACACTTGCTGACACATGTAGAGCAATGTTACATGCACATAGGCTTGATGATGTGTTGCTTGCTTTTGTAAAATCAATTTCAAATCAAAGATATCTGTAAAAATTCTCATCAAAACGTATCACTAACTTGATAGTCTACACAGGTTCACACTCCCAATATTTATTGTACATAATAATAATTAATTTAAATCTCAATTTATTGCTATATAAAGAGACTTCTGCAACTGCAATAATATTGACCAATGTACTAAATAGCAGGCGAAATCCATTGACTAAAAAACTGTGCCCAGGAATTCTTCCATCATTAATAATTGCATAAACATACATTTCCATGTAGGATAACTATATCTGATGTCATGTTTTCCAAGTCGGAAAATATCACATCTAAACCAGTAATTTAACCGGATCTTGAGTCTAATAATTGAAATAGCCACATGATAATGATTTTTCGCTACACTTCACGGAAATAAGCTGCTTACCAGTTCCTATGCAGACTAGGAAGTCGTCATATACATACATAATCAATCAGCTGTTGTCCTCGAGCGGAAAGAAGTCCTTTCCATACAAGGACCATATCTTTCCAAGCGTGGACAGCTGACGCCATCTAGCGAGAGAAAATGCAACTACAATGGACCATCACTTTCTTTGAAACTGCCAGAAATTTGTCAAAAACAAGAAACTTTGTATTGCTATTGTACAATTTAGGATGATCGTACAAAAACTATCATGAGCTTAAACATTTCTGGACTAAGAAAATCAAGTATTCTAATAGTTATTAAGTAATATCTAATTAATTAAATCAATAAACTTGTGATGCAAACTTTCAGTTCAGCCTACTCCAGATTCAGCTCAGCCAAAGCTAGTATAGCTGGTCTTAGCTGTTCTTAGATTTCATTAATCCTATTTGTTTTGTTCATTCATGAAATTAGATTGATAATATTTATTTGAAGTGTAGCGAAAAAAATTATACACAACTCGCCCAGGAAGTTTTTTACAGTATTCGGAATTATTCCCAGGCTCGGCAAGCGTCGCCCAGGAAACTATCCTCATACCGTAAACTTTTCCTTCCCAGGCTTGTGGCGTAATGTACTATTTTTCATGTTTTCATGATTTTGTTCAGCACAAGGTTCAGCCTATAAGTTTTTTCCAAGTCTGTCTTAAAAGTTTCCTCCTATGGCTGACGGCAAAACGTTAGGTTGTCTGTCCCTTGTACGTGAAACAACCCAATAACAGCTGATGCAAAGCGTCTTTCGTCTCAGTTGATTAAATAAAAAATAAAATCTAGGCATAACTGAATGAGAACTCTTACAATTAAAATCAGCTGTTGGAGCGCACAAGGAGCAGACGAAACCGCCTAATTGTTTGGCGTTAGCTATAGTAAAGATAAATGCTGTTTAAGTGAACGTATTAAATTATCAAAGTAATTTTCTTCTTTTTAAATTTGTTAATCAGTGTCAGATAACCTATTATTGCTTTCAACATTTGTATGTTGGGGAGACCTCCATGTGCGTTTTGTTCAACAGAAGAATTATTGTTCAACGTATTTAATCTATGAATTGATAATCTATGATATTGAATTTTTAAATAGATTCAAGCAAATGTAATTTAGGCAAGATAAAAACCAATCCAAAACTATTATAATTGAAAAACATTTACAAAACAATACATTGTGAAATCTGAATGATACAATAATATTTATTATCTAGTGAATATTTTCTGTTATTTTCTCTGTGCATAATGTCATCTTTTTCTAGAAACCTTCTTCGAAATTTACAATACATGAGAGCATAAGTCTGTAGATTTGAAGCTTCATAGAATATATTAAATTTTTATTGAAATAAAAACAAAAACTGAGATTTAAAATCAATTTCTGATAATATTGATCAATATTATTGTCTTAACTCCTCCAAGTTTTATTAATGTTGAATTATTTTCACTTCAATCTATACATTGATTGTAGAAAAATTGTCTTTTACCTCTCTCTTCAGATATAAATTTGATCTAATTTTGTAATTGGTTCTTTTTTGGGTCAGCCAAAATTCCCAATATTATGTTCTTTAAAAATAATCAATCGAAAAACTTTATTCTTCAAGTAGACTGTATTTCATGAAGATTATTCTCAATTATTTTACTTATTCTCTTCTCACTCTGTCCGTATTTGCTGATAGCACTCTTATTCATGTAGAGATATTGCTTGTTCGTTCTTTATCTTTTTATTTTCGTTTGCTAATATATTATTGTTGTTTGATAATTTTTGACGATTAATTTGAGTTTATAAGGCGGCTTTCACACAAAGGGAATTTTGAAATTAGCAGGTAGAAAAATATTATTAATCAGATTTATGTTTTAACTATTAGAAATTTCCCCACTCTTTCTTGTTTTGCACAAAGAATGTTTGTGATTTTCCATTTTAAAAGTAATTTTGAACAATTTTTTCGTGTAATTTCTCTTTGTTTCAATAAAAGTCATGAATAGTTATCAATTTAAACCAGTCGTACCTAGTTTCGAGTTCGAGTAATTTCTGTCTCAAACATGCATTTCAGTGTTTAATTTTCATCTCATACAAATAGCTTATATCGAATCCTTATCATAAAAGTAACTTTTAAAAGAACTATAACTCATGTCTCCTTTTGTGGAAAATGAGATTATCTGGCGAAGTGGAACAACCGTTGGGTCTCCCCACTATTAAAAGCCATACGCTAAATGAATAAATAAATCATAAAAGTCATTCATATCATTAGCTTTTATTAGAAGTTAGTTCTCGAAAATGATTGAAGAAAATGAAAATGAGGACTATCTACTATACCTAGTTCGCAATCTTTGTGTGAAAGCCAACCTACAGTATTTTATTATTCGACTCAAACTCACTACTTAGTTGCACGTCAGCTAGTTGCTAGTTGCATTACCGCTACTAGCGCGTAGTGTGAAACCTTCCCATTTAGTTCAAGCATGGCCTTGGTAATTTTTTAGTTCCTTCATCCACTGTCTATATGTTTTCCAAGTCTTCTCTGAATTTGTTGATTTACTTTTCATTTGTGTGTACTACAAGCGCACTGTACTGAATTTGTCAGTGATTCTCTACTGAAACTACTTTTCAAAAGTTTGATCAATTGAGAATAATATAATAAAACAAAACACCAAATTAATTTGAAAGCACTTGTGATTGGTCACAAAGTTGTGGTTGTGTAACTGTTTTTTGTCTATCTTCATGTCAGCTGGCGGCCCGACGTTTCCTTAGCATACAAGACTTACTCAACAACGAGAAGGTAGGCCTCAAACCTCCTGGAATGCTTTCCCTTCTTCTCTGTATGTATATCTATACATTCAACTATTTAACAAACGTTCAACTACAGTTTAAAGCTATCTCTACCATGTATTGCGCATAGAGTTTCATGTAGAATACATATATGGTGGCATATAATACTCTTTTGTAACATATATTTCCTCTCATAGTTATTGTCGTTTTAGAAGCCAGAACTCGATTGCAGTAATATTCGCTTTCAATGTTGTAAATTTCTTAAAGTTATTTTCAAGTAGATAAATATGTAGTATGCGATGTAAAGTAGGTTTTGAAATAAAATGTTAGCTTCATATTTTACAACCCTTGTGTACTTAGCTGGCATTCTCATTGGTGTATTATGATATCATGTATCGAGCCTCATGTTTTAAAATTAATCTCGATAATAACATAATATGTTAAATATCCAAGATCATAATCAACCTATGTAAGGACAAATTCCAAAACATGAGGCTCATTACATAATAAAATACACTAATGTGAGAGCCGGCTCATATCCGTTGAGAGGCCTTTAATAAGCAGAGTGGACCATAATTCAATTGACGAAAATTCATTGCTAAGTATTTTTGCCAAGTAATTTTTGCCATGGTCTATCACCCAGTATTTGTGGTGTTGAAGAACAAGCGTACCGTACTGAATATTCAATTTTTTTAGGGCTACTCGCTACTGATAATAATGGTATTTGAAACGAAAATTCAAAATTATTTCTACTCAAGATGTCAGAACATGTTATGTTGTTCAATCAAATACTTCAAGGATGCTTTGATTTTTAATATTCATTTCAAATACTGTGTTGAATATCAATTGTGATGGCATTATACGAATGTGTAATGATGTTATCATTTGAAGCTTAAAGCAAGTTATAATCATGATGTATAGTGATTGCAATAGATTAACTGAACTCTCATGAAACTATTGAAATAAATATCAACTTGAATAGGCTACGCAATATCAGTTGTTATTGAATTTTGTGAATATCATTGCAGTTAATTATAACAACTACAATCACTTATAAAATTGAATTAATACAGGCATAAATAAAATTAAATGAAACCTTTCCAAACATGTTGTTTGTTTTCAAACTTTCTGTTTTACAATATTTTATTATTCATTCCGTAGTTGGTTAACTTTTATACTTTTTTCTTTTAGTTATTTTGTTATAGCTTGTATCAAGCATGCTGTAACAATCTGCATGTTATCTATGCTTGTGTATCATTCTTATAGCTTGCTGCTTTATGCTCATTAAAACATTTAAAAGTAAGTGCATTGCATATCAAGTTCATAATCGAATAGTTGGGCTGTTTCTCAATTATTGCCCAAGGTAATTAGAATAGAATTAATAATTCTATTCTAATTACCTTGAGTATTGCCAATAATTAATTACTATTACTAATATCTTGCATCAGTCGTCAAATCTCGAGAACAGAACTTATTGGTGTCTTGAGAACATCACTATTATTTATTAAGATTGTTGGAATATGTTGCTCTATTTTTGAAAAACATTTTCAGTTAATTAACAACGTGGTATGTATATCTACAACGGGGTAATAGCTATTACTAGTCTACAATGGAAAACAAATGGTTCAATAAAATCGTATTCATTGAAATAATTTAAATTGAAAGATGAGATCTTCTGCAATATCTACATCATATAGATTTCCAAGTTTCAACGGGAGCTACTATCAAAAATTTTAAATTATTGTATTCATAGTCAAGATAAAAATATGAATGCCGTGTTTGTTCATATATTTCGAATAATTGTATTCTGTACATTTATTTAAGCTTACTGAACTGTGTCCATGCACATATAATAAGACATGTCCATCCTGCTTTTTGCAATTGCTTATGCTTCAGTTTAAACTCTATTTCCTGTCTTGTTTTATTTATACAGTTAATTTAATGGACACTCACTATTTGCATTTGCAAAAAATATAAACTGAATTGAAATGAAAGAATAATTCTAGATGAGAGCTGAAAATAACAATCTATTACAGTTCCTTGTAAGAATTTCTTATCTGTTTTCTCACATCTTTCTGGTTTCGCATGCTCTTATTCAAGTATATTTTTTTTCTGCCAATAAAACAATTTCAATATTTCAAATATTAATTATAGTACAGTACTATCAAACTGTATTCTAATTAATTCATTCAACGTTTGAGTCGTTCATGTATTGGGTTCCGTCTCTTGTCGTTCCGTTATTATGCTTATTTTAACCTAATGATGGCAAATCACAGCCATCATTCCAATATTTCAATCCTATTTTTGATCTTTTACTTGAAGAAATTGTACTTCATATAGCAATGGTATTCTGGAACTGGAAATTGGGGTAATAAGTCACTTGGTGGATTGCCAAAGTAAAAAAAACAATAACTTGGAAAGATTGGTTATTTATTACTGGTGTTAGATTATCAGATTTGATGAATATTGATTATAACATAGTATTAAAATACTTGATATTATTGGAGGAGTAAGCTAGTATGCTAAGGAGTAACGTAAGCTGTGGTAAAATTTGATGATAAAATATATTTAAAGGTTATTAAAATTCTAACCGCACTTGAATGTGAAATTCTATATATTTTTTAATGAACATTGTTTACCAATTTTGAATAAATTATTGTGTCATGATAACATATTCTAGAGCTTCAAGAGTATGTAACCAAACACAATTTGGCGAGAAGTACCCAAAGCATAATAAGGGTCTAATGCTATTGAAAGCCACACTAATATAATTTTATGATATTCGAGACTTGTTTTGGACTGTTGTAAAAATTGGTAGAGGAGCAGTTTTGGGCGTCTGCCTGTCGCCTATATGTATATAATTATTATTATTGAATAAATTCAATTGAATATTGATCATGAGATGAACAAGATATCTTATGAAAACTTTATTCAGTAAATTACATATTAGAGACCATAAAAATAGTGTAATAAGAATCGTGCATTTTTATATCTATTTGATGCAAACTTACAACAATAAGAGGTTTGCAGCACCAAGACAAAGCAAAACTCATTGAGATCAAATTAATTCACAAAATTATAAAATACAATAGCTGTAGATCAAGAATAACTGGTGTCACTTGAGCTATCTCGTACTTTTTTGAGTTATCTCTCAAGTGAGAATTCTTAACTATCGACTTTAACTGCGCAGCAGAGCTGCGTAGCTATTGCAGCTAGAACTGCACAGCTACAGATCGAGCCGTCACAGCTCTTATCTTTTCATATAATTAATCATTATACTCTATAATCTGCAAAGCTGCAGACGTTCAGCTAGAGCTGCGCAGCTCGAGCCGTCGCTTAAGCCTCCAGTACACGGGGTTAGTAGTGGCGGCCAGTCGAAAAGCTTTAAGCCGCGTATCGACAGTCCGAGGCATGTGCTACGAATGCCTCGCGGTACAGTCTGTTGACACAAAAAACAGTACTACTACTAGTCTACTATCTACCGCGTATCGACAGTCCGAGGCATGTGCCACACATGCCTCGGACTGTCGATACCGGGTTTGCTAGCAGCGAGGCAAACGCTGCACATAATTCGCAGCGAGCAGTGCCTGTTGCCTTGCAACGCACAACGAACAATTCTACAAACTAACCTCAAAACTGTACCACATTCCTATGCATGCATTTTTGTGATTGAGAATTCTATTTGGGTGCAGAAGGTTGTAATAGGCAATAATAAACATTGCCTTAAATTTTTATCTACTAATTAAGCACAAAATAACCTCCAAAGTCCAAATTATCAATTGTCAGAGCTTAGTTGCTTTGTCTCCCGCTTGATGGCGCTAGTCAATTTGTCAATTTGTTTGCGTGCTCGCATTTTTGGTTAGGCCGGTATTACACGATAATAGTTCTATGATATGATCATATGAAAATATGATTTGGTATTTTCATCTCTTTCCATATGATCAGATATACTCATAGAACTATTATCGTGTAATAACGGTCTTACAAAAATTGCAGATCACACATATGCCTCAGCCATGAGTTCATACTTTTTTTGCGTCAACAGACTGTACCGCGAGGCATTCGTAGCACATGCCTCGGACTGTCGATACGCGGCTTTAGTCAATCACAGCTCAATTACAAGACAAAGGCTATGATTGGCTACAGCTATTCGACTGACCACTACTAACCCCGTGTACAGGAGGACTTGGGAATGCTATAGTCTGGTCGAGCAAAGGAGACATTCGGGCAAGATTGAAAAATGACTCCAGCTCGGTCAATATTGGTTCAAAGATTATAATTTCGGATCTAAATAATTGTAGAAAACATTGTGATCTAAATTATTTTTATAAGTTTTGAACCAATATTGACTGAGCTGGAGTCATTTTTCTATCAGAATGTCTTCTTTCCTCGACTAGACTATAACTTAACTTTCTTATTTCTTTTATCAGGCTATTTTACCATATTAAATTAAATGATATTGTCAACTAATATGTTAATGAGTTGACTAATAATTCGATTTTCTCGTTAATTAGGTGCTATTAGACCGCAACACAGGCCAGGAAAGGGATCTGCTGGTGTTGGCGCTGGAATGGCGGACGAAGTTGGCCACTGTGATGGGCAGTATGGCCAGTGAGGCATCCGACGGGGAGTTGGCCGCACTCATCTCGTTCGCCATCGCGTTTCCCGACGGATTCATGGCTCTGGTTGACACCTATGATGTGAAAAGGTAAAATTCAAAATTCAAAATAATTTGTTGTTAACAACACATAAAAATGTTACAACAACGTCAATTCCATACAAATCAAATACCATACTTAGAATTATTACAATATTCTAATAATACCAACAATCATAAATTGTTGGTATTTAAAGTTTAATTAGGCAGCTCCTAAATTTAGAATAAATCAATATAAATGATAAAGTTTAATTAGGCAGCTCCTAAATTTAGAATAAATCAATATAAATGATAAAGTTTAATTAGGCAGCTCCTAAATTTAGAATAAATCAATATAAATGATTAACCATACAGGTCGACATCTCATTTGAATAATATCCTGTAACAGCTAACAGGTAGGTGGGATTCGTTGCAATATGGTTAAAATAGGGATAAACTTGTTTGGTCCTGTGCTTCTTGCCATTAAGTTGGTTTCATGTAGATCTAGAAATCCTTTATCATGATAAAGGTTTATTACAAAAGATTCGAAAGGCTGTATTTGAAAAAGTTGTCCTCATAAAGTCATGAATCATACATTAAAATAAACAGAAAATGTCCGATTCTAAGGCATGCTATTGAGTTGGAAGTTTTTGCTGACAGGTAGCAGCACCAGCTCAAATAAATAGAAGGCAGTTTTTTCATTGATGAGACAGTAACAGGTTGTTTCCACAACTGAAAGAATACTCCAATAACTTTGTATTCCAACAAGATTGATATCCGCCTCACTGGCATGCTGAAGTACGAATTTACCTAAACAACGAACTTCTGCAACGCTGGATTCCAATAATTATGACTATATTGGGCGATGTGCAGATGAATACTTATGGTATGTGATTTGTTCCATTGGGAATAAGTTAACGATTGTGTTTAGGTGTTACCACACCCAAAAATTTAGTTGATCTACAAAAACACATTACAGTTGCATTATATTATATTATTAGCTTATGGCTTTATTATTGGTAGAGAGCCCTAAAGGTGTTCCACCTCGCCGACATAACCTTGTTTAGTAAGAAACATGGTTGAATTTCTTGAATATGTTCACAATTAATTTTATTTATTTGAATACAGTTGCATTTATGACCATCGATAGGGAAATGTTGTAACGTATGTGTGCTGATATAGATATTGAACATTTGTGAAGATAAGACTTGAACTCGGACATTTTCTGATTATTTTTATGTGTAATACGGTATTCACTTTGTATGTGTAGCCTACTACTTTTTCAAATACTGCCTTATAAAATCCTATCAATCTTTTGTAATAACCCAATAAAGTGAGTCCTGTAATACATGTTTATGTAGTCCTATAGTTTATTAGACCTATAACGCAGGTAACGCAAACTTTAAGAGCCCACGCATCAGTCATGCTTCTACCTATCAGATAGCTACTTTCCGTAGTTATAGCTGTCTAGTGTTGAGGCATATTCTAGTCTCCTGTTTGCGTACAATACTCCAGAACTGTAGATTTATTTTGTTATCTTGTCTATGTGTATCTTCTTCGAATGAATTCATGTCGGAGCGGTGATGAGCGATCCGAGCTGTGATACTAGATAATATTGACATGCTAACTAATGAGCCTGTTTTTGTTGGAGCTTTTTAATAGTTAACGTCAAGGTTACTAGGATCACCGGTGGGATCACCCTTGAATCATAAATCCACCCTTAGAAGGAACTCACAGCTTATAGTCTGTCCAAGCAAAGACGTCATTCTGGCAAGATGGGAAAAGTGACTCTAGTTCGGTTTCAAATTGTTGATTAGAATGTTTCCTAATTTATAATTTCTAATCAATATTGACCGATCCGAGTCATTTTCCCATCTTGCCAGAATGTCTTATTTGCTTGGTCAGACTATACCTTCAGTGGTAAAAGTTACAAATAATATATTTATAATCAGTTCGATTATAAATGTGTTGGCGCCTTGTTGTTAAGTATGAAAAATCATCAATCAATAAAACATTGCAAAAAATTTGAATAATAGACAAAATTGTCCTAATTATCAATGATGATTAATGTTTTTTTGTATTCAAACAGGAGCGGAATGTTGAACTTCTGCGCTGTAGCCCTGTCGCTAAATGATTTAGGCTACAGAGCAGTGGGAATCCGTATCGACAGCGGTGATCTAGCGTATCTATCCAGGAAAGCTCGCGAAACCTTCAATAATATTGCTAGAACGTGAGTAATTATTTTTTACTTTACCCATATTCAATTTGCACTTGTTAGAATAGTTTAAGCCGCGTATCGACAGTGCGAGGCATGTGCCACGAATGCCTTGCCGTGCGTTGATACTTGTGCGACTGGAGCGCAGTCGATCAGCTGTGGCCAATCACATCTCTTATTTTATCCTTTAAATTTATTAGCAAGAGATATGATTGGCCACAGCTGATCGACTGCGTTCCAGTCGCACGAGTATCAACACGCCGCGAGGCATTCGCGGCACATGCCTTGCACTGTCGATACGGGTCTTTTGTCATGCTGAGAACTCACCATCAAGCAGATACACTCAATACCAATCAAGCAATACATCAATACCACTTTAACACCATCAATACATAATGTGTTTGTCAAGTTCTGTTAAATCTAGTAAAATTCACAAAGTGAACAAAAAATCGTACGTCCAAAAATTGTGGTGTCCGAAACGGGCCTTTGTGAGTTATCCAGCGGGTGAATCAGTAATAATGTTTACTGATTTACAAATATTTAACAAATAATTTTGTAACATCATTTCTCTATTATTTCCAATTTTATTTTTGTGTTCTAATTTAATTGCTTCAATTGAATGTTGTAGGCTATATTCTAATTTCTCTATCAGTAAAATCAATAATATAAATGAACATAAACTTCGAGTATTCTTCTGTTCAATGACAGATCGGCAACGTTGCAATAAGTATTGAGTCAGTGATTTACTAGCTCCAAAAGTGGTGGGGGACTGCCTCTGTTGAATGAAAAGATAAGATAATATTATCACACAACTGATTTATTAGGAAATCGAGAAAGAGCTCTAACTGTGCTCAGGTAAATGAATAGATATAATAGAGATGAGTAGAGGTGATAGACTGCCTCTTTACTGAGGCAGTAATTAGAATATTTATTATAGTAATAGTTTGTATTTATTATAGTAATATTTATTTATTATATAGTAATTAGATTAATCATTCTAATAGATTCGCTTCAAGATGAAAAGCACTATAGCTCATTCTCATTTGAAATTTAAACTTTAAATTTGGGGCTATTTACAATAATTGATAAAAAAAATTAAAAAATCAAATACCTTTTTTAATAATACTTTCAAAGTTTTGAAAAATGGTATTTGATTTTTTTCTCATTCTGATTTGTTTTAATTCTGCAGGTACAGCATTCCATGGTTCGAGACGCTGACAATAGTGGCATCAAACGATATCAACGAGGAAACCATACTCAGTTTGAATGAACAGAACCACAAGATTGATTGCTTTGGCATTGGAACTCATCTAGGTAAGCCGATCTATACAAATCATCTCATTTGGAGAAGTAATCTTCATGTGGTAGTTGATGAGACGCATTAGTAGAAGGTAGAATATAAAACAGTGGTTATTTGATTTGAGCAACATAAGATGAATGAAAATAGATGATGATGCAATATAAGCAAGATGAGCAACATAAGATGATGAATGAATGAGCAACATGAAAACACAGGATTTTAACATGATTGCCAAAAAGCATGAAATCTTGATTAGTGAAACTGAATTATATTTGGTTAGGAACTGAACCAGTATCAAACGAACAGTGTGAACATTTGTTTTAATCCAGAACAGTATCCGTTTGTTACAGAACAGTATTTATTTGATACATCATACATAACAGTATTAGTTTGATACGGAACAGTATTCGTTTGATGCAAAACAGTATTTGTTTGATACAAAACAATATCCGTTTGATACGGAACAGTATTCGTTTGATACAAAACAATATCCGTTGGATACGGAACAGTATTCGTTTGATACAAAACAGTATTTGTTTAAAACTCAATTATATTGTTTTTACAATATAATTTTGTTTGATACAGTATTTGTTTGATACAAAACAATATCCGTTTGATACGGAACAGTATTCGATTTGAAGAATTATTGTGAGCTCTTGAAATATTTTGTATAATAGTTTGTTGAATATTTTGTTAAATACAGGCTCAAATTTTCATTTGAATAGATGAAGATTGTTACAGAATCTTAGTATTGAATCACCAATTGTCCTAGTATTTCAAGTCTCCATCCCTAATCACCTCTAGATCTGTAATTAATATTATTATTATACTCGTATGATGGATTCAGATTAATTCACAATCACATTTGATTGTCCTAGTTTCACCGATACTTGCAATAATGATTGCATCAACGATTGTCCTAGTATGTCAAGTCTTCATCATACATCTAGAACGGAAATTAATATTTTTATACTCGTATGATGATTTTCGATTGATTAATTCTCAGTTACATTTAAAAGATGACTAGCCCCAGGTCGCGTCCATAAACTCGTTGTGGTCAATGTAATATATTCAGAACAATAAATATAAAATATTTACTTTATCCTAATTATTCCTCTATTATCATATTATATTATCATTTGTATGATGTATTATTTATTATATTTCTAGGATCTAGATTGAATGATTTGTTTTCCAGTTACCTGCCAAAGACAGCCAGCCCTGGGTTGCGTTTACAAACTGGTTGAGATCAACGGCCTGCCGAGAATCAAGTTGAGTCAGGATGTGGGCAAGATGACCATGCCGGGCAGGAAGGACGCCTACCGTCTCTATGGAGCTGATGGTCAGTGTTATACAACCCAACAACCAAATAAGAACTCAAAAACAGTAGTTTATTCTTATATACTATTATATTTATTCAATTGAAAACTTATTTGTATTTATTCAAATATTTGAAAAATAAATGAAAATCAAACACCCTTTTAAAAAACTTTAAAATTATTAAAACACAGACATGTTTCGGCACATTAGGCCATTATCAATGTGGATAAAATAATGGCCTAATGTGCCAAAACATGTCTGTGTTTTAATAATTTTAAAATTTTTTAAAAGGGTGTTTGATTTTCATTTACTTTTCAATTATTTTAAACAGCCCTAAGTTTTAAAGTTCAGTTATCCAAATATGTATAGACAAACAGTAGGCCTATAGTAATAATACATAAATACCCCCTATTCACGATCACTTGAGACGAAATTAACAAACTTTTTGCGTGTGTATGCTTGCAAAGCTAGGTCTTCCTTTGTCCTATTGTCGGCCGCAGTCCAACTGCTGTGGCCAATCTTAGCTCTTCTTGTTCAAGCTCAAGGACAAGACAATATCTGTGGTTGGCTACAGCTGTTCGACTGTCGGATAGAGGAAGACCTACCTTTACACGCGCACACACACGCAAAAAGTTTGTTTACTTGAAAGCTTGTATACGTGAGTCAGTAAACAAACAGGAAACGAAAATTTGTGCTAAAACGAAATTTTTCATCAATTAAGGTAGCTGTAGCTAACATTTAATAACCGGATATTAACTAGTTAAAACAGGACATTAAATCATAAACTTGTTTTTTCAATTAATAGAAATAATTAAGTAGAAAAAATTAAAAATTAGTAGAGAATCAAATTTTGAAGAAAAAGGAACCAAAAGAGACATCAGATGCTTTACATTAGCTACGTTACGTACAAAGAAACAGATGAAACCACCTAACGTTTTATCAACGTTATTGCATTGACTTCTGTCTCGTTCATTGGTTCCGTCTGTTGACTCTTTTGGGACAGAAATATTTTTCGGTGGTTATTTGTCGTGTTCTTATTAATTTATGATTAATCTCTAAGTTACTTTCTTGTGGTCTGTATTGTTAACTTTTCCTTTATTGTTTTTTCCAGGTCATGCATTGATAGACATTATGATGAGGTCTGTGGAGCCAGCTCCAGAGGTTGGTGCTAAGGTGCTTTGTCGTCATCCGTTTCAAGAATCCAAACGAACCTACGTGATACCGACGAAAGTAGAACCTCTGTACAAGGTAATTTAAATATATATATTTTAACGGGTTTACCGGGTAACAGACTGTTCCGAGGATGTCGTCTGAGATGGCGACGAAACGTCAACTTACCCAAGTAAGTGAGTTCACAGATCGGATGTACCCGGTAAACCCGTTAAAATATTCATCCATCCGCTAAAATTTAAAAGTAAACATATATATATATATATATATATATATATATATATAGACTAATCTCTTCGATGTTACTCTAATTTTATATTATGAATTTCTATGAATTCAAAAAAGCCATGTGCCTCAATGAGAAGCTGATGAAAAAAGTGACATGAGCAAAGAAGACATTCTGGGAAAATGACTCCAGCTCGGTCATTATTGGTTGAAGAATGATGAATTTGGTCTTGTATTGTAGGGCTGAATAATTCTAAAATTTATAATTTTCATAATATGACCGAGCTTCAATCATTATGTAGTCATTTCCCATCTTCCCAGAATGTCTTCTTTGCTCGACCATACCATAATACTGAACATCATGCCATTCTGGCATTGAAAAACTGTTTTAACAGTCTCCAAAGAACTGGTGGTTGGCGAAAGATTGTTAATGAAGCTCAGCTCTGTTAAGGTAGTCTGAAAGCGGTCTACAAAAGCGAAGCGGTTTAGTTGAGGTCGTTCTCGACTCGATATGCTCTCAATTGCCCCCCAAAGTATCAGACCGCTCACCGATACTTCTGACAAAACTGAGCATTGGTGAAAGTTCGTTATTGAAGCCCACTTCTGTTAGGGTAGGCTGAAGTCTGAAATCGGTCTACGAAAGTCTCGAAAACCGCTCACCGACTGTCCTGACAGAGCTGAGACTAAACATTTGCCAACCGCCTTAATTTTTTGCATTAGCTATATTCACAATTTAATTGTATTCCTCCTTATTGAAATTATTCTATTATGTTCAGGCGAATTTTATAACCATAATTATTTTACGAAGTGCTTATCCTTTCCCAAAATAACAAACTTATAGAATAGAATACTTTTATTGGCCATTAGTAAAAGGTTTATTATAGGCTTTGTAATTTTTATCTTTGTATGAGGATCTATAGTATTTTAAGTGCGATTAGTTCCTTGAACGATATCCTTTTTGTGAACTATTGAACAATTTAATTATTGTAAATTGAGTTATGATTTGTTATTTTTGTCAGGTTTATTGGAAGGATGGAAAGGTGTGCGGGCCTCTGCCTAGTCTTGAGGAAATCAGAGACAGAGTGAGAGATTCCCTTGAGACTTTGAGACAAGATCACAAGCGCAATCTCAATCCCACTCCATATAAGGTAACCAAATATTTCTCAACATTTTTAACATCATAATTTTATTTTTGGGTTGGTTGTTTCATGTCAATTCATCAGTTTTCAATACAGTAAAAGTTACTCTCGCCAGACTATCCAAATTCAATAATAGGTTGAGTACTGAGTTTCATGTTTAGGTTTTAAATCTTACTGTCAGTTCGGACTGTGACAGTCAAAAACTGTGAGTGGATGGGGAAACCGGCAGTCCAAATCAGCTGTAAACCGGCAGGCCGATCAGCTGTGAACGATGGAACTGACAGTACGATCTAACAGTGGATGTAGGCCCTAATCTAGTCTTTTTCTAGTTTCAAATACAGTACCTATAAGAACAGTAATACAGTTGTTGATTATCATATACTGTGTATTCAGGCTTATCTTATCTATACAGTAGCATTCTTTCATGTTACATTATCTAAAGCAAGGCACATACTGCGCAACAGACGGACGGAGGTAATATCCCCTCCCAGGTTACAGTGTTGCAACGCACAAATTGACAGACGGACGTCTGCGAGCGTTGCAACATTTGATAACCTGGGAAGGATATTTCCGTTGCTGTGTGCGCCTTGCTTTAGCCCACCAATATACAGGTTTTTGTTGTGGATTTCAGGCATTTGAATGACCAAACTGAATCAGTAGACTAGAGAACAGGATTATCTTATAAATATAATATACAGTACCTATACAAAAAAAAAAAAAATTGAAGGTTTGTTGCTGTGTGCGCCTTGCTTTAGCAAGACAGCTGAATATGTATAGTCTGCCCAAGCAAAGAAGACCCTCTGGCAAGTTGAGAAAATGACTCCAGCTCGGCCAATATTGGATAAAAAATTATTGATTTGGTCTCAAATTGTAGATCAGAATTTTTCCTTCAATTTGAGACCAAATCAATAATTTTTGAACCAATATTGACCGAGCTAGAGTCATTTTCTCACTTTGCCAGAGGCTCTTCTTTGCTTGGACAGACTATACCTTAAGTGTGAAACCATGAAAGCATGCTAGTGTTGAGTTTGTATTCTAGTGGTGTATTGTATTAATCCAATAAGTTAGAAGTTTCAAGTTTTTATTTGTTATCATATAATTTTTATTGTGTTATTGTGCCAATTCATCACAGTAATTAATTTTGAATTGGTATGTGTTGTAGGTATCCGTGAGTGCGGACCTGTACAGCTTCATCCACGATCTCTGGCTGCAGAATGCGCCAATTGGTGAGCTCTCATGAGCTGTGACGAGAGGAGAAGACATTCGGACAATTCTACTTGAGTGTAGAATGACTTTGAGCTGGCAACTTACTCTGTTCCGACTTGGTGATTGGGGCAAGGTGATGTAAACATACGCTGTGATGCTAACTTTGAAACAAAGTTTGAGATTCGTTGTAACTTTGAAATTACGTTTGAGGTTTGTTGAAACTTTGAAATAAAGTTTGAGGTTTGTAGAAACTTTGAAACAGAGTTTGAGGTTTTTTGAAACCCTTATTGAAGGTTTGAGATTGATTGTCAGAGTCTTATGGGGAAAGCCAGGACCCTAGATCACACAGTAAACGTAGTTGATTTTTAGAGAATCAACAAGACAATCGTCAACAACAGATAAAGCACCAATAGAAGTCAACTATCATAGAATTCTATGAAGAATTATAGTAATTTCTCTAAAGAAATTAAGCACAAAGTCCATTTCCATTAGGCTGTTTGATTTCAATATATTTTTAATTTAATTGTATAATTTGTGTTCATTTGTAAGGGGTCATTTTAATTTAAATAGTCTTAGTAATATAAATATAGATTTAGTTGGTACAATAATTGGTTATGTATAGAAGAATGATGGCTTTCGTATAGCACACTTTAACTTTTAGATACAAGTAATAATTTTGAAGATCAAACTTATGGTCATAGAATTTAGTAGGTAGGCTACATATTTCAAAATCAAAGAATATTTTTATGAAAATGCTCTTATATATTTTTCTATCTCTGAATTGGTATTGCAATTACAATTAATTTATGTTTTTGTTCTGCTCAAATAAAATTCATGTTTAAGATGTTATTTATAATGAACCACTTAGTGTTAGGGATAAATCTATGATTTCTGTATGAAACAAATTTCTTCAGGTGAGAAAACTAAGTTTTCTCTTGTAAATTAGTAAGGATAGTAGAGAATTATTCTCGAAAATACACCACTTCATACTATTTGAACTATTACTATTCATTATAATTTTTCAATTAAATAATTTAGCTGAACGCATACTGATTAAAACAATTGGTACTTATCAATGGTTGAATATAATACATTAGATTAGTTACTTTCAAATATAAATTACTATTTTTGATCAAAACTTTTAATATATTTTTTAAACGATATCAAATCACCTATCCTAGAATGCATGCATGCTCATTATGCTCTTTATTTTGTTGGTGCCATACTTGAAATAGTTTTAAATTTTATTTTCAACATCTTAAAAGTTAGACAAGTGTCATTAAATAGTGCTATAATAATTGAGAAGCATATCATGCATATTATTCTTGTACTTGATGGAATAGTTCTCATCATCATTTTTAGTTTTCAAATGAGCTTGAAGCCTTCCTGCAAATCCACATAAGCAATGTACCAAACATTAAAAACTAGTATTTTCAATGTGGTGCCTCAATTTCAATTGATTCCTCACGTAATTTACTGCTGAGCACTTTGAAGGACTAAAGAAATTCGCTATTTGAACAATTAACTATTATGAAAGAAAGCAATAATTTCTTAATCATCTTGCTAATTATGATTAGACACAAATACTTTTATTATTTATTATTTAAAAATCAAATTTTAATCGTTGACATGACCGTGATTATGTAATCACGTAATTCCAGTTTTTATAACGCCCTTATAAATTTATTCATAATTTGAATTGATTGTAATCCTGAAAAAACATGTACGGTCAATAAACCCATAAAATGAATTGTTTTAATTATTAGTTCGCTAAATTTTATCAATTTTAGCTGAAAACCAATAATTTATATCTTGTCTGTTTCTCATTATTTTATGAAAATGACTGTAATGCATAATTACAACAAAATTATTGATAAAAATGACTATTATAAGAGGTTGAACTGAGAGAACGCATCCATAATGTAATAAATTTTCACTGCACTTTGAATTATTTGACGATTTGCTATCTTTATTTTTTGTTGCATTGAAGAGTCCTACATTTGCATTCTGTCTGAAGGCCGAAACAATAATAAAATCAATGAAAATAATAATAAAATTTAATTTTGTAAAGCTGTGATATAATTTCAATCAAATGAATTGATAATTTTTCTCAATTTAAAACCAATTTTCTCTGAAATGTTGAATATCGGTTACCAATGTTAACTTTTATGAGCTTTCCGATGTATTAGTTTCTCACATTATCGATGCATGTACCTGGTTATTATGATAATAATATTGTGTCACTTTTTGCGATTGTATAAAATTTGTCAAGTGCAATTATTGTTGTAGTCAATAGCTCATTCCATGTAATTTTAATAGAATTTATCGATTTGCTACAATAAGCAAAGCCTTAGTGTGTAAGAATATTTTTCTTATGTTCAATGACAAGAAACAACTTATGCTGCAATAAAAATAGATTTAAAAAATTTGATTGCTATTATTTTGAATTTTATTGCCCTTTTTGTGTTAATAACTCACATGATTGATACGCTTGTTTTTGAAGTTACCGTATCATGTTCTAGTCTACAGTGTAACTATAGACTTATTTACATCTTAGAATATGGACATCAACTATCAATTTTCCAAAGCCAGTTTATTCCGCTAAGGTATTGGGCCTGAAAGTGGAAGTTAACTCATTACAGATTTAAATAATTATTAAAATCAGAGTACCCTTTTGAAAAATATATGAAAAAAAAATTTTTAAAGGGTACTCTGATTGTAATTATTATTTAAAGTTTCAAAAAATACAGTAGCCCTAAAAGAAAAGAAGTACTCATTACAGATATTTGTTCTTGCATAAACATCGTCCATATCTAAATTACCAGAAAGTTTACTGTTCTTGATCACAACATTGCTGATTGAATCACGTAATTTTTATTTGAATCACATAAATAGTGTTGTTATAACAAAAATGTTGATGTTTGAATTACAGCATTTTGTGATTTTCCAAACAATTCATGTGAAAAGTAGGTATTTCACAGAAGAGGCCCAAAGGTGATTGGGTTGCCAGCATCAACAGAGGGATCAAAATGTTTATAACTTAAAATAAATAATAAATCGCCCTACTCTTAACAATCATTTTTATTATACATCACAAGTCACTATTTTAACATTTTTCACGTTAGTGAACATCGATAATACTCAATTAACCACAGATAATAAAGGAAAGGGGAGAAGGAGAGTTCATTGTCACTTCTCTATGACTAAACCTTCGTCCACTCACACAATTCGCACTACAGAGACTGTACCACAAACAGTATCTGTATCTACAAACAGTAACACAGTATCTGTATAAAAATACCGATAAGAGACTGTACAAATAGATTTCACAGTATCTGTATGAATGCAGATAAGAGACTTAACAAATAGATTATAAAGTATCTGTAGGCTGTGTGGTCAGGTACTGTATACCAGCCACTCTCTTGTAGCCGAGTTTTTCGAAAAAAGCGCGCGACCTACTGTTACAATCCATGATACAGGCGTGAGGCGTAATTCCACAGTTAGCCATGGCTTTAGTCAGGGTCCTAGTGGCAAGAGACGCGTAGCCTTTCCGCAGGCAGTCGTCTCTTGACTGTAGCACCCCCACCCCTCCGTAGTGGGTAACCATAACCCAGGAGAGCAGCTGGCCGGTCTGTTTGGAAAATACGCCGAACGAGCCGCCTAGCAGCGCTGTGTCCAAGAGCTCTCCATAGCTGTAGATGTCGTTGTGGGCCCACACACTGTAGACGTACTCCAGGTCCTTGCTTTCGGTGACGGGTTCGATTGTCACGTCAGGTATTGGCCTGAAACAATATTGGAAATTAATCGAATTTGGATCACCAAAACATGTTAAACCATTGAAAATTATTAACTATAGGTACTTTACTCTTGAGTAAATTCACTACAAAGTTTTTATTCCTTTAAATTGAATTAATTTGAGAAGAAAGATGAATCAACACCAAGAAAAGTATTCTGTATTGAATTGAGACTACCAGAAGAGTGAAATTTTATAATAATATTATACAGTGTAACTCAAGGATGTCTGAGAATATAAAACTTAATTATTCCACAATTCAATTTAGCTGAACTTTCTATTTATTGATTGATTTTTTTCATTCATCAAAATGTTTGTATTCTTATTGATTTTAATGAATTCTTTAACCCTGCACTACACGCGGCCCGTTTCTATCATATGTTACACGCGGTGATCTGACAGGTCACTCCTTTGAAAATCATCACTTTCTCTCATTTCTTGACAGATAAGGTATATTAGAGGTCTTGGATTGATGAAGAATGATTCAATGATTTTGTTTTATGAGTATATATTGTCGAAAAATGCCTAGTCTGTATCTATCTCTTCATCACATTCGAGTTGATTATCTTCATTGTTGGTCAGCAAGTCGTCATTCAGCATGTGAATTATTGCATTCACTTCTGTCTCATTTTGTAAGGAATGAACTTGTTCCATTGTGATTATTGCAACTGAGTAGGTACATGAGATATATACTAAGATAAAACATTATTGAAAATTCTAAAATAAAACTGATTGGAGTAAAATTGGAAACTCAAAACTTTTAACGCGGTGATCTCACAGATCAAAAGTTGTGTAGGCAGACCCCAATATTGTGTACAACAATGACAACTGGACTGACACACTCCTCAATCATAGCTAGAAAGCTAATGAGATGCTGAGCTCAGTGTTGCCCCTCAAAGAAATTTTGCAAAGCAAAATATCCCTTTCTGATCTCTCAGATCAGCCGCGTGTAATGTAGGGATAATAATAATAATTCGAATTTCCATTCATTGCTGTATAAATAGACAAAGGACTTCTGCAACTGCAAATATTGACCAATGTACTAAATAGCAGGCTCAATACTAAATTCAATCTTTAATAAATTTCTTAGTCCATTCTTTATTCTTTCTTTACAATTGCGACTTGGTTTCCAAGTATTTTAAGCAAAGGATGAATGAGTGATGATAAATGATGATGATGAAGGTTTAAGATGTAGGTTATATGTCTATCCACAATGTCCACTTTCACTATGCTCACAAATTTCAACTCACAAGAATAAAAAAACCATGATAAATCAATTAAAAATTTGGAAGGTTGGTAAATGATTCAAAACAGCCTCAAAAATATCTAAAATGATTTGAAATGATCAATTCTCAATTAAAATTTCAAAGCCAAAAAATAGTTAACAAACTTTAATGATCGTGCAACATTTGGACCATGTGACAAAGGTTTTAGTCCATTTAAAAAATTACTTGAGTATGAAGGGGGTTTTCATGGCTCAATAGCTATTTTCAAGATATACATTAAAAAAACACACACACACTAGATTATATGGCTATATGTAACACATGGACATGGAACATATAAAACATGATTCAGGCAGCCAATTCTCGTTGAATTTTAAACTCAATTAAACTATAAAAAATATTCCTAAAACTAATTTAAATCAACTCACGGAATTTCAATATTGACCGCTTGTTGTAGATCAATACAGTAGATTCCACTGAATGAGTAAGATTTTGACACGATGCCTCTGGCAGCTAATGATCGATTTATCACTCCGATGTGTCTGTCGAGTATCGCTTCTAGAACGGGTCTTCGACTCCAGTCGATTTTTGAACTTGTTTTCAGAGCATGCTCGAGTACATCGTCGTTGAGAGTGTACATCACTACCATACTGCTTCCATTATCCTACAAAAAAATTTTTATTAGAAAATTGCTCCAAAATAGCGGATACCATATCATATAAGTTACTAGCCGGCAGGCTCGCTTCGCTCGCCTTCTCCGCGTAGCCAGACTTCTCCGCTGGACCCCCGACAGTATCAGCAGTTTCAGTGAGTCAAACAGGCTCGCTTCGCTCGCCTGCAAATTCCGTTCCAAAGGGATTCAAAATTCATTGAACACAGCATTTCTAGACCTAACCTGGGCCTGTTCACCAAATTTCGACATTTTCTACCAATTTATTCTCGAAAAAATCCAAGAAAAACTCTGAAAATTCCGAAAAATAGTAAAACGCTAATATTGAGCGTAACCTTGGGAACTATATCGGACATAGTTTATTACTTGATTCAATATCTTCCAAATTAGTTTATCTATAATCTCACTGAACCATTGAATTTACAGTAGGGATTGGTCGTATCAAGGCGAAAGATATGCAACCCGCAATACATCTACAATTTTGAAAAACCTGATTACTGGCGTAATCTTGAACGGAATTCAAAAATATTTTAACACAACATTTCTAGACCTTATCTGAACCTACCTACCAAATATCAACATTTTCTAACGATTGGTTCTCGAAAAAATTTAGAAAACGCCGGAAAACTATAGAAAAACTTAAATATTTGGCGTATCCTTGAAAAGTTTTTAAAATCCTTTCTTAGCGCGCGTCTAAGGCCGCTATTACACGATAATAGTTCTATGTCATACATCTATTATCAAAGATATTATAATATGTTCTCTATAGGTGAACATATGACATAGAGTATGATCATTTATAATATTTGGTTCATTACACGGTAATATTTCATCATCACAGATATTTGATAATAGAAATATGTCATAGAACTATTATCGTTTAATACCCGCCTAAACTTAGTCCAACTGAACATGCACAATAATTTGAACGCATTCGCTTCAGTGGATTTTTGTTCTGGTGATGAATAAATCAGTCAGTCAGTGCCATTTCGCTTGTATAGATATAGATTGTTGCACGTCAGCATAGAGAAAGTATGGAAGTTTCAACTATTTTTTTCTAAGATTTCATTATGTCAATATAGAAATTATCACAGACTACACAGAGACTGTATAGGCGGCCTACCGGTGTCCAATGTGGTCAATAGCGTAGAAAGCACGAAAATGGTCCAGTGAGACTGGATTCACCGTTGTAAATTCAGCTAATTTTTAATTTAACTTAGCTAAAATAATGCCATGATTGAATTTATCAAATTATAATATCTTATATAATTCTTATTATGATAAATAAAATGAAAAATCATATACTCTTTTTTTAAAAAAAACTTTAGAAGTATTATTTTAGAGACATGTTTTGGGTCTAAGCCCATGCTCAATGTAATTGGAATAATAATTGAGTATTATTCTAATTACATTGAGAATGGGCTAAGACCCGAAACATGTCTCTAAAATAATACTTCTCAAGTTTTTTTTTTTTAAAAGGTGTTTGATTTTTCATTTTATCTATCAATTAATTTAAATAGCCCTAAGTTTAAAGTTTCATTTTCTTACTATGATTATAAACATTAGTATAAAACTTATATTTGGTTCTATCTTTGGAGAAACGTTTTTCGTGCCTGTAAGATTCTATGAAAAATATGAATATTAAATGAAAATAAATTGAAGCGATAGTTTTAATTCCTACTTACTGAATATTTAACTCCAATAAATGTTCCATCTGCTATGCAGTTTTTGGTTGCCAATAATTGAATTCTCAAATTCTTCTTTCTTCGCCATTCTAATGATGTCTTTATGAAATAGTATACCTGAAATTCAAAATTTCCAGTAGTTTGAATAATGTTTTAAATTACTATCACATCATCACAGAAGGAATTTTTAATTCAACAATAGTTGTTGCTTGTAGTTGTAGAGTATAGAGAGTTTCATAATAAGCCTACATTGGAAAAAGTATGAACTATGTACGGCAACTCTTATGAATAAATAACTAGATGATTGATACAAAATCTATAATTTATAATTCATATTGAAAATGAAACATTGCAATTATTGCTTGCTTACATAAGAGCAGAACTATAGTCTGTCCAAGCAAAGAAGAGCCTCTGGCAAGATGGGAAAATGACTCCAGCTCGGTCAATGTTGGTTCAAAAATTATTGATTTGGTCTCAATTGCAGGAAACATTCCGATCTACAATTTGAGACCAAATCAATAATTTTTGAACGAATATTGACCAAGCTGGAGTAATTTTCCTATCTTGCCAGAGGCTCTTCTTTGCTTGGCCAGACTAAAACAAAATTCGTAATAGGGGAATAACCTGAGTGTGCAACGTGTGGAGCCTATGGCGTATAACAAGGAGAGCCTTCTTATTATTACAAATAATATTGCACATGGATATTGAAAACTTATGTATTGACATACGCATAGCCCGTCTGCATCTATAATTGTTAGTCATCTACACACATTAATTAATCAAAGTCGCATGTAGAAATCGAAAGAATTAATTTATTTTAGAAAATTTATTTGGGCCTATACAGGGTGTTTCAGGAGGAATGTGCAATACTTCTCAGGCTGATTCCTCACACCAAGTAGACAAAGAAGTTCCATTGGACCAACCCCCAAAAACGATATGGTTACCACGATAACAATGGCGGAAAATTGAGATTTTTCAAAAAATATTTATTTTTCTAATTTTTTAGAATTCCTATGTAAAATCAGCTGAGGAATTCAATGAAACTGTAACTTTAACGGTTATTGAGATAAATGAAAAAATATGCTTGAAAGACGCCATTTTTCAACAATAAGGGTTATAACTGGATAAGGAATCATAAATTTGTATTTTTTATCAATGAAAGTTGTAGAGAGTCTGATTCTAAAGAAAAAGTTAAATTGCAGCGATTGTGTAAATCTTACCCAAATCTCAGAAATAGCGATCAAAAATCGCAAAATTCGACAAAACATAGCACAAGTGATAAATTTGTGTTTAGTAGCGATTTCGCGATTTTTGATCGCTAATTCTGAGATTTGGGTAAGATTTACATGATCGCCGTCATTCAAATTTTTTTAGAATCCGACTCCCTTCAACTTTCATTAATAAAAAATACAAATTTATGATTCCTTATCCAGGTATAACCCTTATTGTTGAAAAATCGCGTTTTCTAGCATATTTTTCCAATTATCTCAATAACCGTTGAAGTTACAAACTTGGAACTGGTTTCATTGAATTCCTCAGCTAATTTTACATGGGAATAGATTATATCAGAACCTCTAAAAAATTAATATTTTTTGAAAAATCTAAATTTTCTCCCATTGTTATCTCGCTAACAAATCGTTTTTGAGGGTTGGTCCCATGGAACTTTTTTGTCTACTTGGTGTAAGGAATCAGCCTGAGAAGTATTGCACATTCCTCCTGAAACACCCTGTATATCTATACTGTAAAGTATGTGTGTTAGTCGATATGAACTACCGTACCTTAATTTAAATAATTTGAAGTTGTTCAACTCACATGAATACTACTAGGCCAGTCTTTCTTGAGCACTTCCTCGCAGTACAAGTCCAATTCCTTTTCGGAAAGCTCAATAAGAGGATCGCAGACCATTGCGCTTGCTGTGAGTTGAGAGCTCCGACTCCAACGTTAACTCCTTGGTTACAACTTACTATACTGCGGTTTGAAGTTAGAACTGTGAATTTGGATTGGATCGAGCTGCGCTGGTCGATCAGCTGTTTGTCGCGTCGCATTCCACTGTCAATGTCACGGATCTGCTTCTGGTCGAGCAAAGAAGATATTCTGGCAAGATGGGAAAATGACTCCAGCTCGTTCAATATTGGTTCAAAAATTATAAATTCAGAAATGATTTGTAGAAATGATTCCGCCCTACAATTTAAGGCCAAATGGAACATTTTTGAATCAATATTGACCGAGTTGGAGTCATTTTCCCATCTTGATGAAATGCCTTCTTTGTTCAACTAAGATGGCCTCTCTTATCTCATGGCTTGTGTTGATCCCGCTGTGTATTCGTGTTCATGCAATTATTTAATTTACATACATATTTGATTAGCCTTGACCTCCGCTGCCTTGCTAGTCTGCTGAATAGAGGAAATGTTTTTTATTTAATGTTGATGTAGGGCGGAAGTCTTCCGGAGTGTCTAAACTATATGTGTAAAGCTTAAACGATAATATCTTTGAGTATGGATATAAATCATAGTCATATGTCAATATATCTATTCATATTCAATGATAATATTATGCTTATAGAAATGCTACTGAATACAGATTTTTTTATTATACTTTATATGGAATACTGTACCCAAAGCCGAATCCAGGATTAAGTTTGGGGGAACAAGGAGGCTCATGAGATTCTTTATTTGATTTGATGCATGTGCTAGAGTAGACCTAGTGGGAGATGAGTTAATAGAAAATTAGAGAGAGTAAAAGAAAATGGGACGAGAGATTTTTTGTTTCCAACCTTGAATTGAAAACTATCACACTCTACAGTGCACTAGGCTACTCTAATAATTATCACAATTATTACATAAAGGGAATACACATATGCCCAAGTTTTGTGGAATATTTTCTAAATTGTTTCTCACCATACGTTCACGATTCATTAAATATTTTTAAACTGTTTATTAATGTACTGTTTCTACTTTTTTGTCAACTCTGTTTCAGAATTGTTTTTTTGATTGTGAAAATCAGTCTCGATTCGACTCTTGATTGCACACCACCAACTTCTAGATGTGACTTAGTCAGGCCGTAGTCAGTGGCGTGGACAGAATTTGACTTTGGGAATGAGAAATCGGTGTAAAAAACCTCATTGGGGAATCGTTCGAGGAATATAACTTACCCCCAGATGATAGTGGTCCGGGGGCTCTCCCCCGGAAAATTTAGGGAATTTTCGGCACCATAGGGCCTACGCAATCTCGAACATCACCTTGACAAAAAAGTAAATAGATACTGTAAACTTTCATTTTTATTGTTTTTTATTCCAGTTTTGATGACGAAATAGACATTATTTGATCTAGTATAGTCTTTCCAAGCAGAGAAGACATTCTTGGCAAGATGATAATATCCCTTAAAGTCGAACTGATCAGAAATTTGTAGAATATTTTCAAATTATTATTATTATCTTCACAATTTGAGACTAAATTTTTAATTTTTGAACCAATATTGATTGAGCTGGAGTCATTTTTCCATTTTGTCAGAATGTCTTCTTTGTTTGGACAGACTATAATATTCCTTTGAAGTTGAACTGATCAGAAATTTTTAGAATATTTTGCTAACTATTATGATTATCTTCACATATGACTGTCAAAAAATTAGTTAAACAAGTGGTTTCTTAACGTAACATATAACGTTTCCAGTAGGCTACATACTTACTTATAGTTGGATTAGTGAAATTCACTTAAAATCATGAAATGATACGACAATTGTAACGATTTAAAATTGAAAATGCATGCTAGCTAACACTTAGAAGCAGCCTAATGACGAAAAATACGGTGGAAAAAATATTAATGGTCTCAATAAATATTTATTCAAATGACAATTATTATCATACAAGATTGTCAGAGTATATGAACGAAGTAATTAGATTGACGGTAATCTTATAACCTTGCTCTATGATAGATAAGAGTGCAGTTGATAATCAAAACAAAATATTCAATCATCTAATATTATTAATTCAAGAATATTCCAAAAGAGACACTCAATGAAGTTACCGTACATGACCTCAGTTTGATTTCCTTGCAAGAAGCTTTATAAACCGTATCGATAAATGAAGTGGTCTAAAACCGACATTACGTCTCAATAAAGATTAAAAACTTTCATATTTGATTGTTTGATTTGTTGCATGAATTATCTTGTCCTTGTGTAACTTCTTGAAATGAAATTACTTTTCAATTTAACCATGAACAGATCAGCCAGAAGTTGTGACCCCTCTTTTTCAACAGTTTTGTAACAAAACCGTTTTGCTCAGGCTGAGGCCGCACTGCCGGTGTGGGAAGAGCCTGGAGGGTGGAGGTTAGTTGGTAAATCTATAGAACATACACACCATACATAGTTCCACAGTAATACATTGTATGAATGGTATGACGTCATTCTGTTTTTTGAGTTTATGTTGTCCATATTTAAGAATTTCAAGATGGCGGCTGAACACATACCATTCATACGATGTATTACTGTGGATGGTGTGTATGTTCTATAGATTTACCAACTACCCTCCACCCTCCAGGCTCTACCCACCGGCAGTGCGGCCTCAGTCTTATAGACCGCTTACAGACTGAAGTGATATGTGACATAGCTAAGCATTAATATAGTCTGTCCAAGCAAAGAAGACATTCTTGCAATATGGGAAAATATCTCCAGCTCGGTCAATATTCGTTCAAAAATTATAAATTTGGTCTTAAATTGTAGATCAGAATGTTTCCTACCATTTAAGACCAAATTAAAACCATGTCTTTGCTTGGACCGACTTTAACAATAATTTGCCAACCGCTAGTTTCGTTGACACAAGCTTTATAGTCTGTCCAAGCCAAGAAGACCCTCTGGCAAGATGAGAAAATGACTCCAGCTCGGTCAATATTGGTTCAAAAATTATTTATTTGGTCTCAATCGTAGGAAACATTTTGATCTACAATTTGAGACCAAATCAATATTTTTTGAACCAATATTGACCGAGCTGGAGTCATTTTCTCATCTTGCTAGAGGGTCTTCTTTGCTTGGACAGCCTATACATTATTACTAAATAAATAATACTTGAAAGCAGTTTACTTAAATCGCTTTATTTTAGGGGAAAACTAAAAAACTTATTTCCAATTTTACAGCAGATATTATCGACACGTTGCAATATGAAATCAGGATTGTTAACTATGAAACTATGACAAAGTTCATTGAGCCTTGGCAATTCAGTCTTCAATTCGCTAGTTCGGTTACCAAGACACCACGCGATGCTCAGGTGAAACTTTGGCTCCTGAAAAATAAAATGCGTTTTGAAAATAGAAATATCATTGAGGAAAAGACTTTCTTTTACTATTTAAACAGAATTTCACCATTCACGGTAGTTATAGTCTGTCCATGTAAAGAAGACATTCTGACAAGAAAATGACTCCAACTCGTCAATATTGGCTCAAAAATTATCAACTAGGTGTCAAATTGTAGAAAACATTCTGATCTACAATTTGAGGTCAAATTTGAAAATTTTGAACCAATATTGACCGAGCTGGTGACATCTTCTCATCTTTACAGAATGTCTTCTTTGCTTGGATATTTGTTTTACTCGGTGATTTGGATACATAAAGTATGAAAAATAATTGTGAAATTAAGGAACTAAAGATAATGCTTTATAGAAATCATTTTTACTGAGAATGCTATGTTTGTAGTTGAATGGTCAGGTTGACATGAGATGCAAGATGCAGCATAGCCAGTGCCGGATTTACGTATAAGCAGTGAATATGAAGAGATATTCGGAATAGTAAGATTTTCTTTTATTCATAAAATGAACGAGAATATTCTATTTAAATAGAATATAAAAATTCGCTTTATATTCACGGGTACAGGCCAACTGGGCACTGACCTAGAGCTCCAAATTAAGAGTGGGTGGTAGTGGACGGCAAACTGCCGAACGGCAAAATCAAGCCCCATAAGAACAATGTAATTTTTATCAATCTCTTGGAGCAGATATTGCCTCTATTTATGGACAGAATTTCACGTTCTTTATGTCATTGGGAAGAGAATTTAATTCTCGTGGCGTTACTTTTTACTTTTTCGATTTTTAGTTCATTTCAATAATTACTGTTCAATACTTTTTTAGGTAATTAATTATGCGATAATGATTAAAATAAACTAAAAATCGAAAAAGTAAAAAGTAACGCCCCTGGAGAATAAAATTCTCTTTCCAATGACATAAAGAACGTGAAATTCTGTTCATAAATAGAGGCAATATCTGCTCCAAGAGATTGATAAAAATTACATTGTTCTTATGGGGCTTGATTTTGCCGTTCGGCAGTTTGCCGTCCACTACCACCCACTCTTAAATGAGAAAGCATGCAGCATTTTTCCCATTTCCAGTTCAATCCTTCGTTATTTATTTAGCGTATGCTTTCAGTAGTGAGAAGGCCCCAAGGTGTATAGAATAGTAGAATTATTAAATACTACAATTCTATACACCTTGGGAGACCAAGGTTGTTCCACTTCGCCAGCATATAATCTAATCCTTGGTTCAAATGAGACTACTTTGAGAAAATACTCAATGATGATATCATGAGTTTAGTATATTATAATAATAGCTTTATTTATTGATTATATATACACGATTATCATATTACACGAAAAAGAATCATAATTTCACGATCCATAAGTAATTTTCGAATTTAATCCGTGACAGCAGATGCCAAAGAAAGTGGCGTTTGGAAAATATCTGTTATTAATGCTCAGCTCTTTGAGAACAGTCTGAAAGCGATCTACAAGAACGAACAAGTTTAGCTAAGGTTGCAGTCGACCACAAGAAGCTCCCGCAGACCGTCTCCGACTGTCCTGACAGAGCTGAGAATTAATAATAGTTATTTGTCAACCGTCAATCTCAATGGCGTCTGCAATATCAGTTCAAAATCATATGCTCTATTCTTTATCTTTATGCTTTTGTCAATAATTTTTATTTAATTTTTCCATATAGTTGGAAGTGATTAAAATGAATTAATTTTGATACAGATCATAATTATGAAATAGTTATTGAAGAAATCTTTACCTCATAAAACTTTTGAAGTTTGAACTCCTCAAGGCACGAGTCGACCATTCCGACTAGATTTAAAAGTTCCTCATTACCGGCCAAAATATTCATACCGATAAAAGTTCGTGTTTCGGTTTCATTACAGAACACTTCCAATGCTCCAAACTGCAAAGTGAATCTACAAAATTAAAGAAAAAGCGTATCAGAAAAATATTTCAACATTTTAACAATTGTTCGAAATTCATTATTCATATCATGTTCCATAATATTCAAAATAGAAACCTACATTTTGTAAATTTTCTCAATAAGTATGAAGTGACTTAAACGCGGGTGTCCGCCCAGAGTCTCCTCGATATTCAGTCTCCTCTTAATTTTTACCACAGACGTCAACCCTGGTGAAAATAAACCAATGCCGTGAGAGTGTCTTCCCGACTGCCGATCCCCTACTGGATGTCAGGTTGTCGTGATCATACCGAAAAGCTGACTCCTTGCACGTTCGCGTAAAGTATTACCCCGATAGTTGAACCCCTAATGGGTTAGCTTGTAGCGGGCGGGAAAGTAGTACAAACACATTCTTTAGAAGAAAAGCTTTTTAATGTCGTAATTTCTATTACTGTAAACTTTGGAAGAAAGAAACTATTTCTCTTCCTAAATCCCTTGACATGGATGAATGAATTATTTTCATTAGTAAAAAGATACAATCACAACAAATTGGTGCTTTTAATCCGAGAGATCTATAACTAAGAAATAATAAGGCTTTAGATCCTGTGTGGGAAGGCTATATAGCTATATCGACTGTAGAGCCACGTATAGCGAGTGTTTAAATTAATTTCTGGAGAACTCTAGAATTTAAAATAGACAGCTCCATGTTTTTCTCAAGCATCAAATTATAATATGTTGTATGTCTGGCTGAACAGCCCATGAAGGGCCAAGGCCTAAATTATAATATGTTACCAAATACAAATTATTGTAATATAAGTTAAGAAAAAGATCTTATAATATAAGAACTGATAATCTGAATAAAATACGTCAGGAATTACCTAGGATAGACTCTGAACTGTTGCTGTAGAGTTTCCACAAAGGTACCAATCCAGTGATGTAGGAGAACCACAGTTTTCGAAAGACTAATGTGTAAATTGTCTACACGTTTCAGCTCAACTTCTTTCCCAAACACCGATCTCAGTCCCGTAACAAATTCATCTAGTACGTCGTTTTGTTCATCTGAAACAATCGAATTTTTATACTGTAATGTATTTGTATATGTAACTAGCCGGCAGGCTCGCTTCGCTCGCCTGAAAATTCCGTTAAGGAGTTCGAAATTTATTGAACACAGCATTTATTGACCTAATCTAGACCTGTTTATCAAATTTCAACATTTTCTGCCGATTTGTTTTCGAAAAATCTAAGAATTCCAAAAAAAGTAAAACGCTAATATTGAGCGTAACCTTGGGAAATATATCGGACATTGTTTGAAAGTTGATTCAATATCTTCTTAATTACTCCATCTATAATCTCGCTGAACCATTGAATTTACGCTAAGGATTGGTCGTATCAAGGCGGAAGATATGCAACCCGCAATACATCAACAATTTTGAAAACCTGATTACTGGCGTAATCTCGAACGGATTTCAAAAATATTTCAACACAACATTTCAAGACCTTATCTGAACCTGCCCACCAAATATCAACATTTTCTACCGATTGGCTCTCGAAAAAATGAGGAAAACGCAGAAAACTAAAGAAAAAACTCATATATTTAGCGTATCCCTGAAAAGTTTTCAAAATCCGTTCTTAGCGCGCGTCTAAACGTCCAACTGAACATGCCTGCCAAATTTGAACGCATTCGGTTCATTGGATTTTTAGTTCTGGTGATGAATGAATCAGTCAGTCAGTGCCATTTCGCTTATATAGATATAGATATTTTCATTTTCATATTGTTGATTTTTTCACCAGTTTAATACAGAAAACACACGGATTGCACTCAGCGAGTTTTTTATTTTGGAAGACAGCCTGGTGAGAGAATATTTTGTGACTAATTTTGATCAAAAATGAGGCTATTTGTCTTATATTATCACTACCTCTACTGTGACTTGTCTCTTGCTTGGTTCATTTTTCCCGTCTAATGTGCAATATTAAATTAGATACATTATTGGCAGTTTTCAAGTTATTTATTAATACTGAATGAAACAATTGAATCGAAAGTTCTGACGTAAATCGGAAAATGTGTTTTCAAAAGTCTCCTTTGTTGAATTCGCCTAAAAATACATATTATTTGAAAACATTGTGTTTAAACAAACCCTACTAAAAAAAAGTACTGCGATTTAGATTTTTACTTATTAACAAACATTGATTTATTTCTGCTGTATAGTGGAGTGAATATAAAACTGGCAAACAGCTGGTAGGCCTAGGCCGTTCATGGGCTGTTGAACCATTGACAGACAAATGGCTCATTTAGATAGTAGCCAAAGACAAAAAGGAAACATACAAATGCCCACTTACATGCTATGTAAACAAGAGTAGACCAATTGCCTCTGACATGCGGAAATGATCTAACCCGACCATCGTGCAGAAGAGGATCATCTTCATGATCATCTACGACTTTGGATGTTTGTAGCAGTAGGCTTGGAACGGGTAACCTGTAAAAGCAAAATAAAACTGTTGATTTTTTCACACATAACGACCTGCGCAATCCAATGACAAATATATTTTGTTGAGTTTAGTAGATCTTGGATCATGTATAGGCTGTGCAAGCAAAGAAGACATTCTAGCAAGATAGGGACATGACTCCAGGACGGTCAGTTTTGGTTCAAAAATTTTTAATTTGGTCTAAAGTTGTAGGAAACATTCTGATCTACATGTTGAAGTCAAATTTTATAATTTTTTAACCAATATTGACCGTGCTGGAGTTATTTTCACATCTTGCCAGAATGTTTACTTTGCTTGGACAGACTATCCCTGTACTTCAGTCTGTAAAATAATTTCCATTGACTATAATGATTGAGATATTCATTTTTAATTGGAATTTTGGAAAGAACACTTTGTGTCTTAGTGTCTGAGATCAAATTCAAATTTCATTTATTGTCGAAACATTGGTACAATGCATAACAAAGTCAAAATTAATTAAATAAAAGCAATACATTAATACATGCAGGTTACATTAATTGTTCAACAATAATTCATTCCTGTTGTAAGGACATTTATCAATAAGATAAAATTTTAATATTTTCCTTCAAATTATTCAAGATTGTCAATCTTTAGACTAGTTGGCAAATTATTATACAGCCTAGTACCAAACTCATAAAAACTATTCAATGTATATGAATAATTACAATGATTTAATCTAAGTGAGGAAGCATTTCTCTAGTATGATGGGAATGAACAGAACTATTCACAGGGGAATAGGCTAAGTTTTTCTTTACGTACAATAAACATTCAAGTGCATATATAGCATAAATTGTAAAAATTTTATACTTTTTAAAAAGAGGTTTACAATGGGTTTGATTAGATACGCCAGCAATTACCCTAACTGCTCGCTTCTGCAAAATGAAATTTTTTTAACATGAGTATCACTACCCCACGCAAGAATACCATATGATAGATGACTGTGCACATGTGCAAAATATACTATGGTTGGAACAAAAGAGTTTACAATGAATTTTAGATGCTTTAGCAAAAATATACTTTTAGACAACAAATTGATGTGGTTCACCCACTTAAGGTTACTCTGTACTACTACACCTAAGAATTTAGTATGATTATTAGCTGAATTAAAACCGAAGTTCAACATGTGAGTTTTATCTTTGTTGAGACAAAGAGCGTTTGCAGCTGTCCAGTCATCAATTGTTACATTCACAACTCTAAGAAAATCATTGAACATTTTGCTAGATTTCACCTGTACAGCCAGATCATCAGCAAACATGAATGGCTTCACAAAATCATTGCTTATAGCAGCAGGGAGATCATTAACATAAATAATAAAAAGTAGCTATCTGATTTGGCATCACCAGGAAGTTTATCTGCTCGGAGTCAGAAGTTCTCTACTTAAGAGTGGGTGGTAGTGGACGGAAAACTGCCAAACGGCAAAATCAAGCCCCATAAGAACAATGTAATTTTTATCAATCTCTTGGAGCAGATATTGCCTCTATTTATGGACAGAATTTCACGCTCTTTATGTCATTGGAAAGAGAATTTAATTCTCCAGGGGCGTTACTTTTTACTTTTTCGATTTTTAATTCATTTCAATAATTACAGTTCAACACTTTTTTAGTTAATTAATTATACGATAATTATAAAAATAAACTAAAAATCGAAAAAGTAAAAAGTAACGCCCCTGGAGAATTAAATTCTCTTTCCAATGACATAAAGAACGTAAAATTCTGTCCATAAATAGAGGCAATATCTGCTCCAAGAGATTGATAAAAATTACATTGTTCTTATGGGGCTTGATTTTGCCGTTCGGCAGTTTGCCGTCCACTACCACCCACTCTTAATGGAGATGTGAAAAATAAATAAGAATACAATATGAACTAAAAAGCAATAAAAATGAACTCTCATGAAAATCAAATCAATAAAAATAAATTCTTCTGAAAATCAATAGGCCGCCAAAAGAAAACAATCTTCAAAGAAACATCACTAATTCAACTTTAACATCATCTGATTTCTTACCGTATCCTGAGAGCGAAAATCCACAGAAAACTAGCAATTTGCCTATTAATATGAATGACAGATTAATTATTACTCTTGTTTGACCGCGGCTCACCAGCCCACGAAGGCCCTAGGTCTACCAGCTTGTTGCCAGTTTCATATTCACTTCCACTAGCGCCCTGCACACGGGGACCGCAGCGCCGGCCATCCGAACACCCGCAGCCACCCACAGCCTCTGTCATTGAGTCAAACAACAACAGCTACAACCGGCCACAGATATCCAACCGGCCGACACCAAAATCCCAGCGTACAGGACGCTATACAGTCCGTCCAAGCAAAGAAGACATCCCGGCAATACAGGAAAATTACTCCAGCCCGGCCAAAACTGGCCCAACAGCTATGAATTCTCAAACAGAACACACAGCCCCCGAACCGACACCGACCGACTGTGATTCAACTATGCCTGAATGAACTTTTGTAACTAATATTATCTTTATACAACTTATCTTTGTATAACTCATTTTATATAACGAATGTATAACATTTTATTTTAATAGATGTTTCACATTAGCTATTGGTAGGTTTCATGACGTACAAAAGACAGACGAAACCTTCCTTCGGGAGATTGGCTTTACGTTAGTGAAAGCACTCAGTTCTTTCCCATCTCTGGAGGAATAGTGGTTGGTTCATTACACTTCAACTAATTAACTGGATGTTATTCGGAGATGTTCTTGCCGTCACTTGGTTAACTGGCTTATGGTTGTAAGGATCAACGTGCTAACCACACGTTAGGCCTACCTCTATCCTGGTTGATGATCATTCACCTCTGATGCATAGTGGAGCGAATATAAAACTGGCAACCAGCTGGTAGGCCTAGGCCCTTCATGGGCTGTTGAGCCCTTGACAAACAAACAAACTCCTTATGCGCTCCATCAGCTGATGTTATTAAGAGTTGTCATTCAGCTATTCCTGAATGAATTTTTATAACTAAAAGAGAAAATAGATGTTTAACATTATAGCTGTTGGTAGGTTACATCACTTACAAGAGACAGACGAGAAGGCCCAACTTTTTGGCGTCAGCTATACACAGAATAAAAAGTAACTCACCTTTCTCTAGACGTTTTTCTGTCAGGTTCATGTATTACTTCTTCACATTCTTCATCACTCTCATAATTACTAAGTAAAGCTAAGCCAGACGAAATTGAGTGATTTTCTGAACCATCCATGAGCTATAAACTATTATTTAATATTAAATTCTGAGAAAATTATTATTGATCTTCACATGAAATTAGAATTAGTTACCTAGTTTTATTATTGGGCTCCTAGAGCCTTGAGGTAAACATAACACAAACATAACCTCACTTACCATGAAGTCATGCATTCCCTGGTGGGGATTTTGTCAACTACTACCATACCGCGGAATTTTTCTGCCGATTCAAACTTTATTCATCAGCTCTCTTCACTTGGGCCAAGTTTCACTGCATTGTAATTTAATATAACTGCATCGAACATCAGACAAGTAGCCTGAACTTTAAAAACCAGCCACTGAGAGTAGAAAATTGTAGTTTTCTTTAATAAAGTAACTTTTCAACTTTTTAAGCATCAGAAGTTGACTTGAGATTGGACCAAACCGACCAATTTTATATGTTAATGTTAGCAATATACAATAATCCTGGAACTTCACTCCTTATTAAATTTGTATTGAATTTTTCTAGTAACTGTTATAGTAGCTTAGTGTACACTGTACAGCCAAGGTTAGTACATCAACTTTAAACGTCTTGCTGTAGGCCTACTTCTACTTATTCTAATTAAGTTGAGTTATATTATAGTTAGACATACTATACGTTACCACTAATTTTGAAAACGTGAATAAATTTTAAAAGTAAAAAATCACTTTCTTCCAAAACAAACCTTCAATTTATTCACATGCAGTATTAATTTATAAGTGTTCCCTTGTACCGGATTTCTCCAGTCTCACGTCTGGTCGGCCGTACGGTGGACCTACCTACTTTATTAATAATAATTTTGACTCACCAGGGCAGAGCGATCCATGCCATGAAAATGTTCCATTAAAAAAATAGCCTATGAATTTTATTTAAATTAAATATTGACAGTCAACATCAATCTCTCGTTAATAAAGTCAATCTCACTTTTTTCTAAAATGAAATACAGAGTCTGTAAGTAAATAGTGTATTAATTAATTCTAACTACTGATTATTAAATGGGTAAACTACTGACTATACTCTTGTGGTAAGTTTTCCTCATACGTACGTTTTAATTTGATTCGCGCGCTAAATTGAATAAACTATTCTTTGTTCATTCTATACCCATTCTTTGGAAAAATTCAGTCTTCGATGTATCTTCTATTCTCTGGGTTTTTCCTAAAAAATATGAAAAACGCAATACAAGCCATAGCCTCAGGGTACAAACAGTTATAGATTTACACGTAAAAGAGATTGAATTAAGATAAAACACTCGTAGAACGGGAAATTTATACTGTTATGGAAATTGCAGGTGAACACTAAAACTTTAAATCATATCATAGTTTGAAACAAATGTTTTTATTTCAATTTTACAATTTACAATAACTACATCAAAAATCTATTTTAACCGTTTTCTGAACTAGATTATTACACTAATCAGTCTTGATAGAATTCTTACATAGATTATAAAATCAATATTCTCACTAATCTTACCATCTAGAACGCGATTGTGGATACAAGAGCTGATTCACAGATTTCTAAGACTTAACACTTCACTGCCGCACATCAACTGTTTATCAATACAATATTACTAATTTATCAGACTCATCAAAAATAACCAAACTCTACATTTAAATTAACATTACAAATTTCCATTACACTAAAAATGAACTTTGGATAGATAATCAACAGCTATCTGTTCTGTTTTATAAAATGTTTTCTATATTAGATACATGTTAATTAGGCCCTATATTTTATTATAATAGATGAACAAGAGAACATTCATCACAACGAAGCATTGTTAATACTAGACATGAAAGACGTGATATGTAGGAATAAGTTACATTATTATTTCATGTGATGTTGAAAATACTGTTCAACAGAAAATTATATATCAATATTATTATAGAAACACTCTATTATTACCAATGTTTGTCACTGATTGTATAAAACCTAGAAAAAACTCATGTGGTTACTAATTAAAAAATATCTTTTGTGATACCTACAATTGTACCAATAATACTTGAATTGGAGGATACAGTATTTGCAATCTACATGATGACATTACATTATTATTAGTTACAAAGAATATTTTCCACAGACTGGGTTGAAAAATGTTCTAGAAATAGTTGGTAGACAATGTAAAATGTAATTATATTTACTTAGACATTGAAAATATGTTAGATTTCATCTGAACTACTGTTTGTTGCTTTATACTGGGTAATATATTAGATTAATTAATGAAAAATTTGGCACAAATCTATGGGGTGGTTCGTTTTCAGGCTCTGAAAATTTAATAAATTTCAATATGATGTTTTATGAAAAGAACTTTTAAAAATGACCTGAGTTTCAAAGGAATTATTAATTTTCAAAATACTATAGAAAAAATAGTAAGTCCATAGCAAATAACTGATAAAGTGTAACCAAAAAATTTTAAACTACGAATCTGAACAACTTTGAGCTAGAGTCAATCAATATTTTTAAAGGCTTTTATTTCATTGAAATAGGATTAAATATTGTTATTAAAAACAGATCATGTCTCCAACATTCAAATTATATTTTTATTTTAGAATTCAAATAGAATTTCTGAACTTTAAATCAGTTTGGCAACACATTAACAAGATTAAAATTTTAGTAAATTTAAATATGAGATTCATTCCATAAATTTATTGATGGTTGAACTCACACAACCATATTGGATATTGCTCGAACTTTATAATAATTCTTCATAATTTCAAAAAATGAATGAAATATAAAGAATACAAATTATAAATTAGATAAAAAATAGATATAAAAATTAATTAGATAGGCTAAAAGGTGTAATGAAAAAATTTGAATCTCAAATATGTAGCTGAATGGAAATTTTGTTGAATTGATAAGGTGTTCGATGTCATTGTGAGAGCCTTATAATGTAGACGAATGATGTGTAAGTTATGTTCTAAGAAAATTAAATTCAAGAAATGAACAAATATACATTCACAAGATTTACATTGATTGAATAATCAAATAGTTGTTTGTACAAAAGAGAACTCTGAAACTGAAGCTTCTAATGATATTGGAGTAGTTGGATTATAAGAATATTGTTTTATCATTTACCGGAATGACTTGAAATCAAATCAAACTTTGAAAAGCTGCCAATTGAATTTGAAAGAGTAAAATATAATGATTTTAGTCACGTGACCCACAAAATAACACGTATGTACTTGCCGATCAAGCAAATTTTTATTTTACAATTTTTTATTACTAAGGCTAATGTTGCCCTCAAACCTATTTGTTGACTTGACTTTGTTGACCTAGGGGTTTGAGATTCTCGAAAATAGCTTCCTCAAATTATTATAGTGATAAAATTTACATTTTCGAACAAAATAAGCAATTTTTGTCAAATAACACAAATTATTCGAGATTCAATTTGAAATTTCAGTGAATCTCTAAACAATACGTCATTATCTTTATAGGGGTTTTCTAGAAATTTTAGAAAGTCAAGAGAATTACATGTGTTTTGTCTCTCCAAGGTTATTATTTTTAAATAATAAAATATAGTCTATAATACTTTCACAGAAAATATCATACTATAAAAATCGTAGCTTAGAAAAATCAAATCAAAATAGATAATCATAATATAAATAAAATACTAGGATCTAAGTTGAGATACTAAAATAATTTTTGTACTATATACCTAAGCTTTATTCAACAATAATAAATATAATGTAGTTTGCTGTACTGTAAGTTTTAAAGAGCGGAGAGGTTGACCAATGCACAAGATTTGAAATAATGCAAAGAAACTTCAAAAAATGAAATTGCGTGACTCGGTATACTGATCATATAATATATAATATATCATGTATATTGTATAATATATCATACTCTATACTGCACAATCATACCTATTTTTATATCTCATATGGGGTCATTGAAACTATGGGTTCAACAGGTATTGGATGCATCAATTGATATCAAATGACTCTTTAGGTATTGTTTGTCCTAGCAAAGAAGACCCTCTGGCAAGATGAGAAAATGACTCCAGCTCGGGCACTAATTGAATCAAAAATTACTGATTTGGTCTCAATCTTAGGAAATATTCTGATCTACAATTTGAGACCAAATCAATATTTTTTGAACCAATATTGACCGAGCTGGAGTTATTTTCTCATCTTGCCAGAGGGTCTCCTTTGCTTGGACAGATTAATGGTGTAAGTGAATCATATTATTCTAAGCTAACAATTTCTGCTTGTATAAAGTAACACTCATCTTTACTGTTACTCATCCTTGAGGTTGAATTTCATTGAAGATTAATTTCATTAATTTTATAACTTGTTTGTTATAAGAAATTTAGAACTTATATTTCTCAATTCTTGACATGTGGGACCTATTGAATGGAATTTTGTGAACTCAAAAACTATTACAAACTTCCGAGTTTTCTACTACAACAAAATGTTAATCTCTGAGCTTGGCCAACCTTCCCAATCTATACAGTATAAATTTACAGTTCAGTACACAAAGCCTTGTTAAAACAATGCATGTCATCTTGTTTTCAGTGATTTTCAATCGAATCATTTCAGTCACACCTAGCTGCTTTATTATAGTATGGCCAAGCAAAGAAGAGCCTCTGGCATGATGGGAAAATGACTCCAGCTCGGTCAATATTGCTTCAAAAATTATCAATTTCATCTCAAATTGTAGGAAACAATTTGATCTACTGTTGAAACCACATTTATAATTATTGAGCATATATTGACCAATAAGGAGTCATTTTCCCATCTTGCCAGAGGCTCTTCTTTGCTTGGTCGGACTATGGCTAGTAATTACAGAACTACTAAAAGCTACTGCTAGTGTATACAGCTACTACTAGAATTTAGAAGTAGTACTATCACATAAGTAGCCTACTCTTTAGTAGAAATAGTATTCAGTAAGCTACTGCCTACTCTTTAGTAGCTGCTAAATTGTAGTCTGTCCAAGCAAAGAAAACCCTTTGGCAAGATGGGTAAATGACTCAAGTTCAGTCAATTTTGGTTAAAAAATTATCAATTTGATCTCAAATTGTAGGAAACATTTCGATCTACTATTAAACCCACATTTATAATTCTTGAACAAATATTGACCAAGCTAGAGTCATTTTCCATCTTGCCAGAGGGTCTTCTTCGCTTGGACAGACTATTTCCGCTTGTGACAAGCACTGAAAACTTTATGCCAATGGCAAACGTATAAACAAGGCATTCAGATCATTAGAGCTCCCATCCACTGTCAGTTTGAACTGACAGTTCGGACTGTGACAGACGAAAACTGTAAGTGGATGGGAAAACCGGCAGTCCAAAACAGCTGTAAGCCGGCAGGTTGGGCTGTGGAGCGTCAACGACCGAACTGTCAGTGGACTGAGCTTACTTTTATAGTGAGCAACTCAAGACGACGAACACAAAAAGTCACTAATTTATCTCCAGTTGCACAAAGACGTGTTAAGTTTGATCTTCAGTTAACCATTGTCGTTTTAATCAAAGATTGACCCACTGTTTCAACCTCCAGTGTGTCCACAGTTGAATTGTGTCATAATCTTTGTCCAGGTATCGTACTTTGTATCAAGTTATTGTGAATGAGGTACAGATCGGAACGATTATACAGTATAGTCTGTCCAAGCAAAGAATACCCTCTGGGAAAATTACTCAAGCTTGGTCAATATTGGTTCAAAAATTATCAATTTGATTTCAAATTGTAGGGAACATTTTAATCTACTAATAAGACCACATTTAAAATTATTGAACATATATTGTCCAAGCTGTAGTCATTTTCCCATTTTGCCAAAGGGTCGTCTTTGCTTTGACAGACAATATCTGTAATTGTCATGGGTATTCAAAGATCAATTACCATAGTCGACTTTTGTGCAACGGGAACCTAGTAGTCTAAACTTTGTTTTGTGCTTTGGCATTGGCAGTGTGTCCGTTGGGAATAAGGGAAGGCTGCGCGCCGAAGGTCTCCGCGGGAGGTGTGGTGGTGGCAGGTGGGGAAGCGTTGGGGTCGCCGCCCTTCATCAGATCGGTCCGATCCAGGTCGAGCACTGGTTTCTGCTGCGGCGTACGCGACAGCATGGGAATCCGATTGGAGAGCGGGTTGAGCGGATGCGGCAGGGCATAGTAGAGTTTGTCCCAGAACCAGGGATCGTCCCACCTTAGGTAGGTGTTCATCGACATGTAGGCTTTCAGCTCGGGGTCGAGATTCTCGGTTGGTCCAATGTCTTTGTACAAGATCAGAATCACTTTGGCTCGCTTCTCTTTCAGGGCGCCTTTATGCGCGGTTCTGAACTCCATCTTACTCCAAACACTATCCAAAAAGTTCGGGGACAATATAACAATGGTACGCTTTGAATCTTCTACGGACCTAGCAATCTGATTGGGTATCCAGTCTCCAACTATCCAATCCCTGTAGTGAAGACAAAGCTTGTACGATTTAGGTCCTTCCTCAAGTTTCCTCACCAGCTGTTTGATGACAAAGTCCTCGTCGTGATGCGAGTAGCTAATGAACGCGTCGTAGACCTTGTCCTTGTCAAGGTCATGCTCGGTGACAAACCAGAGACACATGTTGTGAGCGTACAGCCAGACCTTGATCTCCAGCTGGTAGCGGTAGTAGAAGGCGGCCAGCAGGCCGAGGACAATGCCCAGGGCGGCGATGACAACGCTGAACACTATTATGCCAGTGGTGGGGATTGGACACAGTTCCTCCACAGATATCTGCAGCAGGTGGCCGCCCCCTATACACGTGATGTTGCTCAACATGTCGATCTGCAACAAATCAATGAATTACATTAGTGATTCATTCAATAAAATAAAATTCACAAAATAAAAATATATTCGACAATTCCCCGGTCTACTGACTGCGGCGAAGACCTAAAAAAACTAAACTACCATTTTATTATTATTGAATAATACAACGTTACTTTCAAATTAAAACACAAGATATTTTCAGTTTATCAAGAATTGAGATACCGTTTTGGGTTGCCACACCATTATCATCCAGTTCTGATCTACAGTTTGGGACTGGATTTATTGCTTTTGGACCGGTTTTCACCGGGCTGGGGTCGTTTTCCCGTCCTGCCGGAGTGTCTTCTTTGCTTGGACTGACTGTATAGTAAAGTGAATATGAAACTGGCAACCAGCTAGTAGGCAAACAAGAAACACCATTATCAGTCTCTGATAAATGGTGTAGGCTAGTAAGCGAAACCGGTATCTCGATTTTGATAGATCTGTGGTTTGACAATATCTTGTCTTTTCATTCGATATGGATAACAACCACAATGTCACCTTAAAAACTACTGAACAGCATTACTTTCAACTGAGCACTTATCTGTTCACAAAAATTGAGATATAAACATAGTTTACTCTCCAAAGATTGACTTTACTTCATAGTTGTGTTAAACCATAGTGGAGTTTCATAGTGGTAAATTTTCGCATTATTAACTGCTAGGTGCTGTACTTAATCCTTCCATAGAGAAAGAAAAGCATAAATTATTAGAAATACACGAATTATTTCTCTTTGCTATTGACAATTTAGTTTTCAACTCATCCACAAAAAAATTATAATTCATTCATAATGAAAATTTATCTAAGAATAAATTGTCATTACTATTTCTAATAGGGTTTAATTATAGTCTGTCCAAGCAAAGAAGACCCGCTGGCAAGATGAGAATATCTACTCCAGCTCGGTGAAAAAGTTATTGATTTGGTTCAAAAATTATTGATTTGGTTCCAATAGTAAGAAACATTTTGAGACCAAATCAATATTTTTTAAACCAATATTGACCGACCTGGAGTCATTTTCTCATTTTGCAAATAAGGGTCTTCTTTGCTTGGACAGACTATAATAGCAGACAGCCAACTGCAGTAATGCAATTACAACTTGTCTTGTAGTAATGGGAAATGTGAAATGGAGCCTAACTTTACTGATACCGAAATGTACTGATACTGAATGTAGTAACTGAGTATCCTAAGGCTTTATGGAGGCTCTAACATGTTTGAAGTATAGCATGCACCATCTGTACCAAGATTTGAATTATTATCAAGTTTTTTCAATACCTTTTTGAAATTGTCCTGGATGAAATTGAGCATTCTCCTGGCACTGCAATCACATGTCCACTGGTTATTTTGAAGTGAAAGGCGCTCCAGGCGTTTGGCATTCTGTAGGAAATCTATTGAATCGTCGTCAAAGTGGGTCAAATTATTGTTATTCAGATCGATAACCTGCAAAAAAAACATTTTTGTCACAAGTTTTCATCATAAGTATTTGAACTCAATTATTTTTCAATCTAATGACAAACATACATAGTAAATAAAAAGAGAGAACAGGCATATAGCTATTCACTAGGATATTGTCGGAGCAATGTAGCCGGAAGTCTTTTACAGAAAGGAAACTGTTCAAATTATAGTTGTGCCAAGAGCAGAAGAGCCTCTTGCAAGATGGCGGAGGGAAGTGAGAGAGTAACTACGCATGCGCAGAACTTAGAATTCCAGGGTAAAATTACTTCAGCCAACCTACCGTTTTTACACTAACCGAAATCATATTGATTTCACGAATGAAAATATTCTTTCATTAATTTATCTATTCAATTATTGACACATGATAGCACAAATCTTAACATAATTATGAACTGAGACAGAAAAAATAGTCTAGGCCAGTACTATTTCTTCCTAAATTTGGTTATACTAGAACAATGTTCATTTCGACTACTGGCAGCAGTGAATGGCAGCCTTGTTGCCAAAGGCTCTTCCGTGCTAGACACAACTATACCTTGCTGGGATGGATAGTTTCTTTTCTGTGAAAAACGTCTGACTGCGACGGTGATATATCCCAGTGAATATTTACACACAGCAGCTCGTCATGGATCACTTTCTTCAGGAATACAGCCTCTAGTATTTCTAACACAGTTTTGATTCATTATCTGATTGTTTCTTCATAACTTTGCTATCTATTTGTGGATTTATTCGAGCTTGGATATCATATTGTTACATGTGAGGAGTATATTGTCTGTTCAGAAGTGATTTTTTCTATAACAACTATTTATTTGAACAATATAATATTAGTATTGACTTCCAATATTTAATGTTCAATAAGTTGTTGTTTAGGCTTACTAATAATTGTATTGAAAATAAATATTTAAAATCACAGTATCCTTATAGAGAATGCACTTGAGAATAGGTCTGATGACACCGAAACATGTCGTGCTGAATACTGTGTGATTTTGCATAAAAATTACTAAATCACTGAAAAATTTAGATCTGCGCATGCATAGTTACCTAAACTATTGCTTCAACCGGCCATTGTGAAGAAATGTCTTCTTTGCTCAACAATACTATAATTTGGTACCTACTCACTATGCTTACAACTTCCTACAAGACTTCTTTGAGATTTTTCCCAAACCTGTCCATCTTCCAACTTATACAAACAGGTATAGTCTGTCCAAGCAAAGAAGTCATTCTGGCAAGAAGGAAAAATGACTCCAGCTCAGTCAATATTGGTTCAAAAATTATAAATTTAATCTCAAACTGTGTAAAACAATCTGATCAACAATTTGAGACCAAATTTATAATTTTTGAACCAATACAGTCCGAGCTGGAGTCACTCTCCCATCTTGCCAGAATGTCTACTTAGCTTGGACAGACAATAATTTAATATGGTTATCTGGTACTCACAGCTCGGTCAATATTGGTTCAAAAATTATAACTTTGTTCTCAAATTGTAGGAAACATTTTTATCTATAATTTGAGACCAAATTCGTGATTTTTGAAATAATATTGTCCGAGCTTGAGTCATTCTCAAATCTTCCCAGAATGTCTTCTTTGCTTGGACAGAATATAGACATACAATCTTGATAATAATACCATGATTAATCGATTATAGATCAATTAATTGTGACACTTCACATTAATTGAATATTTCAGTATTGTAATCTGGTACTCACAGTTATATTCGGCGAAAGCTGCGTGATATTGATGGACGAGAAATTGTTGTTGGCCAAGTAGAGCTGTGTCACCTTCTTGAATCCCTTGTCGAGATGCGGGGGCAGCGATTGCAGCTCGTTGTGACTGAGATAGAGCACCGTGTGATTGATCCTCGAAAAGTGTGTGTACAGGTTATAGGTGGGCAAAAGGAAGGCATGATCCAAATGCCCGAGACCCAGGTCCATACAGTCGACCAGTAGGGCGGAGTCGTAAGGTCGGTAGGAGCATTCACACTTGTCCGGACAACTTTGACGGTCGTTCACACTAACCATTTCGTGCAGGTGATGCACATCACAGATGACGGCTCTCGAAGGCACTGTCACCACTTCTCTGCCATTCAACTCCCCGGGCCCCGCGCACACCAAACCTGTCGCATCGATCTCCAGGTGACAGTAGGCTTCGTCGATCATCTTCTTCTCGAGGAACCTGAGGAAATCGTAGATCTTACAATCGCAGTTTAAAGGATTGCCGGCCAAAATGATTTTGGCCAACTCGTTTTCGCTGGGATGTCCGCTGGTCATGTCGCACTGATGTCTGGCGATCATTTCCAAGCCGCTCATGTCGAAACGCGAGATGTTGTTGTGGGATAGGTCGACGCGGATGATGTTCTGGAACAGGCTGAACTGGAGGTCTTCCGCCTGCAGAGCAAACATTATTATTGCAATAGAACTCAAACTTTGATAGGAACTTATTGTATCTGTGAGCGTGTTGAACTGGAGAAAACAATATATCAATTTGCAATAAAATTCACCTCAAACATTAATAAAAAATTATTGTATCTGTGAGCGTGTTGAAAAATAATGTGTGTTGAATGATGTATCAATTTTGAATGAATGATGATTGATTGATCAAGATAAATTATCTTATAAACTTCGTGTAAAGAATAATATTGTAAAAGTATTTTGATAATTATATTTATATCTATCTGTTATAAATAATTCTAATTGTAATCAGTTACACACGTAACTTATCATAAAATAAAATAGAATGAATAATACACAGCAATAGGCTCAAATTTGAACAAAAGTTCAATTCGAATGTTAAGTTGAAATGTGATTATATTGAAAATACGATAAAATTCACGAAGAATATGATATTAATGAATCAACGTACATGTAACAGCATTGAGAGAGAATATCAATGATTTGTTTGGAAATTATTATTGTGAATATCGTGGAACTTCTATAATTAATTTTGTCAATCAGTGATGTTGATATCATCAATTCATGAAATTCAATTCAGATGCGATATTCATATCCCAACTACTACTGTATTTATATCTAAACATATTAATGATGATAAAGATGGATTTCCTGATTATCTATCATCTACTGTGTCATGGATACTAGAATACAGGATACTAAAAATACTAGTATTCTGGTATCCGTGCTACTGTGCTTAACTAGAGATGATAATTTATCTTTGGAAGATGAGAAATCTGATTGTGTCATCAAGTTGAATGAAATATTCTTTCAAACGTGTTCTTATTTTACATTTCCTTCTTCAAAACTACTAGATTATCACCTGTGCACGGTATATCTCACCTGTATAATAGAGATTTTATTATATCTCAAATCCAGATACTGCAGTGAAGTTAGTATGAAGTGCCAGTCCTCAAAAAAGGTCGAGATCGAGTTGTTTGCCAACTTCAGAGTTTTCAAATTCTTGCAGGACTGAAACGGTGAATTGGACGCCAGCTGACTGGTCTGGAAGGTGAGGAAGTTGTTGGTGAAGTCGACAGTTTCCAGCTGAGGTTTGCGCTGGAAGGCGTCAGGATGGATCTCTTCTAATCGATTGTTGCTCATATCGATGGAATGCAAGTCGTACAGGCCCTCGAGAAGCTTTCTGGAACGGAGAGAAGTCATTGTCAACAATATTCATTTTAAGGTGAATAAGTTAGAATATGTAAGTAATGAGTAAGAATAAAAAAGTAATATATAAGAATAACAAGTAGGCTAATATTATAAGAATAAGTAAGAATACAAAAATGTTTTTAATCCAACAAAAATTAGTAATTAAAACCATACTAAAATTTCAATGCACCGAATTGGCATCATCTTCAGTGGGAACTCATTCGCCTTATTATGGAGAGCTTCCCAAACATATGAAGTGAAGTGATTAATTTTAGGGAAAACATTAAGAAAATTTAAAGAAGGAATTATTTCAGTTCCTTGATGAAAATTTTGCCCAATCTGTTCAAGAAATTGTTGAGTTACAAGAAATTCATAATTTATAACAGGTCCGCAACAAAACATTGTTTACATTGAAGAATAATCAAAATAATTTTTGAGCAGCAGTTCTTTGATTACGTTTTACTTTATCACACGATATAATATTCTCAAATCAGTGGGATAACTTTACTTAGTCTAAAATTATTTCAGTACCATATATTTAATTTACAAAAAAGTGGTCAATCTCATAATTTCTTCCTCCTATTTATTATCATTTTACAATTTGGCACTGGATTTAAATAGGTACCGTACTGAAATGTTAAAAATATTTCATGGCTCTTTATGCAATAATGATTTTTAATAATTATTTCAAATTCTAATAAATCTTTAGAAAATTTAAAGTACCGTAATCACTGTTTTTAATGTTGTGCTGATTAAGTAGCTGCATCTAGCTGGGTATAATAACTTCGGATTGTAAGTACATTCAATTAATTTATATTTTTTGTGCAATTGGATTAAATAACTGGGTGAATAAAAAATATTTTTTTCTGAATTGATTATATGTTATTTCTGTATAACAACAGCAATTCATATTGAATAAAACCAAGCGAATTCATACTGACTGATTAATTGAAAAAAATGAACTGTTCTTATTTTAACTTTTGTTGTGAAAAATATCTGTAATTGAATCAACAGAAAAATTGATTGGAAAACTTCTCAAATCCATTCAACTGATTATTGATATCATCGCAAATATTAGAAAAATGGTTGATGTTGGAATTGATTTTCCAACTTAGGTCTATCTGTCACTGGCGGCTCGTATCTACGAAACAGGTGAAGTGCACGTATCTTTCACTGTACAGCACTTCACCTGTTCCGCGGGCACGAGCCGCCAGTGCTATCTGTTAATTCCAGTTATTTCACGAATTGGAATGGTGCAAGCAGTGTTTACACTAATTCCAATCAGAATCACCCGACAGAATTAATCTCCTAGATTATTCAGACATTTCCTGTTAATTCAGATATCAATAAATCGGGCATTTCCTGTAAGCCCAACAAATATTTGTTATCTCTCTCATTCTCATACATCTCTATTCTTCAATAATTCATAATAATTATACAGAATTATGAGTAGCCAATTTATTTATTCACGAGAATACTTATTTATTTTAATAATCAATTTATTTATTCACGAGTGTAGTTGTATGGAGAATATTTGATGCATAATTTCTATCAAAAAAAAGAGAAAAATAATATTTATTGGAATTTTGTTTTGATAGAATTTGAGATGCTCAACTCAATAATACGCTTTTAACATTAATTGAAATTAATCAAAACGTTTCATACGCATTATCAAATTAATGTATACTTTTCATCTTAACGTATACGCCGAATTAAGACACGTATGGCGGCTTGAATTTATAATCTCAAAAAATTGTTTGTAAGCTTCATATTCTGTTGATAATAAAATAGTTTATGCCTACCGTACCTACTTTCTCGTTCAATATATTTGCTACATTTTTGTTTGATTTTTATCACAATTGGAGTAGATTATAGCTTTTGAATTCAGCAATAAATTATCAAGGATCATTATGTATGTTTAAAAAAATATTTTTCATTTATGCTATAAATGCTGCTTATAAAAAATAAATGGATTTTACTCACCCTGACAGAAATTTCAGCTTGTTACGAGAAGCTCTCAACCCGGTCAGTTTTTTATTGTACTTGAACAATTCATCGGGCAGCTCAGTTAACTGGTTTGAGCTAATATCAATTTTTTTCACTTCGACATTGTCTTTGAACAACTCTGCCGGCAATTCAGTCAGCTGATTTTCATTAAGCATAATGCTGGCAATCGAAGTCGAATTCCAAAACACGTCCTTCGGCAGAGAGGTGATCTGAGATTTGATTTGAACGAATTGCAAATACTGTAAATTCGCAAGAAGTTGAGAAGGGATCGTTTTCAGTGTACGCTGATTGACCATGGTGAACATTTTCAGCTTGGGGTTGTCGAGGAACAGATTCTGGGGAAGTGTGACAAACTCATTGCCCGACAAATTGATCGTCTCCAATTTGCTGAGGTCGGCGAAAAGATCGGCGCGCAGTGTCACCAAACTGTTGTGACTCAAGTCGAGCGACTCGAGGTTCGGCGTACTGGTGAACACGGCTCTGCTGATGTCGGTCAACTGGTTACTCCACAAATTCAACAGTCTCAACCTCGTCAAATTGTTGAACACACCCGGTTCTAAATTTTTCAACTTGTTGTTCCCCAACTCTAGTACTTGAAGTTTGGTCAGCGAACGAAACACATCTTTGGGCAGATCTGTAATGAAGTTTCCCCTAATATTCAACCAGGATACATTGGTGACGTCTTGGAACAAATCGTCAGGTATCACAGTTAGATTGCTTTCGTCTAGTCTCAAAGTATCAATATTTCCCAATCCTTCAAAATGTTTTCTGCTGATGGTCTCATCAAACGCGCTGTAACTGATTTCGAGTTTTTGGATTTTTGGGATTCCCATTGACGTCATCAACGAGTTGAAGGGAGCATTGGGTATTGAACAGAACTTGATTGACAAAATCCCAGTTTCGCCTATATTCGAGCCTGAGATTATCTTGAAATCGTCGGGAATATTGGAGTCACATTGTAGTTTCACGTGGGTTTCAGTATTGCTTTCAATCTGCAGCATGATGGCTGGCTTGGTGGGCGGGCAGAGCAGGTCGTAGTTGCCATTGATGTCTCTTGAGCAGCTGCAATTGGCCGGCGTGTTTTCCTTGCAGTCATATTTGCCCGCTACGGGCGCTAGTAGTTGACACCCAAGGCACAGCAGTAGCACGCAGACGGCCAACGTTCTTGAGATCATTGGGCTGTGAGCTGCGGACCTGCCAACACAAAAACAAAAATATTTAGAATAAAAATACATAAAAGTGATTTTGGATGATAATGTATGTACACTGTACAGTGATTGAAGGAAATATGATGTTGAAATTATTTAATTGCTATCAATTTGTATTTAGAGGGCAATTCTGCTATAAATACTTACATCTGTACTGTTATATTTTATATGGTACAGAAAATAAAATTAAATAAATCCAATTTGAATGAGGATAAGGAAACCAGTTGATTCCAATTGGGAAATTCGTTCAATAAAATAATAATGTAGGCCTTCACCTAGAGTCTAGGTCCTAGACCATAACGGTATAGTATTCACGGGAACAACAAATACTTCTTTTAACCGACATTAAAAAATCGTTATCTCCTGTGATTATACATACATTTTCAACATTTTATAGAGTAAATATGAGGCCTAACTGTAAAAAACATAGTCATCTCTCAAATCAGTTAACTGTTTGTTAATTCAATAGACCTGTGAGAACTGCGGAACTCACTCATGACCATGGAATAAGAATATTTTCTATTCTATTCTCTAATTTTAGTTTGTTTTTTGTTCTTATCTGTTTTTTATCCTATTATTAAACTGTTTATAGATTCTATTCTTATTGTGAACTTAAACTCTTTCTGCTCAATGACTTCATAGATACAAAACTTCAGTGTAGCTGTAGAGCAACAGAGGAAGCGTTAAAATGTTTTCTCTTGATTTACAATCAACTTTTCACATTTCTTCAATGGTAATGACCGGAAAGCATCAGTTCAACGTCTGTTCCCAATCGAAACCGGTTCAAGTGAATTATTCACTCAAGCTAAGAAGACACTCCTTCACAATATACTTACATTGTGACGCCGTGTCTTCTCAGCTTGAGCGAATTGTAACATGCCAGGGAATTTCCAGTCTCTGTTTATAGATTTTGCTGAAGACAAGTTATGCAAATGCCTAATCAAATCAAGTAGTACAGAATGTGGGTGTTTACGTTTGGATAATTGATAAAAGGATATTTTGGTATGAAAAGGTTACTCTTATATTAATCTCTGAGAACATTAACTCATTACTGAAAGGAGCCGACATAACTGTAACATCTACTGCAAAGTTACAGTAATAATGAAACAAAACATATTAGTCAGTATCTCTGTTGTGATTTATAACACTATAAATTATGAGAACCTTTTACTGTATATAGTTTGCCCAAGCAAAGAAGGCATTTTTCGAATAGTTGTGAAGGTGATATTGTGGTAGTTATCGATATTACTCACTATGAGTGAGTCTTGTCTTTCAATTCACAAAGAAGACATTCAGACACGATGGAAAAATGACTTCAACTCGATCAATATTGATTCAAAAAACATGAATTTGGTTTCAAATTGTAGGAAACATTCTAATCTATACTTTAAGACCAAATTTATATTTTTGTAACCAATATTGATCGAACTGGAGACATTATTCCATCTTGACAGAATGTCTTCTTTGCTTAGACAGACTAACTAATATAGGTACTGTTTCTCTTAGTTTTGAAATTATGATATTTTAGTAATAGCACATTCAGAAACGTCTTAAAAATGTTTGGAAGAATCAGAAAGAATTGAAAAATAAAGAGTGGAAATAATCAAATGAGTCAAGGTCTCCAGCATGATCAATATTGGTTCAAAACTAATGATTTGATCTAGGTTTTCTACAATTTGAGACCAACTTCATAATTTTAGAACCAATATTGACCAAGCTGGAGTCATTTTTCCATCTTAACGGAATGTCTTCTTAGTTTGTCTAATAAACCATAACTGCATTGAAATATCGACATTATGATACAGAGCAGTATAGAGAACAACTCTGTTGATAGGTTTTTCGTAAATCGAGAGACAGAGGAAGAATAGTTTATCATGCTTATTTTATGACAATCGAAGCGTTTGAATTTCGCGGTTTATTTTTATTCTCCAATTAGCTACGCCTTTGAGTAGGAAACTTTGAAGAACGGTCAACAAAACAAACACCAATCCCGGATCTGCCGCTGAGTGAAAGTGTACTCCTACTTTTAGACGAGCGCCTTCTAATGTAACACTTATTACAGAAGAGCAACGTCCTTGCCTCTTAACGTGTTACATAAGAGAAATTGCGCTTTTCGACAATGGTTTCTTTGAGCAAAACAGAAGCTGGAAAAGCCCACGATATGAAATATCTGCCTACAGAATTTACAAGAGCTGATAAAAACTGTCCAAGCAAAGAAGACATTCTTGCAAGATGGGAAAATTACTCCAGCTCGGTCAATATTGCTTCAAAAATTATAAATTAGGTCGTAAAGTGTAGATCAGAATGTTTCCTACCATGACCGAATTAACAATAATTTGCCAACCGCTAGTTTCGTTGACACAAGCTTTATAGTCTGTCCAAGCAAAGAAGACCCTCTGGCAAGATGAGAAAATGACTCCAGCTTGGTCAATATTGGTTCAAAAATTATTTATTTGGTCTCAATCGTAGGAAACATTTTGATCACAATTTGAGACCAAATCAATATTTTTGAACCAATATTGACCGAGCTGGAGTCATTTCCTCATCTTGCTAGAGGGTCTTCTTTGCTTGGACAGCCTATACATTATTACTAAATATATAATACTTGAAAGTAGTTAACTCAAATCGCTTTATTTTAGGGGAAAACTAAAAAACTTATTTCCTATTCTACAGCAGATATTATCAACACGTTTCCATATTTGATACGCGAAAGTTCAAAGAATCGAAACTCCCGTCTTTCGGAGGAGACGTAAAGTCGTCGGTCCCGATTGCCTCAAAAGCAGTTGTCACATCTCATCATCACCCCTCCCATTACCCACGTACATGCTTAGAGCACATGTGGGCATTACCCTCAGAAAAAAGGTTTAATATGTGATGATTGAAGAGTCAGATAAAAACTTCAAGAGCGTAACAAGAATATTTAGTAAATTAATTTCTTCATGTAAAACAACTATTTAATTGAAACATCAAGCTATTGAACTATGAAGCATAAAATATTCAGGATCCGTTAGTTGCTAGTGCGTAATAGAAGTGATGAATTTTCATTAATATTCCCTCTCAGCTCTATATGAAGGCAGGGTGAATTTCAATTCCATTTTCATCTCAAACTAACCATTTTAATATCTGAGTGACAAGCTCCTGACAACTTCCATACTCGGGAACTATATATGAATATATTTGCATGAGAGTTATTCTGGTTTTTTTTCTGTGAATGGAGTGACAGAAACCAGAAAAAGAAGTTTTGGTCTGATGGACTAAATGAGTGGACAGTTGAGTGGAATCTACATGATTGTCAATGTGTTGGAATCAAACACACAATTCCAACTACGCTGAATTTCAAAGGAAAAAATTCCCTTCTTGTATTAATTTTTATGGTCTTCGTTCATTTTTAATCAATTCTTTCCCCATTTCATCATCCATTCTATTTTGAAAGTGTTACGCTTCAAGTCGTAAGTTACGTCAAATGGAGTGTAGTTGATGAAGTCAACTTCATTCGAAATTTTCGATTGAATTATTTGGTGAATTTTTCTTTTTCGACAGAAATGTTTTTATTGATTTCAAATTCTCGAAATCAATTATTGAAATACAAAGGTACAATACAATACAACATAATGTATTGAATACAATCATGTCAATCATAGATTGTAGGTATTGTTTTCATTCACTTTGTGTTGTTTCTCATTATAGTTTATTGTTCGTCAATAAGGTTGAGTGGTAGGAAGGACTTCCTAGTCCTAACTCCGCCTAGTAAAGAAAATTTCATTTTCATTTCATATCGAAAAACAAGATTTTTTCTAGTAACTTAGTAACTGCGATTGCATTTTTAATTGGGTGATCTATTCTACAATTTTTTTTCAAGCTGAAAAACTTAGACGTTCACTTTTTGTTCATTATTCGAAGTTTATTGTTCCGTTATAATATTGGTCTTCCTGATAAATGTCAGAATAGAACGCAACAACACAACAACAAAAAGACACATCAAAGACAGAATCTTGTTTTACAACATTGGAGATCTCCAACTTCCCAAACCTCAAAGTTTGCTAATTTCAATCTGCTTTCCATCTCAGCCATAATTTACAGATACATTATTGATTCTCCAAACAGAAATGGAATACTGCGCCACAACAACAAACTTAATTCCAGACAAGTTTGCGAAGTTAGTACAGCCTGTCCAAGCAAAGAAGACATTCTGGCAAGAAGGGAAAATGACTCCATCTCGGTCAATATTGATTCAAAATTCATAACTTTGGTTTCAAATTGTAGGAAACATTCTAATCTACAATTTGAGACCAAATTGATCATTGTTGAACCAATATCGACCGAGCTGGAGTCATTTTCCCATCTTGCCAGAATGACTTCTTTGCTTGGACTGACTCTTACAAGTTGTAAGTCTCAAAACTTCCATTCATTTATAAGCTGAATGATGGTAGATGGAGTGAGAGGAGTTTGACGGGCATCCTCAAAGATTTTCGGTAAGATGAAGTTTTGAAAGCTTTGTGAAACATTTAATAATAATGAACTCAAATACTACCAATGTTGGAGCTTGTAGCAGAGAGTTGCAATAAAGTACGATAAAGACGGTACTGTATTGAAGATTGATTTGAAGTTTGGTTTTGATGAGCATCAGGAAATAAATTTTTATGTTTTGCAAGCTTTATTCAATAGTAAGAAGCTAATAGACTTAAATATAAACGATGCATCAATGGTTCAGCAGAGTTGCAGATCAATGCAGAATACTATTGTTTTTTAATTCAAATAAGGGTATCTGAGGGGTATTTCAAAAGGGTACTGCGATTTTTGTTTGAATTAAAAAACAGTGATAAAGTAGCCCTAAGATAAAGGAAATAGAGTATACTGCTACTATATGAAGGGCACTGAATTTAACTGTTTGTAAACTGTACCAGATAAATTTCACTAAAACCATCACAAAAATTGTAACATAGTTCAATTTTGTATAATCAAAAAGAATCTAAGAGTGGGATTGTCTCTGGTCTGATAAAAGTTTATTACAAAAATTTGTTTCAATAATTTTATTATTTAAAGTTCATAATTAAAATTTTATTTCATCTTTAAATTATTTTCATAGGGGATCATGAAACTTTCCATCAATTCTAAAAAGCGTACATAACTGACCAACTCTAAAGTCTTGATTTCATATATTGTACTTCATACTAAAAGGAAAAATTCTGTATTAAACCAAAGATCAATGATTCAATCCCCTGAATTCATAATAATATTATCAGTGGAGGATAGCATTCATTAATATTATTGTATATTTAGGCTATTAATTTTTTCATGATAATGATTATTGATCAATCAAATATCACCTATTAAATGTACAAAAACGGAAATAAATCCGTTCACCAATGATTACTCAAGTTGATCTGGATTCATGGTTTTCCATTCACCTTTGTTGATACTGTTCATCAATTTACTAGTATATGATTCATCAATATGAAAAATGCAACAGTAAATCCACTTTTATCCTACTTCATTTTATACACTGATTATCTTCACCCTATACACTATACACACCAGCAGATTATGTAAACCTGTGAATTGCATCTGTAAGATTATTTACAACAGTGAATTGTATCTGTAGATACTAGTATCATGAACTCCCTCACATTCCATAGTGAGAAGTCTGTTCCACTCTCAGTGAGCCTATCGCCGTGATTCTCATTCCTCAATTCAAGCGCCGTACAAATGGCGTACATTACTCAGCCCTTGCCTGTTCTTGCCAAGTACTGAAACAACTAATTACAGCTAATAATTCTCATGTTGCTAAAACCAGAGAGGTCGTTAGCACTGATTGCTTTAGCTCTGACTCCAGCCACTTCAACTTTTCCTTATAATGGGAGCTCGCCGAACTCAATTATTGAAAGCATAAACCTATTACTGCAATGGTTAAGGTGGTGATTATGGGTGCTTAATTTCTATCAAAAACGTATTACTGAAACTTAATTACTGACTAAAAGCATGGACCTATATCTTCAATGGGTAAAGTTGTACTTAATTTCAAGAACGCACTATAGTCTGTCCAAGCAAAGAAGACATTCTGGCAAGATGGAAAAATGAATTCAGCTCGGTAAATATTGGTTCAAAAATTATCAATTTGAACTTAAATTGTGGAGTAGAATGTTTTCTACTTTTTGGGGCCATAATTATCATTTTTGAACCAATATCGATCGAGCTGTAGTCATTTTCCCATCTCGCCGGAATGTCTTCTTTGTTTGGACAGACTATACCTTGAGATTGATGGTGTGGATCTTGGATACGAGAGTGTTCGGCTAATCATTCATCAGAAATTACATTGAAGTTTTAAAATAATGCAGATTAATCATTAGTTGGCTGGCGAAGTGGAATAACCCTTGGGTCTACTGAAAGCAATCCGCTAAATAAATAAATAAATAATCATTAGTTAATATCAAAGGCCGATACAAGAAATATATTCAAATCCCACCTCCTTAAGATGAGGTATTTTATTTCTTTATTCATGTAAAATAAAATTTTCTCTGAATTCCGTGTTCTCGATATTAGACAAATTTATATCAAGACTCTCTTAATATTTGCGAAATCTTATAAAACAGAAATTTTCTCACAACTGCTTCATAATTACCCAACAAGATATAGACTAAATTTCGGTTTCAACACACCCAGAGCTACATTCACGTCAGTAAATAACAATCCCTTCCATATCATCCACCTACTCCATCGAAATCTACCCAATACAATACAGGAGGCTGAGCGATGCAGTGTTGCTGTGTACAAAAAAAGGATTGTCGCGTGGCTGTTCGATTTAGGCCGGGAACAATCCGAAGCCCTCATAAACTCGCCATATATATGAATTTCTCTATTTATACCAAACTTGAGACTCCCAGTTATCTTGATGCAGTGCCCTGGACGGAACCCGAACATAACTACAACAATCATGTCTTAATTTTTACTTTCAACTGTATCTACATTAAATTTTGAAATAATACCAAGTCAACAGTGCAATAGCTCTAAAATGACTTAAAACTAAATTGAGTAACAAAATAATTTTGTCATAATTTATTATTCTTATTGTTTCTGAAGTCAATTGAAATGTTTCTTTACTTTTTTGTTAATTTAGGATATGAACTCTTTCCCCACTCACGGATCTATAGTCTATGTGGGGAAATATTTATTTCCTATAAACTTTGTATATTGATGTACTAAAAAAAAAAAAAAAATTCGCTGGAGGAGAATTTCAACGGTATCGATCTGAGATCAGGAGAATATTGACGATGGTTGAATTTCATGGCGGTCAAATTTGAATACCTTTTCTGTAATCGACTGTTAGTATTAAAGTATGTTTCATAATATTAAATTATGATTAATCTACATTTACAACTTCAGGGTGATTTCTGAGTGATAACTAACCCAACACTCCCTAGTCCCTAGACACTCCCTAGTAGGGAGTCCCTACCCCATCAATCTCAAGAAAGTACGTTCTTGAAAGAAATTCGGTATTACATAATAATGTTTACGATTTGGTTTAACAATAATTATTAGTCAAAGAAAATAGGATCGGAATAATTAATAGTTATCATGATAATATAATATTTATTTATTCCATCAGAATAATACAGTAAAGGAGAGAAAAACAGGCGTTAGCCCAAAACTTCTTCTACACCAATTTTGATTAAAATGTCCAAATTCAGGTTATGTTACTTTTTACACACTTCCACTTCATAATGTGTTATTCCATTCCTTTTTTATTTATAAATTAGTTTTGAGGGGAGTTTCAAATAAATAGAAATGTATTTATTCTGTCTTAATTAGAGAAGAATTAGAGTAAGAGAAGAATGATGCAAACGTGCAAGACGGAATAGAATGAGAATCGAAATGGAACCGGTGCAGTGATATCAGCTGTATTACAAAATTAATTAACGTGGTTCAACTTGCAGCTATAGAACAATTCTAATGCAGCTAGAACATTGCAGACAGATGGATTATCCGAAATGCATTGTCTTTGCTGACAAAGGCTTCTCTTGTGGCATAGTAGTAAGTAGTAAGTTATACTCATCAGTAAATATAGAACTAGATCAAAATATTTTATCCAATATCAGATTCCTGTTAAGCTTTGCGTACATTGCATTTCGAATTGATATGTACATTAACCTGTGAATGGTACATTCACCTATGAATGGTACATTAACCTATGAATGATACATTAACCTATGAATGGTATTATAGCTTACCATTAGTTTAGGTTGCATTTTCTTCTGTTTTCTTTCTCCTTCCTATACTACCTAGTTTTCAATCCTCCTTACTTTTTCACCTTTCACCTGCCTATTACATGATAAACCATAGTAGGCTATAAGACATTTCTTGGCTATTTTATGTATTTTGGCTATTATTTAGGTATTCTGCTATACTTTGGTACATTGATAATAGGTATATTGGCTATTTCAAGTATTTTTCCTCCTCCTATTCCTTTCTATCCTTTCCAAAGGGGCGCCTGCCAAAATCTCGCACAGGGCGCCAAAAAACAACGCGAGGGCCCTTTGTACACTTAGATAAAACAGGATCAAAACCTAAACAATGATAGCCAGAATATTATTCCCAATATCCGATCTCTGATACGGAATTAATCCGCGATCATCGATTTCGCAACAATCGAATCGGAATCGATACTCAAATCAGAATTGATAATCGAATTGGCTTCGATAATCGAGTCTCGAATTAATCAATGTGAGTGCGAAAGTGGCAGAAGCACTACAGTGGCAAACAAAACAAAAAATTAGCAGATTATGCCGAGTTTGGCTGTGTTGAAATAATCTTTTCAAGCAGAGAAGACATTCTGGCTAGACAGGAAAATGACTCCAACTCGGTCAATATTGGATCAAAAAGTATAAATATGGTCTCAAATTGTAGATCAGAATGTTTCGTACAATTTGAAATGAAATTTATAATTTTTGAACAAATATTGACCGAGCTGGAGTCATTTTCCCATCCTGCCGGAATGTGTTCTTTGCTTGCACCGACAATAACAAGCGGAGTCCAATGCAAACAATGCGACTTGCAGATTAAACCCTCAATTATTAGTGGACCAATCCATTCACCAACAACCAATGCCATATACAGTACAAACAAAGCGAGGCAAGGGATACTCGTACACCGTGGGGTGGTCACAATCTCAAATTTCCATCCTGCTGATATCTCTCTTCCTCAATCTCTCACCCCCCCTTACTCTCTCTTTTACTCTCTACCTATACATCTTTCTCTCCATTTTCATTTTTCACATGCTTTTTTCCTCTCTCTATTAATTTCCCTCCCAGAAATTCTCTCTCTCCCTCTCTTTTCATCCATCTATATCTCAATCTCTCTCTCTATCATTGTTTCTATCTCTCCCTCCTTTGTTTCTCTCTCAAATATTGTTCCAACCTTGCCAGGAAAAAAATTGGAAATTCAATCAATCCTCTAATCATCTCTGCACCACTCTTCTCTTTTTTCCTACTAAAATTTTCCCCCTGCATCCCCCTAATACTTTCCATCTATTTAAACTTCTACCTCTCTTCTTCTATTATTCTACCTTTCTTTTAAACTCAAATTTTCTCCCTCTATCTCTTTATCACACTCTATTTCTCTCTTTCCCTCTTCTATTTCTCTCTTTCACTCTTCTATCACTCTCTTTAGGGTTGAGTGGTAGAGAGGACCAAGAGTCTTAACTCCGCCCTTATCTATTCATTATAAATAAATAGATATCTATCTTATCCTATCTCATCTATCGCCCTTATCTATCTATTTTATCTTTCTCTCTTTCCCTCTTCTATTTCTCTCTCACTTTCCCTCTTCTATTTTCTCCTTCCATCTCTAACTCTTGTACACTCTCTCTCTTTCTTCAATATTCCTTCTCACTTTCTCTCTCTTTCTCTAACACATTCTCTTTTACCTTAGTGTTCTCTCAAAGATTGCAAAATACGAAGTTGAAAAAAGAGGCATACTTTCATCCCCCCTCCACCAATATCGAACCTGTTCGTTGTTTGTTGAATTAACGACAATAATAATTCACTATTTGATTTAGTCTGTCCAAGCAAAGAAGGCATTCTGGCAAGATGTAACAATGACTCCAGCTCGATCAAAAATGATTGAAAAATTATAAAAATGACCTAAAATTGTAGGAAACATTGTGATCAAGTCCAAATTCATAATTTTTGAACCAATATTAACTGGGCTGGAGTCAATTTCCCATCTTGCCAGAATGTCTTCTTTGCTTGAACAGAAAATATATGGTGGTGGCATTTTAAGGGAAGTAGCGTTTCCACGTATTCATTGTTAGTGGATAGAACACACTTTGATATGTGGTTGGTTGTTGTTTTAAAGCCTTTATGACCGTAATCACTCAACATCAATCGCAATAACAAACAGAGTTTCACATGAAGTGATTGATTTTGAAAAGCTTTCAATACTAACTTTCGAATACTACACTGTTGATACTAATATATTATATTTTGTTGTGATTCCTACTTTGTTGGTGATAGCACAGAGTAAGTAAATCAACCTGATAAACATAGTAGCTAGTGAAGATTGATATACTTACTCTGTGGTGATAGTAAATCAATACTTAGTTATTTTGTTCTTAATTATTTTGCTTTCAATTTAGATTTAGAGTAACGAGTAAACAATATTGTGAAATGAGCTGGATACTTGGACTTTACAGTATTGGAAAAGAGAAGTGAAAACTTGACTTAATACTCACTACACGTGGAAGTGGACTAATCAAACTTTCCTACAGGGAGGCTACGGAAAGTATAAGATTATTCACGACTCCTAATAATTATTATATAAACGACTATACATAATAAACGAATCAAACCATTCCTTGTCAACGAACACTCTTTCACAAACCAACTATTTGGTTTAGATTAACGAGAATCAGTTTTAATCTACCACCGTAGAATGTCCTCATTGAATTGAAGTCAGATTTGATTTCGTTACTTTGATGCACTAGATGACATCAATCTACGGTAGAGCATTGGGTCTTTATTCAACTGTCCAACATCCTAATTTCAATTCACTAATTTCATGGGTGCTCACTGAGAAGCTTCTTGCATGAGTGCTAGCTAACAATAGATCACAATACGTGTAAAGTAGGTGTAATAGTAGGAGTAAAGAGTAATGAGTAATGAGTAATGAGTAAATAGTATACTATGTGACTCTACACTACTTCGCTTTCCAAAATTCGTGATTTTTGCATAAACTGATGGAAAAAATTGTGTCAACGCGCTGCAATCACCCGGTAAATTATTCACAAAACTAGATGGGAACTCGAATTATTCATCAGAGTTCATTCATGAGCTACTGCACCTCCATTTGAATGGCAAAACTCGACCAACAAAGGTACTATCCAGGAGCTATACCCTCAAACTATAAATCAAATTTTGAATAAAGTGACATGGTGCTATTTAGTCGCGCGTGTAAACAGAGCTCCAGTGATGAGGGGTGAGGGGGGGACGAGCCATTCTATTTAGAGGGGTCATCTTTTATTAATGAAAGTCCGTTGGGGACAACCTCACTCCCTCTATCTCACTCTATAGTTCCAAACCTCACTCACTCTCTCACTCACTTTTTATCTCTCTTTCTCTCTCATTCACTTTATATATGTCTCTCATTCTCTCACTACCTACCTATCTATCTCTATCATTTCTCTCTCTCACACAAGTATAGTCTGTCCAATCAGAGAAGACATTCTGGCAAGATGGGAAAATGAGTCGACCTCGGTTACTATTGGTTAAAAAATTATAAATTTGGTGTTAAATTTTAGCAAACATTCTGATCTACAATCTGAGACCAAATGTATATTTTTTGAACAAATATTGACCTAGCTAGAGTCATTTTCACATCTTGCCGTAATGTCTTCTTTGCTTGCACAGACTATTATTAAGGTCAGAGGTCGCTATTTGCCACTGTTTATTCGGGACCGTATGTGTCAATTGTCATGTTAATGTGCACATCTAGAGCTGTCACACATGGATGGGAAAGGACCCAACACGCTCCTACCTACACAAACACAGATATAGACCATTCGCGACATCTGTCTGATAATTTGATTAACTATCTATTTGTGGCGCTCGACTACAATTCTAATCAATCTAAACGAGCCATGATTATTAGATGTAATTTCCGACTTCAAATACATTTATATCCCCTATTTTATAAGTGTTACACCTAGTTGAAAGTTACATAAATTCTTCAATTTGGGTGTAATATCGGGAATAGTGAATGGGACTGATGTGACTTTCATGTAAGTTACAGTTAGCTTTGAATTGTATTGAATTTCACGCTACTCAGCGTTGGTGTTTGTCAAGGTGTATTGCATTTTGCAGCTAACAAGCTTGGAAATCGAATCTGGGTGGCAATTTCTGAATGCAGTAAAGGATTCAGTATGTTCCCTTCATTCATCAAGAGGCCCATTTGCAAACTTATTGGCCGAATTTCAATGTAAAATTTGACCATTTATAACTAATCTTTTTTTTATAAATTGATATTCGTGATATTTATTTAATAATATAGCTGGCGTCAAAAAGTAAGGCAATTTCGTCTGCTTTTTATGCTCTCTAAGAGTTGATGTTGTCAATAAAAGTTGACATTTAGACATGCGCAGAAGATGTTTTTGAAAAAATTTGGAACAATAGGTGCTTTATATCAGCTGTTGGAATGTTACACTACTTACAAGAGATTGACGAAATCGCCTAACTTAAATAAGCTATACATAATATTATTCTTAGTGCTAACAAAATTGAAGATATAAAATCTATGAGAGTTATCAAATACAGTAGCACCAACTCAAGTATAGTCTGTACAAGCAAAGAAGAGCCTCTGGCAAAATGGGAAAATAACACCAGCTTGGTCAATAATTATAAATGTGGTCTTAAAAACAGATGAAATTGTTTCCTACAATTTGAGATGAAATTGATAATTTTTGAAACAATATTGACAGCGCTTGAGTCATTTTTCTATCTTGCCAGAGGGTCTTCTTTGCTTGGACAGACTATACAAACATAGCTGACGCCAAACAGCTGATGCTTACTAACAGCTAATGGTAAGCATCAATTTATTGTCTCTTCTGATTTCAAAAACATTATCTATAGACATAGCTGAATGACAACTTTATCCAACAACATCAGCTGTTAGAGCACAGAAGGAGGAGACGTGACCGTCCAACTTTTTGTTATCAGCTATATTCCTAGCTTCAGTTTAGTTTGATACTGTACTAGGAAAACACCAATAAATTAATATGAATCACAGTACCCTTTTGAATTATTTTTATTTTATTATCTACTAGCCGGCAGGCTCGCTTCGCCCGCCTTCTCCGCCTAGCCAGGGGGCTCCGCCCCCCTGGACCCCCGACAATATGGGCAGTGTAAGTGAGTTACGCAAGCTCGCTTCGCTCGCCTGCAAATTCCGTTCAGAAGGGACTCGAAATTTATTCAGCACAGCATTTCTACACTTAATCTGGACTTGTTTACATAATTTCAACATTTTTTGCCAATTTGCTCTAGAAAAATCTAAGAAAAACTCCGAAAATTCCAAAAAATAATAAAACGCTAATATTAAGCGTAACTCTGGGAAGTATATCGGACATAGTTTGAAACTTGATTCAATATCTTCCAAATTAGTTCATCTCTAATCTCGCTGAACAATTGAATTTAATTGAATTTACAGTTAGGATTGGTCGTATTAACGCGAAAGATATGCAACCCGCAACACATCTACAATTTTGAAAACCTGATTACTGGCGTAATCTTGAACGGATTGCAAAAATATTTTTACACAACATTTCTAGACCTTATCTGAACCTGCCCATCAAATATCAACATTTTCTACCGATTGATTCTCGAAAAAATGAAGAAAACGCCGAAAAATTATAGAAAAACTAAAATATTAGGCGTATCCTTGAAAAGTTTTTAAAATCCGTTCTTAGCGAGCGTCTAAACGTGCAACTGCACATGCCAGCCAAATTTGAACGCATTCTGTTCAGTGGATTTTTAGTTCTGGTGATGAATGAATGAATCAGTGCCATTTCGCTTTTATACATAGAGATTTATTGAATCAATGAAATACAAACATGAGTACAACAGGCATAATACCCAAAACTGTTCCTTAACCAATTCAAAGTCTAAATTAGGGTTATGTCATGTAGTGTAACTTCAAACTTATTTTTAACATCGAAAGAAAAGACAAATAATTTCAAATTATTACATGTTTCAGCTCATAAGAGTCATTTTCGAATGCAACTGAGCGAAAATGTTTGTTTAGTTTCATTTGAATATGACTGTCATGAGCTGAAAAGCTCATGTAAATGCTAAAGCTAAAATAAAAATGATTTTAAAAGGTTATTGTGATTCATATTCTTAATAGAAAGCATTGATAAGTATCTCCAATAAAAATGAAACTGAAAATGTAAAATGAAAATGTATAATAGTTTTGGGAGTAGTCCTGTTGAACCTATCATTGAGTATAGGCCTATGTTGTAACTTGATAATAAATAAATAAATAGTGTAGTATAATACTATAGTGGTGTAATATAATATAATAATTAATATATAATAATTAATAATAATATAATGGTGAAGTACATGGTATATACTAAACAAATGGTTTATATACTGTGATCATGCTGTAGTCTCTGTAGGTTGTTGGATCTTCAAAAGAACCCAACCAGAGTGGCAAATCGGAACACTTGGGAGCATTGAGTTCAGCACCAGCTGTTCAATTGGATAAACGGCGACAGTTGGCACGATTGTCACTCACTCACCATTCATAGGCCACCTCAAAGCCACCGCCTCAGCCGCACATGAACTCGGGGGACACTCTTTCCCTCACCTCACCTCACCACACCTCAGCTCACTCAAAGGTCGCAACAACCTCATCTACTATTCCACAACTGTTGCCCAGTGGCACTCTCTTTCTCTCTTTTACACACTCACTCAATTTCATTTTACTCTCTCTTTCCTCACTCACTCATTCTCCTCTTCTCTCTCTAACATTTTTCTCTCTCACTATGTCACACACCATCACTCAATTCTACTTTTTCTCAGCATCTCTTTGCTCTCTCTCTCTCTCTCTCTCTTTTACTTTTAGATTCTTGATTTATTTGTCTTTTAAATTCATTTACTCTCTCCAATAACTTGACTTTCCACCCCAAATCTGAGAAATAAAATAAGTTCATTCATTGGTTCATTCCTGCTTCACTATTTCAACGGCTTTCCCTCCCCTAACACACTGTTTTCCATAGTTAAGTTGGTTAATTTCCAAAAAAAACTCAATAAATTAATACCTAAATTCAAATTCAAATTAAATTCAAATCTACAATGGTAAATGAATTTGATTTGATTTTTGAATTGAACAAGTATTTGATTGCTTTTTTTTGTTTAGTTTTAGAAGAAATAAATCCATTCATTTTCATGTGTTTCTCTTCAATTCAATTATCTATCCTCTATCGTTATTATTGTACATTTAATTTACTACTCTCTCAAAAAATAAATCTACATTGAAAATAGATTACACAATTCAATTACTCCATCACTTCTTCTATTATTCGATTCTTTCTTTCATTTATTGCTCTTTATTCAATCCATCCCTACTCCTCTTTCTATTCCCTTTAATAATATCTTGATTTCGTTTCTCCCTCCCTCTCTCCAATCTCCATATTGTATTCTCTCTCTATTATGTAATCTACATGAATAAAGTGATTGAATCTGAGTCTCAATCTCTCACTCATACTCACACTCACACTGATCTATCTCACAGCAAGCCATTTATTCTCTTGAATTAAACGAGAGTAGAATACACTTCAAGTTTCATCCATTCAAAATTATTTTTTGAAAATGGACTTGAAACAATGAAAACGGCCTGAATTGGATGAGAATTGAATTAATACAGTACAAACAGACCTTATTCACAATCGAATTTTGTGGAGCAATGCAAAATATTTAACAAAACATCTTAGACAGACAAACTTGATAGATAACGGTGCTGATTGGTTGAACGATTCCAACAAGAATGCCTGCCATTGGTTGAAGGCGGAGCTACTGGAAGCCTATTCAGCTCGTTGCCCCTCCCACTCTAGGCGTGTCATATCTGAGTACTCAGCCAATAGCAAGCTTTTCAAGTAGCTTGGGCAGAGTAAACTATCATGGGCTCTCATTTTGTGTGGTATTTAGCTCCAGGGGTGGAGTCAATTCAAAATTGATTTAGCAACTCTGGAAAGATTAGAAAATTGAATTAATTTTATTTACGATAAAATATTTACAAAACTTTCGTAGAAAATCTACATAGAGTGATTATCTACTAGTACAGCAAAGGATTTCAAGCTTTTTTGTTCGTAAATATTAAATGACCTTAAATTTCACCTAAATAGGTTTCCGTAATTCCTAATTACGGCTGATCCCTAGCAATCAATGTACTAGTTTCGAACGTTCGATTTTGATCAGTCACCGTGTATTAGGCCTATCTCCTGCTTCCAATTCTAAATTAATTCAACTACTTAACTGTAAGACACAAAAATGTCTACTAAGCTAAGATAAATACAAAAATTTTATTGTTTCTGTTAGTTTCATAGTATTTCTAAAGCCCAATTTTGGGATTAGTATCCTTACGTATTCTTATATAGATTTTTCGAAATTTTCAACTACCAAATATGAAGCGAAGTCCATGAGAAAGTCGAATTTGGGATTTTTTGATAATGTCTGGAAACGAACTGCTTATGCTACTGAGCACCTAAACTAGGAAATCATGATAACGTTCACCACAATAATTTTACAACTTGCATATCTTTCCCCTACATCATAATCGACTATAGCTATTGCACTAATAGGGAAAATAGCTTTGATTGATGAAAAACTTCGAAATCTAATTTGATATTTCATTATTTTCTCCAAACAACCAATCACTGTTCGCATCCAACACACACGTTTTTATCGTACTGTTCAAGTCCGCACATCAAATTTGAACCATTAAACAGACCATTAAATTCGTGCCGTAAAGTTGGAGCATTTCTATAGTCTGTCCAAGCAAAGAAGACATTCTGGGAAGATGGGAAAAAGACTCGAGCTCGGTCAATATTAGTACAAAAATTATGAATTTGATTTCAAATTGTAGATCAGAATGTTTTCTACAATTTGAGATCGAACCAATACTTTTTTAACCAATATTGACCGAGCTCGAGTCATTTTCCCATCTTGCCGGAATGTTTTCTTTGCTTGGACAGCATCCCTGTCTGCGCCTGGCAGCTCCTGATGCAAGGCTGTAAAACGAGAATCGAAATAACAACAATAATCACTAAATGTGGAGCCTCGTATATGGAGCAAAGCAATGCGAGCCGAGGGATGGCGAGGCAAGGCGAGGCAAGGCGAGGCGAGGCGAGGCGAGGCGGCAGTAGTAAAGACTTATAAGCGCCAAGCTTATAGGACGAATTGATTTTCCCATCCACAGACCCTTGGTTCACACGCGTATACACACACAACACTCACACAAAGATGTGATTTCTGGAGCGTGTGTGCGTAAAATCGTATCAACTTTAACTGGATGCTTATCCTAACCAAATATTCACTTTTGTTCATGAAGAGTAATCATTTATTTAAGCGTATTTACTCAAGTGATAAATCCAAAAGTCACTCTTCGAATTCAATGATGAAGGGAATTCAAAGTTACATGCGTAAAATTCTACTATGGAACGATTGTGTTGATTTATGCCGCTGTATTATTGACTTTAAAGATAAATCCTATCAAAAGTTACTCTTCTTAAAATAATTTAGAGAGATTTTAATTTAGAAGCGTCGAATTGGAATACATGTGACTGCAGTTAGATTGAGTTTTTTCATGAGAATCTAGGTAAACTGATAAATCCTATCAAAAGTTAATCTTTCCAAAAAATTCAGAGTTACAGAGATTTTAATTTAGAGGCGTTGAATTGGAATACACGTGACAGCAGTTTTTTAGATTGAGTTCTTCCATGAGATCCTGATAAATTAGTGAAAATATTTGGTCAAATATCTTACAGTGAATATTGTAACGGCCTTATCCTATGTACAAGTAGTGGTTTGATCTTTATTCATAAAAATATGGCGAGTGAATGGGGTGATTTTGAGATTCGATTGTCACAATCTCTTCGCAATAGTTCAGTACGTCTGCTTTGAATAACAGCCACTAGTTGAACGATTATTTTCAATGAGGAAAATAAAGGTTTTTTATTTGGAAAGTTGAACCGAACTAACAGTATCTTCCACATAACAGAAAATACTAAGACGGCGTTTTAGTAACATTAAAAAACAATCAGAAAAAGTAGGACAAGAATTATCAATACTTTCGCTGGCATGCTATCGAAGCTGGTGGTTGACTATTACTAATTTTCAGCTCTGTCAGGACAGTCGGCGGGCGGTCTGGATAATAAGAGTCGAGAGCTAATAAAGATGAGTAGATTCGCTGATTCTGTAATGTTGATACGGCGAAGTAGCTTAAGGCACTTTCAAAAATTTACAAAACTGTCAACCTGGTAATAAAATTCCAACTTCGTGAAAAATTTAAAAAATATATACATTTTTAGTGGAAGATGAATAAAATTAAATGTGTATCAGCATCAGAACCCCCAGGTGAGTGCCAAGCACACACTCTTGTAGCGGACGATAAAATAAATCTAATATTTCACACTTGGACATTTCCAAAGCAGTATAGTCCGTCCAAGCAGAGAAAGCCCTTTGGCAAGATGGGAAAATTACTTCAGCTTGGTCAATATTTGTTCAAGAATTATAAATGTCATCTTAAATAGCAGATCAAATTGTTTCCTACAATTTGAAATCAAATGTACAATTTTTGAACCAAAATTGACCGAGCTGGAGTCATTTTCCCATCTTGCCAGAGGGTCTTCTTTGCTTGGACAAAGATTATACCTAAAAAAGATTCGAAAAACAGTGGCGGTTGGCGAATGTGTTTTAATACTATCCAGCTCTGTCAGGACAGTCTGGAAGCAAATTATAAAAGCGAATCTATCCATCCAAAGTTGCTATAGACTTGATTTGCTTTCGTAGACCGCTCTCCGACTGTTCTAACAGAGCTGAGAGTTATTAAAAGTCATCAGCCAACCGCCACTTTTGTTGGTATGACATCCAGATCGATGCTTCTTCTCCACCTGAACGAGTTGCTTTCAAAGTGAGAAAACGCGCCTCGATAATCCGGCGTCCATAATGCTGTCGCTTTGCTGATGAATTTGGGGGGCGACCAGTTAGGGGGTTGTGGGGGAGATTCATGTAAGGGGGGTAGAAATACCGAAGCGGAAAAAGATTATTTATGGCACTGACGGAAAAGCACGTTTCAGCTGACGCGGCAGCGGCGGCGGACGCGATTGATGTGCGTGCGCGTGGGCGTGTTCAAAATCAAGATTTGTGAGCGTGGATAGATATAGTTTGAGAAGACACGTCGTTAAGTTTGAGGTGTATTGAAAGTGCGTGTCTTCTCAGCCTGCGCTAACTATATGTTCCCCAAAATACGGTGCGGTTCTGTTTCACTGACACAAATCTATGACAGTTTTCAATCGTAGCTATTGGAAATCTTGGATATATATCCCAAATCATGTGTATTCAGATTGCACAGCATTTATACATAGATGAATGGCTTGACAGGCGTGGTAAGGTTTAAGGATCGCTCATATCTTGGTTCTCATACTGTTTTACTCATACGGTTCTTGCAATACTGTTTTTGCAAATAGTGGATTTTTTAATGATAGGCTTTAAAGCTTATAATCTGTTCAACGAGTATTTATTAATTTTCTTTCATTACAGTTAAGCGAAGTTAGGACTCGAAGGTCCTCTCTTACACTCAATCTTAAACAGTAGCTGATTTCAATAAGTTAGGTGGTTTTGCCCGTCTCTTTAACGCGATGAAACCTACTAACAGGTGATGTAGAGCATCTCTTGTCTCTTTTAAAAACATAAAATTTAAACATTTAATTTCAAAAACATCATCTAGGATCTAGGTATAGCTGAATGATATGAATTATAACTTTGACAAATCAGCTGTTGAAGTGAACAAGGAACAGACGAAACCGCATAAAAGTTTTGCGTCAGATATATTTGGAGAGGATTTAATCATAACCTTCTATCATATCACTCTATCAGAAATGATAGATGGTTATGATTTATTAATCTTCTAGAAATGTTATGATTCTTCAAGCTGTTTTTAGGTTCGTTTGAGTTTTCCAATTTTTTAAAGAACGTCTGTAAACCAGTCTTCACTGAAAACTGCAAGCTTTCAAGTTGCATATACTAGGAAAATCACACCTAAAAGATCGAACTCACTTCAAATACACGTCGAACAAACTATCATTGGAGAGTGAACTTTGAAACTTAGGGCTATTTAAAATAATTGAAAAATAGATGAAAATCAAACACCCTTTAAAAAACCCTTTCTATTTTATCCCCATTGATAATGGCCTAATGTGCCGAAACAAGTCTGTGTTTTAATAATTTTAAAGTTTTTTAAAAGGGTGTTTGATTTTCATTTATTTTTCAATTATCATTGGAGAATAACCACTGTTGTTATGTACTGTAGTAGTATGTAGTTGGGTTTTGGAGTTTCTAACAGTAGGACAGTATAACCATAGCCTCCTTTAACATTAAAGGAAGCTAAGGTATAACACCATCCACTAATAAAATGTAGTTCTATTACTACATGTTATTTAACATTGTGCATATTTAAAAAATAAAAAATGAGACATTACCAATTTACAGCTAACCGAAGAATGTTTGAAAGTGCAACGAAGTTCAATAGCTCACCTGAAATAAGAAATGAAAGTTATTAGTGAAACCATTTCATGGAAAACCATTATTCAAACCATTAAAATTCAAACAAATACACACCAATTCAATAATTTCATAGTAGGCTTATTTCATTTCATTTCATTTATTTCATCAAATTAATACAGTGAAAGGAGAGAAAAAACAGGCGTCAGCCCAAAACTTCTTCTACACCAATTTTGATTATAAAATGTCCAAATTCAGGATATGTTTCTTTTCACACTTTCCACTTCACACAATTTTCACTCAGAAAAATCATCATTGAGAATTTTGTATTTAAAAGGTTTACAGAAGAAATAATCAGATGATAATAAGTATTGCAGAATTGTTGGAGATTGGAGCTTTGGAGGAACATTATTAAGCTTATTTCAACTGACTATTATTCTTTCTTACAAATATCTTCACAACTTTTTCATGCTTTAAAGTTCCAATGGTCCCTACTTCTCTAATTGTGAGCAGTTCCTCAGATTGTGAATAGTCTAAGAAAAATTATTATTTCTTGAAGAAATCCAACTTTTCCTTATAGGAAGAAATTGAATTCAAGAAAATCTCAGAGGAAGATTATTTTCAAGTTTATTCTACCAGCACTGAAAATAATGAGGGATTATTATTCTTGATCTGGATGTTTCATAGAGGAATGAAAATCTTTGTATAGGATTCAAGTGGTTCCTTACCAGAAGAAATAGAGAAACTCACACAGTAAACATTGAATTCAAAGATTTTCATTTCTAATTCAATTTTTTATGATTGTGTTGAAATTCGTAGAGCCTTGCTTAGATTACGTTTCTCAACACTTTGGAAATTTCAGAATTACAATTTCTCAATAAAAATGCTTGGAAATACAATTCAAGCAGGATGCAAACAATGTAACAATTATAATTACTTCATTATTATATTGATAGTTATAAAGTTAAAAACAGTTACAAAAAATTTCCAAAAACACAAGCATGCATTGACGTTTAAGCAGTGAGTACTCTACCACAGGACTTAAATTTGCTACTTTGAACCAAGAGGTTGAGGATGGCAACACTGCGTGAAATTCCCGTTTTCAGGTGGGTGAATTTTTGGACACGGACCAAACCGAGACCAAGAGTACGTACAGTCATTGCCATAAACGTGCAACCGAACCAATTGAAAAGAGTGAGAGGTTGAAATACGGAAGAAGCAGGCCGTTGGCATCGCAAACCAAATAATGATAATGAAAGAGCAAAGAGAAAGAAGGGGAGAGAGAGAGAGATTAAAAAAGGAAAAGGATAAGTCTGTGCCGCAATTCAGTCTTTGTTCCTATTTCAAGGCCAAGTTCACCACACAGCCACGAATTCAAATACGGCAAACAAAGCATGATTATGCTCATTAAAGGATTCCAGCCGAAATTATGTGTTCAAAATATTATGCATGCGAATACAATAAGGTACTTGAAAGTATTCTTTCCCCGGAAAACCATTGGGTGAATGAATGCTTGTGAGTTGTGAGTTACAATTATGCATTATGCATAGGATTTGTCCGTATTCGAGTGGGAAAATGTAAATAAATGGAGTTTGATTATTTAGAATAGGCTAATGTTTATAGTATTGAAGGAAGGAATATTTTTCTAAAGTTGTGAGTTGTGAGACCAAGCTTCAATTCCCTTTCAACAAGATACAAAAAATGATATTAAATGGAGGATTGAAAACGAAAATACGTTCTAATGATACTTGTATGCAAATAATGGATGAAAAGTATAAAATAATACACACAATTATAGACTGTCCCAAAGTGACTATATAAGTCTTATACAGGGTGTTTCAGGAGAAATGTGCAATACTTCTCAGGTTGATTCCTTACACCAAGTAGACAAAAAAGTTCCGTGGGACCAACCCCCAAAAACGCTTTGTTACCGAGATAACTATGGCGGAAAATTGAGATTTTTCTAAATATATTAATTTTTCTAAATTTTCAGAGGCTTTAGTGAGGTTCTAAAATAATCAACTCCTATGTAAAATTAGCTGAGGAATTCAATGAGACCAGTTACAAGTTTGTAACTTTAACGGTTATTGAGATAATTGGGTAAAATATTATAGAAAACGCCATTTTTCAACAATAAGGGTTATAACTGGATAAGGAATCATAAAATTGTATTTTTTATTAATGAAAGTTGAAGAGAGTCGGATTCTAAAGAAAAAGTTGAATGGCGGCGATTGTGTAAATCTTACTCAAATATCAGAAATGGCGATTAAAAATCGCAAAATCGACAATACATAGCACAAGTGAAGAATTTGTGTATCGCAGCGATTTTGCGATTTTTTATCGCTATTTCTCAGATTTGGGTAAGATTTACACAATCGCCGCCATTTAAATTTTTCTTCAGAATCCGACTCTCTTCAACTTCCATTAATAAAAAATACAATTTTATGATTCCTTATCCAGTTATATCCCTTATTGTTGGAAAATTGAGTTTTTAAGCATATTTTTCCAATTATCTCAATAACCGTTGAAGTTACAAACTTGAAACTGGTTTCATTGAATTCTGCAGCTAATTTTACATAGGAATCGCTCATTTTAGAACCTCACTAAAGCCTCTAAAAAATTAATATATTTTGAAAAATTTCAATTTTCCGCCATTGTTATCTCGGTAACAAAGCGTTTTTGGGGGTTGTCTACTTGGTGTAAGGAATCAGTCTGAGGAGTATTACACATTCTTCCTGGAACATCCTGTATATGTTCAAGGTATGTTGATTATGAGAGAATTATCAACGTATAGAAACGATTATTATGTTACAAAAATAAATCATTCAACTATTAACAGGAAATTTCAATATAACTGAAATAGCTATACAATGATTAAAGATTTCAAATTATTCCACGAAAGTTGAATGAATTCAATTCAAGAGTCAAAATTCCCTTCAATAAAATTTTATTCAATTGACAAGATCAAATCAATCAATTACCACGAACAGTGTAGAATATTACTGAAACCTAATCAGGAATATCAATCTTATAACAGCCAAAGTAAACTTTATTTGAAAACAAGACAGTCTTGCTGTTTCCCAATATACGACATAGCAGTGACGCATCGGGCAGATAATTATAGAAATATGAGTGATATATAGTATAACACTTATGTGAATATATTCGATATGTCGTTTAGATAGGTATAGCCTGGTGATAAACATATTGTCATCGACCAACTTTCTCTTGACAACCTCTATAGCAACTATTAGGAAGATATTTGATCACAGGAAAACTTTAGCATTCATGGCCATTGGTTAGTGCCTTCAAGCGAAACCAATATGCATTACACAGAATATTAATATTACAAAATTACGTACACTTTGCTGATCAGAAGGATCCCCAAAACTGAACAATATTGCGCCTAGATTGTTTAGAAGTAGGCTATAGTCTGGAAGAGCAAAAAATACATTCTGGCAAGATGGGAAAATGACTCCAGCTAGGTCAATATTGATTCGAAAAATGATAAATTCTGTCTCAAATTGTAGAGCTGAATGTTTTCTACAATTTGATACCAAATGTATAATTTTTGGAGCGATATTGTCCGACCTGGAGTGATTTTCCTAACCTGCCAGAATGTCTTCTTCGCTCGACCAGGCTACTATTGTGCTTTCCGGGAAGTTGTGATTTTGTTCTGTTTCAGTGAATACTAATATAAGTTTCATTTGTGGTTGAGGATATAAATGAAACTCAAAATATTATAACATTCTATAGTGGTTGGAGCAATTCGGCTTTAGGGTGTTTTCAATTTTCATTCTCTGTATTCTGCTTGAATTGTAATTTCAACACTTTGTCTAGGAATGACTGGGATTTTCCCATACTTGGACACAAGGTTAGTATAGAACTATATATGAACCTTGACTAGGACACATATTTTTTCTGAAAAATGTTCAAAAACGCAATCTAGAAACGTAGGTTACGAAGGATATTAAGACCTGAAAAATTTAATTTTCTCCAATCACTCGATGAACAGAGTAAACTGCTATCGTCCAGGATGAACTGTTCTTACACACAAAAACCATAATACTGTTCACTTTCTACAGAAGAGTACTACGGATTTAATAAAAAATAGGAATCCAGCTACTCCACAGGAACAATATTGCCCTCAGGTTGTTGTGATGGAGTAAGTTGTAATGAAAATCAACTTTCAAATTAACTTTTCATTCTGAACGTTGCTTGAGGAAATGAAGGATGTGATACTCTTACAGAGAGATCTTCTCTAGAGTTCTCTTGTTACAACCCTTCCCCCCCTCCACCACTAAGGTCACTAAGCTCTCCAATTAAATTAGCTTCCAACTTAATTACTTTTCTACTACAGCACCTGGGAAAATTACAACTGAGCCAATATTGGCCACCCTCGGGCTTAGTTAATTTATTTTCTTCCAATACTTTTCAACCATCAGTCATCCATAGGCTACATATATACATTCAGTATATAGATATAGATTTTCGGAGAAGACACGCCGTCACAATACACTTTCAATTATAGCGGCGTATCTTCTCAGCTTGCGCAAGCTTGGCGTTTATTACAGTGGATTAGAAAAGTTGCAATACATTCTCCATAGCAGAATTTTTGTATCAGATTTATCCATCAACTCCATGTTTTTATATTTTTCTTGTCTGCTTTATTCTCATAATATAGGATCATTGGTGTTGTTAATTAGATTGAGTGAAATTACATTCTGACTTTCTGATATTCCGTTCAATATTAATTTCCCAAATATAATTTGAATTTTATTTATGTATTCATCGTATGGAAATGAAAATACAAGACCAAATGGACTCCATGTCTAGTCCATTTGAGACCAAATGGACTCCATGTCTAGTCCATTTGGGACCAAATGGACTCCATGTCTAGTCCATTTGAGAACAAATGGACTCCATGTCTAGTCCATTTGGGCCCAAATGGACTCCATGTCTAGTCCATTTGGTCTGTTGACTTATGCCCGGTTTTTCCAAGCACACTCAAATTTGAGGGACCCTCAAGTTTACTACATTTTACTACATTTCCTATACTTATCATAGAAAATGTCAGCTGTTCGTCAAAATTTGAGGGTCCCTCAAATTTGAGTGTGCTTGGAAAAACCCGGCATAAGTGTTTTTCATATGATCTCACAGAAATTGAGAAATTTTATTTATGTATTCATCTTATGAAAATAAAAATACTAGACCAAATGGACTTCATGGTCTGTTGATCAAGTGTTTTTAATACGATCTCACTAGACGTCAAATCTGCTAAAGTTAGAAAACCCGTAATAAATGGATAAAAACCGATACAATCAATGGATAGTGAGTCACTCTATAACAGACCTTGAACTGAGTATCAATATTTTGTTTACAAAGAATTGGTTTCATCAGAATTTAAAAAATTTCAACTATAAAAACAATTATTATAGAAACATTGTGCTACAACTCGTGCTTAGAAAAATATAACTCATACAATTCATGTGCAAAGTTAGGTAATGGTGAATATTTGACTCATTATTAAATATGTTGCCTGAGTTAATTACTATCAAAATAATAATCATTAAAAATTACTTGTCTCGGACACGGAAATTTAGGAGTCTGTTCAATTTCAAGCACAAAATTATTGGGCTTGAAACGATTTATTTTGACTTTTTTATCAAATAAAAACTTACAACCTACTTATTAATAGTAATATCACTTTATCTACTACTTTTTTTACTACTCATTACAGTTTTCACAAACAGTCAACAAGTGATTTATACTATAGTCCGTTCAAGCAAAGAAGAGCCTCTGGTAAGATGGGAAAATTACTCCAGCTTGGTCAATATTTGTTCAAAAATTATAAATTTGGTCTCAAATTGTAGATCAGAATGCTTCCTACAATTTGAAATAAAATTGATGATTTTTGAACCAATATTGACCGAGCTTGAGTCATTCTCCCATCTTGCCAGAGGGTCTTCTTTGCTTGGATAGAGTATACTTCAGAATCATGATAACCAAGAACAATAAGATAAGAGCATCATTTAACAAACTGAAGCTTCTAAAAAAACTCTCAAATCCGAAATAATCAATCAAGGCAAATGATAAAAATAACTAAAACTTTATTATTAATCCGAAAATAAGCAGAGAAGAGTGAAGGCCGACCACTTGTGCGTGTTGTAAAGAGGCACGACTTGGAATTGAATGCTTGCAATGACCTTCAAAGGATTCTTCAGTTGGCAACTCCTCCAACTTGTGAAGTGCTGGCGAGAAACTCGACTCTCGAGCCTGATTGGTAATTGCCGAAATCGAAACTTTCAGAATCGAAACTCACAAAATACGATATTGCCAATCGAGACTTAGATTCCTGATGAGGGAAAAGTGTTTAAAACTAGAAAAGTACAAAGCTCCAACTTTTTAATTTCGTTTCGGTTCCTTGAAGTCTACTTATCCAATGGTAAGGAGTAGCTGATGCCAAAAAGTTAGGCGGTTTTGTCTGCCTCATGTAAACGACTAACAGCTGATGAAAATCATCTATTGTCTCTTTTGATTTCAAAAACATAATCTTGGTGTAGCTAATTTACAATTGACAACATCAGCTGTTGGAGCGCACATGGAGCAGATGAAACCGTCTAACGTTTGGGGTCAACTATACGAGAATAAATTGTAGATTTGTAGTAGAGATCATCATCATCTTCATAATTACAGTTTGTCCAAACAAAGAAGACATTCTAGCAAGATAGGAAAATGGCTCTAACTCGGTTAATAGTAGTTCAAAAATAATTAATTTGGAATCAAATTGTTTGGAACATTCTGCTCTACAATTTGAAATAGGACTCATAATTTTTGAATCAATATTGACCGAGCTGGAGTCATTTTCCCATCTTGACAGAATGTCTTCTTTGCTTGGACAGACTATACCTGCATTGTTAACACCAAAGACAATTTACTTTCATAGATTAGATTGTGTTTGTTAGCACCAACCCATTTAAAGTTTCAATTTTTAAAATAATTTTTCAACATCAACAACATTTTCAAAAGTATAGTAGTTCATCGAGATCACATCCAACCAAAGAGAATAAAGCTCCATAGATCCTATACTCTCTGCATCCAACCACCAAATATTTATGAAATACAATTTCATTCTCTATGCTTTTGTTATAGTCTGTCCAAGCAAAGAACACCCTCTGGCAAGATGAGAAAATGACTCCAGCTCGGTCAATATTGGTTCAAAAATTATTGATTTGGTCTCAATCGTAGGACACATTCTGATCAACAATTTAAGACCAAATCAATATTTTTTTGAACCAATATTGACCGAGCTGGAGTCATTTTCTCATCTTGCCAGAGGGTCTTCTTTACTTGTACAGACTATCAAACCACGTCGCCCGTGTTAACATCAGCCCCAAACAAATTTCAAATAAATTTACTGCTCCCTCGAGATCAAACACAACACAGCGCCATGAAATTGTTTTCGAATTTTGCAACGTATACTGGAAAATTTTAGTACTGGAAATATTTTCTATCTCTGAAATTTATTCACAATTTTCAAGCGTGGAAACAAGACTTTGTTTAGTAATAAACATCTATCTTGTTATATGATTTTGCAAGGTTGGGTAGAACTTAGAACTACTACTTCTCAAACTAGAATAAATACTTTGCAACACAGATTTTTTTCGATGATGATGATGATGTGCTGCTGCTGCTGATAATGATGATGATGATGATGATGATGCTGATGATGATGATGATGCTGATGATGTGATGTTGTACGTTGGAAGAAAATTAAAAAAATTTCAAATTAGAATTTATTTTGCGTTGGATACAAATTTCAACACGTCAACAGTGACGTCTGCCACGTTTCATTACTAAATTCGACAGATTGCAATTACTGTACTTGGTAAAGGGGAGGAGAAATTCTGAATTTTTTTCGAGCACTGGATCAAATTTTTGTTTCGAGCATGCTGTCCAATTATACTGAACAGTGTTACATTCTAGGTGGCCGCGCTACTAAACTCGGATTCCATTAAAAACAAATTTACAAAGTTTGTTATCTGTCGGTGGTGAACTACTATCCAGTGCGGTGACCGAGTGGAGAAAGAAAGAGATAGGAAACGAGGGAATAATAGGAGAGAGAGAGAGAGAGAGAGAGAGGGAGAGAGAGAGAGAGAGTGAGAGTGAGGGAGTGAGACAACGAGGGAATAATACGAAAGAGAGAGAGAGAGAGAGAGAGAGAGTGAATCACAGGGAACTAAACCCGGGGAGCTTTCATTTTTCATCCGGTCGTTTTACTTTATATGCTTGTTTCAAAATCTACAAAAGATTAAACCTTCCCCCCCCCCGTCCAACTCCCCCCTCTAAGGACCCCAAGTGGCCACAGTAATAATTTCTAATGCATCACACTCCTTATGTCCAGTCAGGAGTGTGGGATAGTACGTTATTTAACGGATACCACCGCTCAGAAAGTATAGAAAGTAAAGAAGACATTCTGGCAAGATGGGGAAACGACTCCAGCTTGGTCAATATCGGTTCAAATGTTATAAATTTGGTATAAAATTGTAGAGCAAAATGTTTTCTACAATTTGAGACCAAATTGAAAATTTTTGAACAAATATTGCTTGAGCCAGAGTCATTTTCCCAACTTGCCAGAATGTCTTCTCAGCTTGGAAAGAATATAATAGGTATGTTAGTAGTTGTAACCAGCTGACACAGAGTTATACACTGTCTGTGTAGCATTTAGAAGGGGAATAAGGGCTAGCGACATTTGAGAGAGCCCGTACCTTCCACTAGTTTGTAATCCGTCAAATAAATTACAATAGATTGGGATTCTAGTTTATTCATCAACGGTTTAGAGGTAGACTGTAACAGTAGTTGAATCTGAAAAACTGTTTGGGATGGGTATATAATTCAATGATAGCACACTTCAGAAAACACTGACAGCTTAGTAGTGAATTGTTGAGATTCGAGTTTCTAGGAGAATTTATCGACAGAATCAACTGTACAATAGTTGAATCTGGAAAATTGTTGAGGATGGTGAATTGAGTATAATAGAGCAATGTGACAAATGTTAGAAATTTGATATTTCAGAAATAATTATAGACCGCATAATTATTAACAATAGTTTAACCTCCAACGTCTATTCTAGACATTCATATCTAATACAATAAAGATAAGAGACATTCATATATCTCATACATTGAAGATAAGAGACATTCATTATCTCATATAATAGAGATGAGAGATTTCTAGTTCAATGAAGAATTTATTCACCAAATAGACTGTATAAAAATAGATGGAAGAATTATTAGATATTGCAGCACACAAACTGCTGGATATAATTATTTTAGCAATATAATATAAATTCTAATTAATTATTATAATGTTTTTTTTTTTTAAATAATTATCAAAGTACCCTTTTTGAATTATTTTTTACTTTGATAATTATTGAAAAAAACAGTGATAAAAGTAGCCCTGAGATTAAGGAAACAATTATAATAATGTATAAATATAGTTGAATCTGACAAGGCTGGGCACTGACAAGTACAAAGTTGTATTATACAATTTGTATTGTGTGGTAGCTAGTTTCAAAAATGTCGCAGAATCTAGTTTCAATGTATGTAGGACATGAACTGAGAAATCGTAGATAACGCGAAACAACAATGGAAACTATAGTAAGACAATCAAGAAAACAATAGCGCCTTAGTGTAGTGAGTATAGTGCCGTAAATGTTGGTGAATCTATAGTTTCTGATTCAATCTCTCAGCGGAAACTATAAACTATGTGTTTACGATCAGAAATAATATCGAAATATATACGATTTGATATGATACAAAAAAGAAAATTTATATTGAACATTTGATACAAATAATATAAGATTAGGAAATCGAGATGGAAGGTTGTGTATCATTTGTAACGCCCAAATCATATTTAACGAACCATCCAAGATATTTTGTGTACTTCTTGAAAGGAAATTGAACCGTGGAAACACAAGTTTAAAAAAATAGTTAAATTAATAAAAATTTGAAATGTGGAAAATGTAATATCGTTAGGGAACCGTTATTGCATCTATGAATTTGAAACACATTAATCATTTAATAATGTTGCAGAGTTCATTACTAGAGTATTCAACTTTAATTAAAGTACTGACAATAATAATGAGAAATCACAATCAATATTGGAATATTCAATAAACACTTAAAGTAGGTGACTTGAAAGTTCGCAAATAATAGATGAAGACTCCAAAAATTCATTTGTAAGAACATGAAAGGATTTTGTTACTTCTTCATGTCCCTATCATTCTCATTACTCATTCAATAAATTTTCACCATGTAATCTTCTTTTTCTGTCCACACTAATTTATGAAAGAGAATGAAAACTTTTTTTACTAATTTCTGCAGAAAACCGAGGAATTCTCCTACTGTGTGCCAGGAACAAAGTCACTGGCGATAATAACTTGACGGAAGAAAGTGATGAAACCTGAATACAAGTAGTAATGAAAGAAGGAAGAAGGGAAAAGGTACGAGAAAAGTCTTAAAATATTGATAATTTGTAGCCGAGCGCAACCGTTTAATATTGGTACGACTTTTTGGAGCGTGAAAATGCATAATTTATGGCTTTTCTTAATTAAATCAAAGGTGCGTTCACGGTAGGTGGAGCTCTGGCTTCTTGTGAAATAATTCCATCACTCGACCACACTCCCTACTTCGACGATATGAACTTTCATCATTTTTTATTAATTTTTCCACATTTTCATCATACCTTATTCATTTTTACTTACTTTCATCATTCCTATTATTCATTTTTCCAAATTTTTCTCATTACCCATTCAGTTTTCGTCATTTTCCTCGTTCCCTATTCATTTTTCCTCACTTTCATCATTCAAAATACATTTTTTGTCTTTTTCATCATTCCTATTATTCATTTTTCCTCATTGCCTATTAATTTTCCTCATTCCCTATTCAGTTTTCGTCATTTCCCTCATTCCCAATTCATTTCTCCACATTTTATCATACCTTACTCGTTTTTCCACATGCATGTGTACTGGGCATTGATTGTGAAGTTAGGTCACAAACACTGTGAACTGATCTTAGATGGGTGACCAGAATTTGGTCGAGTACTCATTAGCGAGGTGGAACCTACCCTTAAGGGTCTCACCATTATTGAAACTGCAGTAATAAGAATATCTTCATTTTATTCACAAAAGTGGCGTCAGCCAGCATTTTTTCTAATCTATTTTGTTATTAAATTTTAACGCCTCTATTGCATAAGAACAGTCATCAGTGGTATAGTCTTTCCAAGCAAAGAAGACATTCTGGCAAGATGGGAGAATGATTCAGCTCGGACAATATTTATTTAAATTTTTTAAATTTGGTCTCAAATTGTAGATCAGAATGTTTCCTATATTTTGCAACCAAATTCATCGTTTTTCGTTCAATTCTGGTTCAATTTGATTTCAAATGGAGGAATGATTTCAATGAAGGGAACATTCTTATCTACAATTTGAGATCGATAACTTTCGAACCAATATTGACTAAGCTGAAGTCATTCACCCATCTTGCTAGAATGTCTTCTTTGCTTGTATAGAATATACTTCTGGAGGCGCAATGAGGCTTGGAAATAGTCCGCATTGCCTGTTCTCATCTGTCGTTGTCATAATATTCGGGAGCAAGATTTCCATGCAGCAAAGAAAGTGCGACTGCGCAGTAAGTCACAGATATAGATGGCTCCAAAAATTAAGGCGGTTGGCGAATGAAGTTTAATAATGCTCAGCTCTGTCAGGACAGTCTGAAAGCTGTCTGCAAGAGTGAAACTGTTTGTTAATACTACTCTGGATATGATACGCTCTTGCAGACCGCTCTCCAACTGTCCTAACAGAGCTGAGCATTGATAACAGTCATTCACCAACCGCCTTTATTTTTGGAGCCAGCTCTAACACCGGCGTCAATCTCATTCCTCTTATTTCTCTCTCACACTCCTCCCTCCTCCTCATTATTATTTTCCTCTCTCAATCACTCACTCCGTTTTTCTTCCTTCTTTCATTTCCCTCACGTACCTAGTAGCCTTCTTGGCAAATCCTTTTTTCCTTCGCAGCAGTAACTTGTTTTCCAGCACAGAATCAACCTTACAGAACAAATTTGTGATTCACAGTCTGCTCTGAGTTTGGCTGGCAAATTTTCGTCGTTTTTCTTGGAGCATTTTTCATTTTTCTTTGAGCATCTCGTGCGTTTTTCGGTGATGATTCTTGCACCTGCCTCACTATACTTCATCGGATATAACCTCCGTATTGGCACAGCGCATACGAGATAGGGAATAAGACGTATTCCAATGCAGAAGTTACAACATATTGTATAGGCCTAAATGATAAAGGAATCAGAGGAAAAAAATATGGGTAAGTTGCCCGAAACAGTATTGAGTTTAATCTTGAAATAAATAGGAAATGAATGATAAAAATATTCCTTATTAGGCAGAGTTAGGACTAGGACGTCCTTTCCACCACTCAACCTTATGATCGATCTTCTTCTATTAAATTCCATTGAATTAATATTTTCTATTCAAAATGAAAATCTCAGTTCCCTTATTCATGTTATTATTTTTATTTCGAATAGAAAACATTGATAAAGTAGCCCTAAGAAACAGAAAATATTATTTATTGAATTACAGTATTTTGAATCAAATAACTGATAAAATACATGAACCAATAACTCTTATGAGCAAACATGAAAGAAATAAACTGTTATGAGCGGTGAATCATGTTATCAATATAATGTGTCTGGAAATCACAATCACTGTTAATTAATTAGCTGTAGTTTGATGAAAACTTAGATCGTGGCAAGTCTACAGTGTGAATTGGAGATTAAGTTTAATAGTCCTTCATGCAACTGAAACGTAGAGACTCAGCCTCTCAGTGTACAAAATATCCAAGACTGAACACATTTCTTGAATAGTCTATTTCTTTATTTATTTCCAAGAGTTACAGACTTTTGTATTATTGAAGAAATTTTTTTATGAATTTTGTACAATGAAATGATCTTGCAGCGGTTCATAGTTAGTTGACTTTCGTTATCGAGAAATAAGATAGATCTTCAAACCTTCTACTTTTTAAACCAGCAAAAAACACTACGAATACAGAGCAATGCTGTACGAAATACCTTAATCTCAGAATGGTCTTTGAATTAAAGCGAAAAAGATTAGACTTTCACAACTACCTCATTAACAAGTTAGTAGGAGGACATCTAATATATACTGTGTACTTAACACGAAAAAGCTCTCAGTAAACAAAGTTAAGTTTCCAAAAAAAAATCCTGCTAAGGAAAGGAAGGAAGCTTCTCACCATCAAAGTCATTATGCCTTTGTACTTGCCTCTGCTATCATCTTACATCATTATAACGATGCATATAGGGTAAGATTATCAAAATAACGTAAATTTGGTAGTCATTTCTTAGATTTGGAAAGAAATAGATGAGCTTATAAAATTTAGATAGCAAATAAATAGATGAGCTCATAAATCTATGAAATTTAGATAGCAAAATTCAAAATTTAGCTACATCCTCAAAGTTACAAAAAAATGTAGGCTACACTCCTACATAAATACGAGTACAATAATGATATTGTACAATAATGATATTGTACAATAATGATATTGTACAATAATAGGGTAAATCGGAGTAAGCAAATCGGATTCATTCTGAGCAATCATTCTATGCTGATCGACAGAAATTAAAAAATTTTAATATAAAAATTGATACTATACAGATGTTGAAAAGAATCTTGCAGTACTACAGTTCATTCATTGTTTCAAGCAGATTATTGATTATTGCTACATCTCACTGGCGGCTCGTACCCACGAAACAGGTGAAGTGTTCGTATCTTTCACCAGACAGCACTTCACCTGTTTCGTGGGCACGAGTCGCCAGTGCTACATCTAATATTGTATTCCTTTACTCTCCAGAGTTGTAAATTTATATAATAAAATAAAAAATTAGATGTTTCCAACTTACAATCAACCAAAGAAAGCGTATTTCCTTATCTGTGGCGTAGCCAAGTTTTAAAACTCACCTGTAAACCGGAGAAATAATTATTAGTAAAACTTTTTTTGTAAAAAAGAACAACACTTTAAAATACAAGTGAATAGGTACTTTGAAGATTGGGTGGAATTCTGAAAACAATTAAAGAAAAAGTTTTGATTTTTTCAGTTTTGGATAGATAGTTAACTAGCTATATGTACAATGCATTGTTATAAAAGAAGTTATAAAAGAATTGTTCCAGAAACGGCAGAAGACTTTTGGGGTTGGTTACAAGGCACTTTAGGTTGGGTTCACATTAGAGATTTTTTCCTTGTTTAAGTTATTAACCCATTCAATAGCATTCCAGTAAGCATTTCAGTATTCCTGGTACCTGATATTCAGCTCAAGTTGGCCGAAAATTAATGTTTTCAGTAACAAAAACTGACCATATTACTTAACAAAAGACAAACTATCACATACAAACTTGAATGCCACTGCCATTTGGAAAAACCCAGGCTAAACTATTTAAACTTATTGAAAATCACTAGAATAGAACCACAAAAGAAACATCAGGTTTTGCACATGTGTTCTGTATTGTCGTTATTTCGGAATCTTTCACAATAATTGCCTAAATTCTATTTTCAACCTCGACATTTTATGTGTACATTAGTATATCATGTCGACCTATTTTATCAAGAAGAATGTGAAGTAATGGAATTTTGAAAAAGGTGCCAGAAAGTACTGTATGTTTGATTTTGCTCAAATAGGGATAATATTGTGGTTTTCTAGAATTCAGAACAATTATAATGCTTTGATAACCATTATATACTCGTATTATTGTGCATAGTATGTCCTTGAGGAATTTGTCATCCTCCAAGTCAGTGATTTTGGAATTTGACAAGTTTGTACACAGCTTTTCAACTACTTTTAAAACGAATTATTCAACATACAGTTTTAGGAAAAGGTTATAATTTTTATAAATTGGTGTTTAGTTTCTGGTTACCGAGAATATTACATTAGAGATCCATTCATTTAATGGATATATGCATTGTTCTCAAATATTATATTCATATGCATTGTGTACTCTTATATTAGGTATTAATATTGTTTTGTATGATGGACAAGGTTTGATAAGCTAACTATATTCTTATATTTAGTTTTATTTCGAGGACAGTACAATTTGAAGAGATCCCTGGATATGATAACAAACCGTTTAATACAATAGAAAAGGGTGTAATAAATAGAATAAAATCACCACTTTCTTCAAAATGTTTTTATTTTTAACCCTACTATTTTCGATCACATTAAGAGTAATTATCAAGGAAAATAAAATTTTCATTTCGATTCATTCTATTTTTAAATTTATTGTATTTAAGTATAATTATTTCATGTTCCACTCACATTTAGGACTTGTTTATTGATTGAGAAGATAGAAATGTTTGTCGTATATTGAGATACACGGCATTGAGGGCGAGTAAATAGAGAAACGTACTCCGGAAAACAGAAGAAGAAAGACGTTTCCAAAAATTTGGTCAAGTAAAGGTCAAAGGTTATCTGGCCGAACGCCAGAGGAAGAAATGTAGCTACAATGGCCTTGAGGGGAATGCTCCCGACAAACAAGATTTATAAAAAAACTTGGAAAAAATTGATTCTGAGTAAAGGGGAAATTACACTGATAAATAAAAGGTTATTCTACACATCTTTCTGTTGAAAATTACATAATCACGCGTTAAGCTTGATCAGACGCGGTAAAAACAAGTTTGTATCATTAGTAAAGACACGCTTTGTTTCAGTTAATGAAATTCAAGAGATTCATCGTAGTGATTAAATGGAATGGCTGATTACTATTAAAGGTTTAAAACGTCAAAATAAAAGAATATTGAAACAATTTGAAGCATCACAATGCTATTGATTTATAATCATAGCATTATTATTATCAAGATTTTATGTCTACGAGTAGTAAATATTGAACAATTAACTTTTATATGAAAAAGCCGTTTTTATAATTTTTTAAAGTTTTTATTATTTGTACTCCAAATGAATTATTTCTAATTTCTCTAATGAAATAATTTTAAATATTACAATAAAAAATGCTACATCATAGAGTATTCAGTGATAGAGATTGATAACATTAGGCCATTTGAGTTTTATTCTAATGATTTATTATATCTCAGATCAGTTCAGCTATTAAGAACATAAATCATTTAGTTTCCTTCCACAACAAATGAATGAAACACAAATTTTCTATTGGTAATGAAAAATAGTTATAAAAATTTACCATTGATTGGGTTTAAATCTATCAAATTTATCAAAATTTGGATCAGCTTATTCATAACTTAATTTCAGTTTTTTAGTTCATATAATTATGTTTTTAACAAAGTTTTCTCAGTTTATTAGAAACAATTTATTCTAAATTTAGAATATCTGTAATTATTTCAACTCTAAATCATCCAAATTCGTTAAATTGTAAGATAATTCTTATGAATTTCTCACTCTTTGTCATGCAAATTCGTTGAATCGTAAGATAATTCTTATGAATTTCTTGTCCTTATGAATTCAAAATAATAGTTTGAACCTTATAAACTTATTTGAACTTATAAAACCTTTCTCATGTTCCATTTCGGTTTCATAATGCGGTTTATGTAGCGATGTGTCTTTTTCCTAGAATACAATTTGTTGAATCGTAAGATAATTCTTATGAATTTCTTGTTCTTATGAATTCAAAATAATAGTTTGAACCTTATAAACTTATTTGAACTTATAAAACCTTTCTCATGTTCCATTTCGGTTTCATAATGCGGTTTATGTAGCGATGTGTCTTTTTCCTAGAATACAATTTGTTGAATCGTAAGATAATTCTTATGAATTTCTTGTTCTTATGAATTCAAAATAATAGTTTGAACCTTATAAACTTATTTGAACTTATAAAACCTTTCTCATGTTCCATTTCGGTTTCATAATGCGGTTTATGTAGCGATGTGTCTTTTTCCTAGAATACAATTTGTTGAATCGTAAGATAATTCTTATGAATTTCTTGTTCTTATGAATTCAAAATAATAGTTTGAACCTTATAAACTTATTTGAACTTATCAAAACCTTTCTCATGTTCCATTTCGGTTTCATAATGCGGTTTATGTAGCGATGTGTCTTTTTCCTAGAATACAATTTGTTGAATCGTGAGATAATTCTTATGAATTTCTTGTTCTTTTGAATTTAGAATAATAGTTTGAACCTCACAAACTTAGTTCAATTCATCAAAACCTCTTTTATGTACTATTTCGGTTACAAAATGCGGTATATGTAGCGATGTGTCTTTTTGCTAGAGCTCAGACACGACAGAGAGATTCAAGCATTATTAATTAGAATCATAATTGCAATTACTCCAAAATGAGATAGGTAATTGAGAGCTGAATTTCTGAACGTCAAGTACACGAAAGCCATTAGCAGTAATGCACCCCGCTCTGTAAACTCTAGATGAGAGTACTTGCAATATAATGAGGCCTACAGTGCGTAGCCTACATCAAGGAACCTCTTCGCTATTCTTTGTGTGGTAAGGCACTGGCGGCTCGTGCCCACATAACAGGTGAAGTGCCCGTATCTTTTACTGTACAGCACTTCACCTGTTTCGTGGGTACGAGCCGCCAGTGGGTAAAGGCTGAAGTTGAAATCAGATTAACAAGGAGTACTCTGTCACCCTTTTCCGTCAATTTTCTTCTTCTACCTCAGATTTTCCCTCTCATTCCTTCACTTTATCGCGGAATATTCTATCTCCTTTGCCTTTAAAATGTCAATTTTCCTCATTGATGGGAGTAAAGTGAGTTGTAATGTTCTGAAAGATGAAGTTCAGAGAATCTGAGTACGGCATCTAAATCAAAGTGAATGAAATGAGTTCATTACAAAGTGTGTTTTGTGTCAAAACTAACTTTCTTATTATGAACTCCTACTCTATTGAGACTTGAATATTTTGGAACAGGAACTTCTCTTCTATGTCATTCAATACTGGAAACAGATTATTACGATTTGATTTGTATACATAGTTACTCGTTTATACTGTCTAAAAAGATACGAACTTTAATGATCAAACCTCTATCTTTTATCAAGTAAACCTATGGTTTTATCTTGACTTTTTCAATCCAGCATTAGAAATGATAAATAATACTCGAATAAGCATAAAATCAGAGAAATGCAATTGTAAATGCAAATTGTATGAAAATGGGGAGATCATGCAAAGCTCACAACGATAAACATAATAGTAGTACTGTACTTTGAAGTCAAAAACCAATAGTATAAAAATAGAGTTTCGATTGTAGAAGTAGGCTTTTTTAGCTTCGATTGTAGCCAATATCACCGTTTTAAGAAGAGCAGATAATATGAAAACCAAAAGCAAGAAAAAGTACCATGAATAACAAGTGAGTAAATGTAGAGAAGTATTCCTTCTTCTTCTCCTACTTCTTCTGGTGAACAAGAAGAGAGGAAGAGAGGTTGAAAAGGAAAGAGCGAAGAAGAATGGAAAAGAGGATAGAAGATGAAAGAGGAGAAAATAAAAGAGAAGAGGAGAGGATGAAAAAAAGGAGAGCCAGAAGAGAAATAAGGGTAGGAGACGGATAGGGAAGGAAAAGAAGAGGAAATGAGAACAACACGGGGAAAAAGAGAGAAGAAGAAGAGGAAGAAGAAGAAGAAGAAAAATAATAAGTGGAAGAAGAGAAAGTATAGTAACAAGAGGATGAAGTGGAAGACGAATAAGAAATAGTCGTAGAAAAAGTGATAAAATAAAAATAAAAAAACTGTGGAAAAAGGAGAGACTTTGGTAGTGGAAATGGATACTGGTATAGTCTGTCCAAGAAAAGAAGACATTCTGGCAAGATGGGAAAATGGCTACAGCTCGGTCAATATTGATTCAAAAATTATAAATTTAGTCTCAAATTGTAGAACAGAATGTTTCCTACAGTTTGAGAACAAATTTATAATTTTTGAATCAATATTAACTAAGATAGTCATTTTCATTTTCCCATATTGCCAGAATGTCTTCTTTGTTAGGACAGTCTGGGAAGCGAAACAATATCAATATAGGAAAATGGTATGGTTTGCATGCGCCACACAGCCTAGCGATATAAGAAAAAGCAATTGCGGGGTGAATGCAAGCAACCTTATTGTAGGAATAGCAGACAGGGAGGCACTTGCACGACGATACACATCTTGCCGAAAATAAAAGACAGCTGAGGGAAGTATAACAATGATAATAATAATAATAATAATAATCAGCTAGGACGAACCTACTTGTCCGCTTGTCCTCTCAAGAGACATGAGTTTGGTATAGTCTGTCGAAGCAAAGAAGACATTCTGACAAGATAGGGAAATGACTTCAATTCGGTTAATATTAGTTCAAAAATTATTAATTTGGTATCAAATTGTAGGGAACATACTTCTCTACAATTCAAGATTGAATTTATAATTGTAGAACCAGTATTGTCCGAGCTGGAGTCATTTTCACATCTTGCCAGAATGTCTTTTTTGCTTGGACAGACTATAGTATAGTTGTCGCCTCTGATAACGATATTCTGTGCAAAAAGTGATAGAAATGAGATTGAGGAAGAGGAAGAAAACTGAAAAAAGAGGCGAAAAAGAATTTTCTTTTGAAGTTGATGCCTACATGAGCTCTTAGGCTTGTGCTTGTGTACGTGTCATGAGAGGGATGATAATGATTTGAGATGACGACTAATTTCTAGGTAGTAGGGACCGACGGTGTATTTTCTCCTCCGGAAGACGTATCTATGTGATTTTGCTGTGGTTAAATAATTGAGAATTGAAGAAAAGGATAGTAAAGAGAGGAATGAAAAGGAAAAGGAAGGAGAGGAAATTGAAAAATGTAAGAACGAAAAACGAGTAAAAGTGAAATGAGAGGACGAAGGAAGATTAAGAATAAAACGATCAGGAGTGATAAGGAAGGACTTCAAATTCCCGACATGATAATGTGGTGTAGAAATAGAATATTTCTCGTTTAGAGTACCTATTTTTGCTTGTAATTTTCAAAATTCAACACATAATGTGGCTCAATCAAAATTCAACCGAAAATATTCCTTATCAATAAATTCAATCTTTATTCATTTATTATTCATTTTACATACACTAATAACTTATTGGTTGAAAACACAGACTTATGTCCAAAACGTCTTCATACCAAATTTTGATGATTAATAAAGTTCGAATTTCTTCGTAGCACTTCAATTAAGAATAAATTTATAGTCCAGGTCAAATTTTGGAATTCAGAGCAATAGGTTATTCCAAATGAATCGATTCACCAATTTTTAACAAAATATAACGGGCAATATTACAAATTAAAAAGACAAAGTTTTCCGGTCCTGTGAAGGTTACCAGTAGGCCTTTTCGGGTCCTCAATAAAGGACAGTATATGAAGAAGGAAAAGAAGTAAGAAAACTTCGAATTTTGGACGAGAATTTCCAGCAACAATAGTGGAAGCAATAAAACGAACGAAAATCACCAAAAGTTGGATAGTGTTGGAGGTTAGAGTACGAAACGCATAAATAGTTCGCGCAAGCTGAAAAGACACTCCGTTACAGTACACTTCACACAGAGAGAATAGAATATAGAAATAGAAATAGAATATTCTATTATCGCTGACTTCACATAGTGACGGCGTGTCTTCTCAGCTTGGGTCAACTGGTAGGAATTTCGATCAGCCGTTTGATGACTGTCAGTTAATCCAGACAAAATGAAGGATTTTGCAGCATTAATAGAACTGTTATTAAGAAATTGTAAGTTTCCTCACTTATTTTCTTTCTCCCTATACTTTATTAAGGACCTGAAAAGGCCTACTGGTAACCTTCACAGGACTGGTAAACTTTGATTCTGTTTTTTCAATTTGTAATATTGCCTGTTATCTTTTATGATTGAGTTTATTGATAAGCACCATTTTTGGTTGAATTTTGATTAAGGCCACGCATTTTGGAGCTACATTATATGTTGGATTTCTAAAATTGCATGCAAAAATAGGTACTCTAACCGAGAAATATTCTATTTCTACATTATCATGTCGGGAATTTGAAGTCCTTATCACTCCTGATCGTTTTATTCTTAATTTTCCTTTGTCTTCTCATTTTACTTATACTCATTTTCGTTCTTACACTTTCCCACTTCCTTTCCTTCCTTTTCATTTTTCTCTTTACTATCCTCCTAATAGTCCTGCCGAGACTATTTTTAAATCAATGGCATCCTTACGTTTCCTTGTTTGTTTATCTATAAGACTATCCTTTGTACCGTTGATAATAATCTTGTACCATCCAACAATAACATTCATAATTATTGTACAAGAGCTGCTAGTAGCTATCATTTGCCCAGTCATCACTAAGCTATCATTTACCATAACTAAGAAAAATCAGTTTCATCAATGCATATAATAATATTTTACAACAAGCTTCCAAACCAATTAAAAACTCTAAAAGCAAATAAAAATAAATTTAGAGTTCAAGTTGAAGAATATTTGATAAATGGTGGTTTTTATTCAATTAAGGAATATATGGACAAATAGTGAATTTTTATTTAATTTATGTGACTTTGACTGTTATTTAATTACGTTTGTTAAATGTAGACCTATATGTATACATATGCATGTATTCTTTGACGATTGCCATAATTCGTAATATACAAATTTCATGCAATTAAGATTATTATTAAGAAGATCCCTACTTTTCCTACGCGGGTAGCGGGTAGCAACGGTAGCAGCGCATAGTCGCTGTGAAGGGGTAAAATGGCCAGGGATCTTCTCATACGTCGAGGGCCTGAATAAGTAGCGCAATGGGAAATCAAGCGACCTGTTTGGCTCTAATTTGTTGAATGATGTATGTCCCGATAAATAGGTACTGAGCACTAATGTTTGTAGCGTATCGTCCACTGTCGGCTCGTGCCCACGAAACAGGTGAAGTGCTGTACAGTAAAAGATACGGGCACTTCACCTGTTTCGTGAGTACGAGCCGACAGTGGTATCCATCCTGTTGTGTATAAATACGGGGAGCATGTAATTGTCAGACCAGCCACATCTATACGCCTACAATAGAGTTCTATAACTATATTTGTATTCAAGTGTGTTATCCCCTTCCAACTAAATGTATAGCACAATGGAGTTCTCAAACTGTATTTGTATTCACCATGTTACCCTCTTCCAATTACTACTATAACATTCTATGAAACCATATCATATCAGAGCTAGATGGACTTTTTCAATTCTACATCATATTACACCAATATATATTTGTATCCAAGCGTGTTACCCTCTTCCAATTACATGTATAGTAAGTAATACTGAAATAAAGTTCTCTCATTGTAATTTTATTCGGGTATGTAACACCCATACAACTCCATGGTGTATTGTATTACTTTTAGTTACTCAAGTTCTTTAACAATATTTATGTATCAGCATTTCACTATTTTCAAAACATGTTTTGTAGTTCAAAAACTGCATTGTATTTTTACTCCCTACCAACAATATACTGTATAGTCTGTCCAAGCAAAGAAGACCCTCTGGCAAGATGGGAAAATGACTCCAGCTTGGTCAATATTTGTTCAAGAATTATAAATGTGGTCTTAATAGTGGATCAAATTGTTTTCTATAATTTGAGATCACATTTATAATTTTTGAACCAAAATTGACCGAGCTTGAGTCATTTTCCTATCTTGCCAGAGGGTCTTCTTTGCTTGGACAGACTATACAAGTACATATTTCAGCTTGTTACTGCGCTCAGACCGCAATGTTCAACACAATAACGTTCTATAAATAAATTTTTTGTATTCGAGCATGTTAGCCCGTTCCACCTTGTTACATTATGATGTATTCTACAATACATTGAATCCCACAATAAATCGAATCATAAATAACATACAAGATCCATGTTTATATTGCAGTGGTAAGCCTCGCTAACAACAATCAGCTATAGTTGGCACAAGTTGAGAAAACCCGTTGTTACTATGTTAAGTCTACTGTGAGGAGTGTCTTCTCAGCTTCCGCGGACTGAGTACTCTACATGTACAGCTACATCTACTCAGTGGGGCAGTGGGGTAGAAGAACATGCACTTGAAATAGGGTAGCTAGCGCAGTGCATAGTCATTGTCATGTAGGGTGCTCACCCCTTCTATCATCATAATCATCATCATCATCATCATCATCATCAATGAACAATGCACATAAGCATAGCCTACATCAGTAATTCTACTGTGCACATCTTCCTCTTTTTATACCTTTTTTTACTTTTTTCGCTGTTTTACTAATTTTTTTCTACTCCGACAATGGAACAGGTCTTACTGTTTTAGACATCTCTAGTAATTCTAGATTTGGATTTTGTCAAGGCCTCTTTACTTTAATTCCACGGATTTCTGATACGCAATAGTGATACAACGTCCAAAATTGATACAGGAAGGAAGCTCGTTGATACGAGACATTTGCAATTCTCAAGGATTGCCATATATTGGAAACAAGCTGATTATATTGCTCAATTAATAAATATTTTGGGAGCATCTTAACTTAGTTTAGATATTTTTCAAGTTGAGTTACAAAAAGTATAGAACATCAAGTTTGAGAGGCAAATCTTTCCTCGATTTTCGACATATTCAAATAAGCTAACCCCACTTAGCAAATATTATGAGCTTCCTTCCTGTACGACTGCGTATCAATTTTGAACTCTTGTAACACTACTGCGTATCAGTAAATTGTTGTGTGAAGTGAAATTGAAAAATAGTAAATAAAGTAAAAGAGTAAAGTGAAATCAATCAATTTGAATGGAAAATTATAACAAACTCTTTTCTCCATCTTCCAGGGTAAATCTTTAACTTCCGAGCTTCCCCATCTTTACTTCTGTTTCCAATTTTCTCCCGTACTAATTCAGTGCGGAATTCAGTTGGATTTATGAATCTGCGTTAGCCTTCTCTGCAAGAATCTTTCAGTTTCAAATCACAACCGCTGTTATAAACAGGAAAGAGCTCAAGCAGCTCATGATACATACACTGGTTTTGATAAGCCTACAATTCACAAAAATATGCGTCACAGTATTGAATGAAAGACTAAAAAATGAAAACTAAGTATTGAATGAAACTCTATTCTAAGATATAGACAACGAGCTATAATGGTTTTCAGTATTTTTCCAATACATATCAATACAGTACGTGGAAAAATAATAGATTTCACTTATGAAGTGGAATTTGACAAAATCTGTTTATTCTTTTACTAATCAGCCTATCAGATCTATATAGTAGCCTTCGTTGACCATATTACAAAATAAAAATTATTCACAATAATTCAAAATTAGAAGTTGAATAGAAATACTGTTTTCCACTTCCACGCTATAACACAATAGCTATTACAAAACTATGCTGTATATTGTATTCACAATAGCTATAACAAAATTCGTGTAGCTGACGTCAAAAATAAGGCGTTTTGTCTGCTCCTTGTGCGCACCAACAGCTCATGCTATCAATCAGTGTTATCATTTAGATGATTTTTTCGAAATCAAAAAAGGAAAAGGTTCATTACATCAGCTGTAAGTGGGTTACATCAGGTATGAGAAACAGACGAAACCGCTTAACTATACAATTGTTGTAGCTGTAGAGCAGATTCGACGGAACATTGGACCGTTTATGCAGTTGATCGAAACCACAAATTACAACCGATCATCGATATTGTTCAGGTCGATTACTGGCTTCAACTGCGATTGTCGATTACTGGCTTGGATAGTGACCGGCCTCTAATTGAATAATGTCCGAGTTGCATCTACACGTCAGTCACGTGACTGACTCGTCCTACTGTGACGAAAACAAAATCACCGCCTAATGCAATCAAATTGACGTGACCACATCACGTACGACAAACTTTCATGGGTCACGGCATGTAACGGTCATATGACACACGGAAATGGACGATTAGACGAGCCATGATCCCATGACTGCCGAAATTTCAGTTTCAAGGTAATGATGGGAGACGAAATATATTAGGCAATGGGAAAATAATAAGTACTGTATTGCAATTCGAAGAAATCGATTTTTCTCAAACGAGATGGGTTGTTATAGTTTGTCCAAGGAAAGAAGACATTCTGGCAAAGATGGGAAAATGACTCCAGCTCGGAGTATTTTTGTTATTTATCATTTATTGTTACAATTACGAATTGATAGCAAGTATTTCAAGCAAAGGTGATAATGAGTGAGTGGATGATGATGTTTACATGATGCATTATAGATTTGATCTCAAATTGTAGATAAGAATGTTTCCTTAACAAATATCAATAACAAATATCTAAAGTTGAGGAATTTGTACTCTTTGGTCAAACTAACAAGGCAAGGATGCATGTGTTGAACTATTCATGGAAAGTTGAAATTGGAAAGAAGTGATTTATTCAATGATTGAAATCTCCAAAGGATGTCGATCAAGAATTTTATGGAGTGGCAGAGACGTGCTGCATGATAGATATTAGTAGATATAATAATTATTATAAATAGAATTGGAATAGATTGAATAAAAATAGGAATTCCACTATCCTCATAATTATAATGTGAATATAAACTTTCTAAAATATGTAACCTTCTTGATTCTTGACATAAAATTCAAGTATGATTATCAATAAACTAATTCTAGTGGAATTGACAATGTTTTGTGCTCCCACTCAACCACCTTATAAATAGAATTGGAAACTTTCTTCAGAATAACACAAAGTCTCCTATAGCTGGAGGTTGGATAATATTAAAATATTTGACGATAATATTTATGACATGACAAAGAATATCATGTCCAACAACACTCCTTCCTTCCAAATCAACCTCTTTCGTAGGTTGATTCTATAATATAATTGTTCAATTTTTTTGGTCATCAATGTAGCCTATATCAATTTCTATTAAAAACACCCTTAAATGAATGAAATATTCAATGTTTTACTTCTGATTACAGGTTCCTCAGTATGTATAGTCAGTCCACGCAAGGAAGATATTCTGGCAAGATGGTAAAATGACTCCAGCTCGGTCAATATAGTATTAAAAATATTCAATTGGTCACTAATTGCAGAGCAGAATGTTTTCCACAATTTGAAACCAAATTTAAAATTTTCAAAACAACATTCACCGTGCTGGAATCATTTTCCCATCTGACCAGAATGTCTTCTTTGCTTGAACAGAATAAAGTTGCAATGGTCTTTGTTTATATTGCTTTGAGTGCATCTTCATACAAATGGAGACAATTCGTACAGAAAATAATTGAAATCCCATTCCAAAGCTGAGAGTTTGCATGATTATGAATACCAGCGTTTACTAGTGGAGGTGAGGTGAGAATGAAATACAGGCTGGATTATCATGCGTGGTAAACAAGGATAACAGTTATGGCTAATAATAGTTAGCCGTGTAACACTTTATGGCGTAAATCGAAGCGCACTTACCACTTCTATTCCAATAACACTGAGGATTACCCACGTTGGGCCATAAATATGCATTTTGGTCATAGTTGGATTGTTATAGCCAAGATTAATAGGGGACGCTCGCTCGGTAGGGTCCCGGTATTAGAGGAATTCCCTTGTGCTAGCCTACTAGTCTGTTCAAGCAAAGAAGACATTCTGGCAAGATGGGGAAATGACTCCAGCTCGGTCAATATTGGTTCAAAAACTATCAATTTGGTCTCAAATTGTATATCAGAATGTTTTCTTGAATTTGAGATCAAATTACCAATAATTGAACCAATATTGACCTAGCTGGAGTCATTTTCCCATTTCGCCAGAATGTCTTCTTTGCTTGAACAGACTATACACTGGCGAGCAAGACAATCTATCACAAACTAATTGCTAAATTTCGCAGATTGGAGCTGTACCGCACGGAATCGACGTATTATATTCTGAATTATATTCGAACAATACCCGGTGAAAGTTGTATTTATGGTTTGAATAAGTCATCTGCCGGTAATCGTTTAATACGACGAGTTCATTAAACTTTGTCTGCTAATCGATAAATGATGAATAATGAGAGGAGACGTGTTGAATGTAATGTACATGCAAATAGATCAAGGATATGATAGAACGTTTCATGCCAAACCAGATTATTTCAATTCAATTCCCTATCCATTAACAATAATAAAATGAATGAAACATTAGAAAATAGTTACATTAGAATAATAATATACAGTATAAAAATAATAATACTATTTGAAGTGAAGAATCTCTCCATAAGTATAACAATCTGTCGAAGCAAAGAAGACCCTCTTTGCAAGATGGGAGAATGATTCCAGCTCGGTTAATATTAGTTCAAATATTATAAATTGGGTATCAAATTGTAGAGCAGAATGTTTTGTACAATTTGAGAACAAACTTATAATTTTTGAACTAATATTGACAGTGCTGGTGTCATTTCCCCATCTTGCCAGAATGTCTTATTTGCTAGACAACACTATAAATACATTATGTGTACAACCATGAGTTTTCCTCTATAGTAGAAAAATGAATAAAAACGAGATTTGAGGACATAATACCAGTAATCTCGATCGATGAAATGCAGCGTTCAAAATGCTGCAGGGCATTTTTATGACCAGGTGACAGTTTGTAACAAAAGCTCCATTCATGATTCATTATACGTAAAAAATAAGTGGAAAAAGCCTTCCGTTCCGTAATTGACAAAAAACAGGTTCCTGTTTCCTTTCTTCGGCATCACCTCTCTCTCACTCTTGTTTCCTTTACCCTTCTTCTTCCTTCTCTTTCTTCCTTCCTCTTCGTTATTGTTTCAATCCGGGCCGAAACAACACCCCTCAACCCCTCCCATTCTCCAATCGGTAGTCAGCTATCAATTCAATCCATTCACAAAAAGTCCTAACACTACACACTACACAGACATTAGAAGTGGAGACCTTTTCAATCAAACTGTCCCATTTAATTGGCTACCAGAAAGAATTCCGACACTATAATGATTATTGTGATAAATAGCCACTCAGTCTCCAACGAAAATAACAGAAGATTACCTCCAGCGGCCATATAATACAATTAATAAATTGTAATCATGTGGTCGCTGATTATCTTCAACTAGACCTATACACCATCAATTATTTTAATATTATATCTGTTTTCTATGACGAATATACCCTATAATGATACCAAAAATGTGTTCACTGTCTATAATGACAAATTAATATTCTTATTTAATTATGGCGTATGGCATTGGTATTTTCGTGAGCCAAATTAGTAAATAAACTTTCAACTTATTAAACCAATTTTTCAATAAATTTTAGTAATACTGTATATCAATTATTGAACTTGACGGAAGCCCATATTTGTCAATAATTTGTTTTCAAAATAATATCTCATTGAGTTATCAGAAATTGATTTGGTAACAGGTTGATGCGATAATGGATTTTATCAAGACAGATAAGAGTGAAAGGAAATATAGTATATAAGTTTTTTAATACCGTATTATTTTCAGATTCAAAGCTACTGTTATTGATGAACTATAGTAATTACAGTCACATTATTGGAGATAAAAACATGAAAAGCCTGTTTTTAATGTAGGCCTATTATTACCAGTCAATTGTAATCAAACAACTTAGCCAACAAAATCATTTTTTATTTACAGGTATTTACCGTTTAAATCTTATGTATTATCATTTTGTCAGCTCAAGGAAATAATAAATTTTAGCTTGAGTTCAGTACTGCTCAAATAATAGAGAAAGGGAAATCCCTCGGGTTCGATTCCCGGTGTCAGTAAATATTTTTTGGACGTTCAAAGAATCTTTATCTGAACAAAGCTTCAGGGCATTTTAGTATAGTTTTAAACTATTTCGTTTAGTTAATTCTAGTTCACCTTTTGGGTCAGAATGTAGAGAAGAATGGGAAATACCCAGGTATTGGAACGAATTTATTTATAAATAAAGTCAATGTAATAAATAGGGTATAATTGGAATGGAGAATACCCCTGTAGCTTGTAATTACTCACAGGTAACAAGTAAAAGTAAAATAGGCTACAATAATACTGTATAATGATAAAAGGAAATGAAAGTTGTTTAAAAATACTAAACAAGTAAACTATTGTTATTAACTTCTTATGCAGAAGGCTATAGTCTGTCCAAGCAAAGAAGACATTCTGGTAAGGTGGGAAAATGACTCCAGCTCGGTCAATATTGATTCAAATTTTTTAAAATTTGGTTTTAAATTGTAGTAACCATTCTTCTCTACAATTAGAGACCCCTAGCAACGTTGACACCCCTTGATAGCTGGATGACAAGATCCTTTCCAAAATAAATAATCAATGACATGAAAAAAATTGTTTGATTCATAAATTCTATAACAGTTGACTACTATAAATAAACGCTATTTAGGCAGTGCTCCAACTTTAAACCACAGTACTCAGGTACTCTCAATTTTGTTGCTTGTCGGACGCGTTTCGTGGTACTGAGCCACATCTTCAGCATACAAGGATTACGTGCCTAGATACCCGTCCGACAAGCAACAACAAAATCATAAGTACTGAAATTCAATAACGTAAATCTGGAAGATATATTGTCAACAGTTTAAGTTATAAAAAGACTAAAAAAGAAATTCGATAATGTATAGAAAACATAACCTCACCTTCTAGTCACAGCTCCAGCAATCCTGGTCAACAGATTACATCCCTGAGATTCATTGTCACAAGCAGAGAGTTTAGCAGATGAAGTACACATTTTGACACTGACAGTTGGATTCTCTACAATCATTATTATTTATCCACTAAAAACGTAGTCGATACATTGTGAAACCAAACTAGCACGAGGAAAAACGTGAAATAAGGATGCAGCGTAGATTGTTATCGACAAGAGGGGAAGACTAGATGGAAGTAAATGATAAAATGTACGCTAATGATGTTTCACATGTCCGGCATGTTGAAATCTCAGTACGAGGATGTAAGATTTGTTGGTGCGACACAGTTAAACGCGAACGCTGACGCACAACCTCACCGCTCACTCGATCTCGTACAACTGGCCGCTATTTGTTACGCGTCGTCTGATCAAGATCTAGCAGAGAGCCAGCTGCAGAGTGAAACAAGAGAGAGCGAAAGAGTGAACGAGAAAGAGAGAGTTGATGGGAGAAGAGGAAGCAGTACCACCGGTTGATTCGATTGTTCAAGCCAGTCCTGATAGATGAGAGGGGGGGTGGGAGAAAGTAGTGGAGGGGGGAGAGCCTTGCTCTGCTGCATCACGGTGGTGGGGAGGCTCCATAGAGCTTGTAAATACTTTTGTGAAAACATCATCCTCCTCTCAGTTCGCTCTCGCTTCTCTCCAAAATCACGCACGCGCGCACACTCTTCCCTCTCAATTCAACCCCCAAAAACCCTTAGAACCCCCCCCCCCCAACCTTAATATAAATAAGCTACCCGACCTCAAATTCAAAACGACCGACCCTGCCTGGCGCACGTAAATTTCTGTGCCTTCAAATCGCATTTACCGCCTGCAGTCTCACTACATGCACGATTCGCCACTGCCATCAAAATACATTAATTTACTCACAAGTGTAGGTTACAGCACAGCAGCTCTTCTCATGCGGCTAAACTGCTACTACTTGCTTGCTTGCCCAAATTAAAACTGTTCCACGTGTTTTAAAGGCGAGCTATTTTTCAGGGTGGAGAAACGAGTTTTGTCCAGTAATTGAAAGTTATCCGAGTGTGCTGGAATGAGAATAAGGGGTATTCCAGTGGTTTAGCACCTTGGGTAGCGAAATTTGGCTGGAAATTTTTTGATTAATTTCAGTTGTTGAGTAGTTGTGAAGGTGATATTGTGAGTGGTAGATATCCATATTGAATGAAAAGACAAAATATTGTCAAACAACAGATTTATTAAAAAACCGAGACACCGGTTTCAGTTGTTACACCATTATAAATCTATGGTAAACTCCTGTTGGACAGTATCTTGTCTTTTGATTAATTTAATTAGAAATGGTTTAATTAGAAATGATTTGCACAACCATTGAATTTACTTAATTACTAAACACCTTTTAGTAATGTTATCTCTGAATTAAGGTTGAATATTATCTTGATTACTGAAAGATAATTATTATTAATTAATTACTCAGAATAAAATTACTGAATGAATACTGATTACTTAAAAGTAGCCTTCCTCTACATCACTTACCTTATGAGTTTGATAAGAGATGGTTAGATGGTTGACATTTTCAACATTCTTCTTTATTCCCGGTAGGTATTAATAGTTATTTGTGCATCTAGGGACTAAAGGGCAACTTTTTCTCCTTGAGCGGAAACTATTGTTGCCCGAGGCGTAGCCGAGGGCGACAATTTCCCTGAGGGAGAAAAAGTACTTTAGTCCCGTGATGCACACAACATTTTTCCTCCACTTACATTAATTAGCTATTGATAGGAATATATAGAGTGTCACAAAATTAAAGTGCCAAACTCTGGGAATACATTCTATGGCTCTAAATGAAGAAAAAATCATGATTAATCTTCTTTAAAAAAGCGATTTGTTCACCAGATATCCGCCTTTCAGCATTTTTTACAAAATAATTTTCATCTTCAAATTCTTTTAACCGATCTTAATTAAACTTGGCAAGTATATTCATATAAAAGAAATCAGCTGTAAAATGAATCCAACTTGGTTCAATCTGAAATCTCAAAACCAGGAAGTACGGTAGGTAGCTGCTACTTCCCAATTTATAATTTTTGTAACTTCAAACTAAACAAAACTGGTGAAATAAAAGAATGACGAATGGAATGACTGGCAAGTTAACTTATATACTAACAATAAAAGGGAGGCAAATAAGTTGATATTCCTTCTAGTTTTAAGTAATGATACTGATATTAAAAAAAAGTTATGAGAAACTAGATTGAGCAATAAAACTTCTATTTCAATTTTTGATTAGGCTAATATGTAGAACTAAAACCTAATGAAAAAAAGAAGATATTCAAGCAATCAACTGAATCATTTCAAATTTTCTATAATAGACTTAATTTTAAATAACGTTACATTAGACATGTATAAAAGTAGTGAAAACAATCTTTTAATCTATAAGCTACAAAAATAAAAGAAAACAAAAGCATCAATAAAATTTATTTATTTCTAACAGATATCAGGCTACTAGCTTCCAGCAATTACATACCGTATATTACAAATGTTAAATTGTAAATTCAACTTTCAGAGACAGTTACAATGTTTGAAGGCCTATTTCGTCCACAACACAACAGTAACCGATCGTGAAAACCTGTTCATTAGGACAATTAAAAACCAAATAACATAATATTTCGTGTTGATACAACTCATACAACATAATAAAGGCTATCTAATGGAGGATATTTGTTTAAATTTATGTTGAAAAGTCCGGTTTCCAATTGAAAAACTTCAAAACTAACGATTTTACTGACCTCAACTACCATATAAGTTGAGGTTAACTATACTTCCAAACCTCAAAACCAAAAGTCTAATTCAACAAAGACATTCTTTTATCATTGTTCCAGTATAATATGACAGTGGACTATTGATAATTAGTCGAAATTAAAACGATAAACACACTATTATAATAATAAACTTGAATTATAACACACAGATCTCAAAGTACAATAAACCATTGTAGGAATGAATCATTGAATTCGATTCTATCTAATTCTAATTGATTTGATAGTCGATATTCGATAGTGATCGAGAATTCTAGCTTTTAAATCATGAAGATTGTTTTTACTTTGGTACTATACTTCCATATGTATACATTTTTACATTTCCATTACATTTACATTTTTTTACATTTTTAGAAAGTATTTAACTTTCTTCCATCATGATCCATTGTTTTATAAATATTCCTTCAAAATATCAGCGTAACCAACCTTTCTTCCAAACTGTGCACTCTATACTGTTTACTGTTCTACAGTTCACGCCTAAGTTCCAAATGTAGACACAAAATATCATAGAGATGCTTCCCATGTTATTTAAATGGGCTTACTTTATTCCCAAGGGAATTTCAATCTTCTTTTTCTCCCGAGGGAGAGAATAAAGCGCTTTAGTATTCGATTCCGGGGAGTGAAATGCGACTTTAGATAGTAGGTGGAGGAAAAATAATTTAGTTCACCTTGATCAAGTTGCAAGCAAATTTATTGCTTGTTCTTCTGGCTCCAGTAGTCTATCCAAGCAAAGAAGACATTCTGGTAAGATGGAAAATTGACTTCAGGTCGGTCAATATTGGTTCAAAAGTTGTAGGAAACATTCTGATCGACAATTTGAGACCTAATTTACAATTTTTGAACCAATAGTGACCGAGCTGGAGTCATTTTCCCATCTTTCCAGAATGTATTCTCTGCTTGGACAGACTTTAGCTTGAAGCAACTTTTACACCTACCAAAATCACTTACTGGGAAAAGATGCATTAAGTAACAAGTAAGTATTTTTATAATTGTTAAAAAGGGCTTCCAAAGATGATATTTCGCAATGAATTTTAAAATCGAGTTTACCTTTTGAATATTCACTATAGTTTCCAACTAGAATTGAAATCCATCAAAATGCAGCAAGTGCATGTGAATTTAACTTGATGCATCTGGTTCATGAAAATTGCCTTCTAATCTTCTATTAGCCTATGCTATTCAAACCAGTTTTATTCTTTCTCTCAAACTGTCAATTACTAACTAAAATAATAGGTTTATCACTACTGAAGAAAAAATTAAGTACTGGTACCTTGTAAAATTAAAATAAAACAGTTTTACTAGCCTTGCCCGTTGGGCAAGCCCCAATGCACTTGAACGATTTAAACCAGGGAAACATATTCCAATATAAAGTGAATCTATAATGATTGGAGTATTGAGTATGGTAAACTGAATCTCCCCAATTCATTTGGGTTTTCTGAATATTAAACGTAGCTCATGAGAAAAGCCCCATTCAGTCTGAAAACCTGTTTATCAAAACTGGAAAACACAGTCTGCCTGATAAAAAGTTGAATAATCTGTAATTGATCTTTAGATTTTTCTGTTTTATTACAAATCGTGCAGTAAATTGCTAATACTAATGAAGAAAAAAGTAATTCCGTGAAGGGAGTTGGCCTTGACTCTGTGCTAAAAGCTGATTTACACTTGAGATGCTCTCTTGGATTGACTCATTTCTACACAGATTATTCCATACCTCAGTGATGGCTTTATTTCCAATGAAGAAGATTCAATTTTGATATTGTTTTAGAACGTTATTCATTGTTCTGTTGAATCAATTTCTCCCAATCAGTAGATAGAGTTTCATTACCCTTCAATTAAATGATACCCATAACAAAATAATATCTTGTTTAAATCAACATAGATGTAATCCATTTTCAACACTGCCTTCTTCATTTCGTTGTCATTGATTGGTCTAGGAAGCATTGGTGTTGGCGGTACTATTTAAATTTATTATGACGAAGAAGATTCAATTATGATATTGTTATTAGAACGTTCTGTTGAATCAATTTCTCCCAATTAGTAGATAGAGTTTCATTACCCTTCAATTAAATGATACCCATAACAAAATAATATCTTGTTTAAATCAACATAATGTTATATTTCACTCTGAACTAATTTACACGACTCTGCAGTCAAACATTTTTGAATATAAGTTTAAATAAACTTCTACTCACATGTGGAGCGCTTTTGGATGTAATCCATTTTCAACACTGCCTTCTTCATTTCGTTGTCATTGATTGGTCTAGGAAGCATTGGTGTTGGCGGTACTATTTAAATTTATTATGATGAATAGTTGGCGGTTTTGTTTGAATTTATTAGTGTGTCAAAAAGTCTATGGGATTTGAAGTTTAGATGTTCATTTAGGATGTTTTGGGGGTCGGTTTTTATGTGTTTATATATTTCATATTGTTCTAGAGTGTTGAGTTCTGGTCCTTTTGTTTTTATGTGTATTATTTGCAAATTGTTGTTGATGTTTGTGTAGGTATGATTGTTTTCTATAAGGTGTAATGCATAGGTTGAATCTGGATTGGTGATGTGTTCTCTGTATCTTTTATCCCTACATAATATTTGCCCTACCGGTCTGCCCTACGAAAGCCTCATGTGAGTAGAAGTTTATTTAAACTTATATTCAAAAATGTTTGACTGCAGAGTCGTGTAAATTAGTTCAGAGTGAAATATTTACTAGCAGTTCGTGATGGAAAACAAAATAGATGAGTATAATGTTATACTTGTAGGAAATGGATTTTCATGTAGTTCAAATTCTGGTTACTTACTTAGTCCAATTGATTATATATTTTCTGCATATGTTGATATCAGAATGTTCTAGGATCGGATCTTCCTTTAAAACGAGTTTCAAATTCAGTTCCATATTCCTTGATTTTGAAAATTGTAAAATGTTTGGGTATTCCATATTCCTTTCCTTTAAATAAAATATTTAGAAGTAAGTGAAATTCACTGTCCACTGTTCTATTCATGTAATAGAAGTCACAGTAATATTATACACATACATACACATCAGTACAAAAGCTAAAATTGATAAATTTTCTGAAGTCTTTCACTTCATCTGTAATTAGTCTTTCAGATAATAGAAATTATTTAAATATTATCCCTGCAAACATAAACTTACAAATACAAATCTATAAAATTAGCAACTTAATAAATTGAAATTACCCAGTAAAATCACTCTCATGGAATAAAATTTTAGGTTGGGGATTGGAGATTGAGAAACATTATTTCTACAAAAGAATACTCTTTCAAAAAATTGTAAACAATAACAGTTTATTTGATAAGTAAAGAGTTTTAAAATTCTACTAATTAATATTGTCCATCACTGATAAAATTGGAATGAACCGTTTGTCTTCTCAATTGGGTTGGCCTTGTTTAATTGAAATTGATTTATTTGATTATGAATACCGTATTATCTGATTATCTCCACATTTTTAGAATTCTTCTCATATTGACACAACGTAAACAATTAATTTAATCAATTTCCATGATAATAACAGCCGTCCACTGTGAACCTTTTTTATCAGTAGACAACAATCTCAATAGTCAATCAAGAATCCTAGAAAACTTACGATTGCCGTTTTGATGTCTAGTGGGATCGGACTCCTGAACACTGAATACATTTTTTTGTGATTAAATCGTTTTAAAACAATTCAGCCATGTCTTTAGAAATCGAAATGCATTAAGCATAGCCTATACGAGTTTCGTTTACACAGACTACTAGAGTGAATGCAAACAAAATATAAAATAATAATTAGAATGAACATAAATAATATATGAATTATCTATTTATTATCAAGTTACAACATAAACTTAATGGAAGGTTCAACAGGATTACTCCCAAAACTGTCCCTTTAGCAATTTTTCATATTTTTTTCTTTAAAAAAAAAACGATTTTTCATAAATATTTAGGTTATGCCACGTTAGTTAATTTCTTGACTTAAACAAATTTTCTTTCACAAGGAAAAACTAAAATTTTTTCGAATTATATAAGGATTATGATAATTTCGGAACAAGAATAATCAATAATTTAAAAACCTTGTATTTAATAGAATATTTCGTACCTAGGGCCGAAAATTTGCTGAATTTGTAGTAGGTGCCATTTGCTTGCTATTGGAACTTCGCGTCAAAAGTTTATTGATTTAGTGACTGAATAATACTTCATAACTATCAGTGTATTCGATTTTCTTAGTTCTGAAACGTTTAAGCCCAAGTTAATTTTTGTACGATCATCCTAAATTGTACAATATCAATTCAAAGTTGTTGATTTTCGACAGATACTGGCTAGCAGAGAAGCTTAGTCTAGTTGCATTATCACCTGCTAGATGGCGCTGGCTAACCTGCTAGACGAAGTAACACAGAGTCTGACAACAATAATATTGTTCAAACATGGATTTCACGTTCATCATTATTCAAAAATTAATCAATACAAACATTTTTAATCTTATCAAAGTTGAAGTATTAGTAGTATTAGTTATTGAAGCAGTTTTCCTTTATTATTCAACTACTGATTTATGTGAAAACTTTCAACGTTCAGTTCTCTTGACAAGGGATCTTACCAATCAAAATAACAGATGAGAGACTACCTTTACATCGAAATACCAATAAGTCGACATAGACTCCCAAAACAGCTGACATTTAATGCAATCAAACCGGGATGCTACCTATTGATCGACTAACCCTTAAATCGACAACGACCTTCAGTCAGCTGACATTCAAGGTTATTTTTCGCCACACTGGTATGAAATGGACTGTTTTACATGCTTTATACGGAGGCCGAAAACGCTCGTTTTCAGGCAAGGTCGCCAGCAACTCGCCGGGAAAATGCGGTTTTCGGCCCTAGGGCGGTAAAATAACCTTGAATGTCAGCTGACTGTAGGTCATTGTCGATGTAAGGGTTAGTCGATCAATAGGTAGCATCCCGGTTTGATTGCAATAAATGTCAGCTGTTTTGGGAGTCAATGTCAACATATCTGTATTTCGATGTAGAGGTAGTCTCTCATCTGTTATTTTGATTGGTAAGATCCCTTGTCAAGAGAACTGAACGTTGAAAGTTTTTGAATTAATCAGTAGTTGAATAATAAAGGAAAACTGCTTCAATAACTAATACTTCAACTTTGATAAGATTAAAAATGTTTGATTAACTGTTGAATGATGATAAACGTGAAATCCATGTTTGAACAATATTATTGTTGTCAGGCTCTGTGTTACTTTGTCTAGCAGGTTAGCCAGCGCCATCTAGCGGGTAATAATGCAACTAGACTAAGCTCTTCTGTTAGCCAATATCAGTCGAAAATTAACAACTTTGAATTGATATTGTACAATTTAGGATGATTGTACAAAAATTATCTTGGGCTTAAACGTATCTGGACTAAGAAAATCGAATACACTGATAGTTATAAAGTAATATTCAGTCAGTAAATCAATAAACTATTGACGCAAAGTTTCAATAGCAAGCAGATGGTACCTACTCCAAATTCAGTATAGGCGAAGATAGCATAATAAGGTTACTGGTCTAGCCGATCTTGGAACTGATTAAATAATTTTTCATTTTGTTTTCTTCGCATTGATGTTGTGTGCCAAAAAATAAAGTTCGACACCACGGGTCGAAAATGTAATATTCCGTCTCTCAATCTTTTCTAGTCCTCGGCCTACGGCCTCGGACTTGAAAACCGATTTCGAGCCGGTAAACGCACATTTTCGGCCCTAGGTACGAAATATACTATTACCGCCCTAGGGCCGAAAAAGGCATTTTCCCGGCGAGTTGCTGGCGACCTCGCCTGAAAACGAGCGTTTTCGGCCTCCGTATAAAGCATGTAAAACAGTCCATTTCATACCAGTGTGGCGAAAAAATTTTTATACTTTGAAAATTTAGAAACTGAAAATTCTTGCAACTTTCCTAGAAGCTAATAAATAATATAACTATAACATGCTTATGACCATGACCAGCTTCACTTTTTGAGTAGATGTGACGTTGATATAGTGTCAATGATGGAATAAAAAGATTGAATATTAACAGAATGCAGATTAAATAAATATTTAAGAATGAAGTATGTAGTCATTTTATTCAAAATTACTAACTTCCTCTCTTATTAGTATTCTATAAAATTTTCACGCAATATTTTCATCAATAGACCACAGTCCACAGAGCATCTCAAAATACTGTATTGACTTTGACTTGCAGGTTGCAGAGCATGGAATGTTGGCTAACTTTCAACCAGTAGTTTATAAACAGGCAACTTTCCCACTTACTGATTTTCTCACCCGATAAATGCTCGCTAGCAGACAGTAATATACAAGTGGTATTGGTATATGAAATTAGTTCTGTGATTGGAAAATGATAATATAAATGACTAATATAGTATATTCACAACATATGGATATATTATACGTTCTAATAGTTCTATGGAGAGTTATTCTAGTTCTACGTTGGAAGAGTTTGTGTTTTCTGTCAAAAGTTTCATACGTCTGATAATAATTTTGCATATATAGGGCATGACGGGCAGAGAACTTTTGCAAAAACATCTTCCCATTGTATTCTCTCATACTCCGGCCGCCTTTCTCTAGCCTAACACAATATAGGGATGATAACAGGCGGCGTATTGCTATTGCGGGGGTGAGAAATCCAGGGGATGGGGGTTGGTATAGCCGCATAGCTTCTTCCAGCACCCCCTCACCACCCAAAACGTAATCCTGGTCCATGGAGGCCCTTAACAACCCCCACCCACCTACAACCCCCTCATTCCAGGATCCGATCTTATTAAATGCAATAATTCTAGGCGAGGAAAGGCACCTGGGCGCCTTTTAAATTACGATAATGATCTTAATAATTTCGTTCTTAATTTTTAATGCCATTCCACTCCAATTATAAGCGCCTGGCTTTATCTTGAGAGAGCGTACTGTTTCTTATCTACCCTCCTACCCCCTTTCCTCCCCTAATGCAAGTTTGCAGCTGGTTTGCAAAACTTAATTGAATTTTAGAGTCGCATTGCAACACCGCCGTTTGTTGGATTCTGCAGTGGTGGAAAGTGTGTTGCGCCTCGCCATCAAATTGAAATGAAGTTGAATTTAAATTAAATTAAATTGTAAGAGGAGTGAAAAATGGTTGAAAATTAATTTTGATTAGAACAGAGTCGGAGATTGTCTGTAAAAATTTGGTTGTACAATTGAAATAAAACTCACAATTTTGTTCATTCGTAGGAGTAGAAAGATTACTAGAATAACAAACAAATTATTATAGTGGAAATGAGCCTCTTTCCTTTGGGATAAAGATATTTGGGCAAGGGCATAGACCACACAATCGCTATTATAAATAATTATATTTTCGTAATCACAACGCAACGGTAGAAGACTATAGAAGCATAGAAAAACTTTCCTATGTTAAATTATTTCAACATAATTCTAATTATAAATACCAAATCACACAAAAGTTCCTCTCCGAAAACAATGGTATGTTCTTCTTTAACCACGGGGACTATGAGATCTCACTCTATTCTTGGAATTGAAATTAATTGAGATCAATAATAAAATTCTTCACTATACTACTATAGTCTGTTCAAGCAAAGAAGACATTCTGGCAAGATGGGAAAATGACTTCAGCTCACATTATACATTTGGTCTCAAATTATAGATCAGAACCTTTCCTACAATTTGAGACAAAATTTATAATTTTTGAGCCAATATTAACCGAGCTATAGTCATTTTCCAATCTTGCCAGAATGTCTTCTTTGCTTGCTGGACATACGTACTATAATACCCTCTTCATCTCTTATGGAATTTGATACTTGAACAAAATTAATGTTAATCAGCTATTACAGTATTACAATACTGTAATTAATCTATGTGCAACCATGATACAATATGGAATATGCTATCAATAATGTATAATATATATATATAATGAAACATCTCGCATAATTATGTTTGAAAGGCATACCACAGCAATAACATGAGACATTACGTTTCAATAATATGAGATGAAAAGTAATGATATACATGAGAAGTAACCCAATTTTTATGTGTAGGGATGTCACGATGAGAGGAGAAGTATAGTCTGTTCAAGCAAAGAAGATTCTCTTGCAAGATGGGAAAATGACTCCAGCTCGGACAATATTGGTTCAAAAAGTATTGATTTGGGCTCAAGTTGTAGATCAGAATGTTTCCTACAATTGAGATCGGATCAACAATTTTCAAACCAATATTGTCCGAGCTGGAGTCATTTTCTCATCTTGCCAGAGGGTCTTCTTTGCTTGAACATACTATATATGAGGATTATGTTATGGGAGACTTGGTCTACACTCTACACTACGTTTGCTTTGACGGTGCTGGTTCTAAATTGGATGAAAATTTCATTAGTCAGACTACGCTATCTACATCATTTGATCCGGCTCGTATGGAAGCCAACTACATTATTATAAGGGATACAAATAGTAGAGAGAGATAGAGAGAGAGAGAGAGAGAGAGAGAGAGAGAGAGAGAGAGAGTGAGAGAGAAAGAGAGAGAGAGAGAGAGAGAGAGTGAGAGAGAGAGAAAGAAGAAGAGGAAGAGAAAGAGAGGAAGAGAGGAGAGAGAGAGAGAGGAAGAGAAGAAGAGAGAGAGGAGTGAGTGAGAGAAAACTCAATAGGTCAGTAGCGATCAAAGTGGGATGCACAGGGTAAAAGTTAATCAAGTAAGAGAAGAACGAATATAAGGATTAAGATAGCCTGGACCCGGGAAAAAATTTATAAGTAGAAGTGGGATTCCATTTGCTGAAGTTCATCAAGTAAACAAAGAACATGAATATAAGAGGATTTAATGTTTGACTCGCCTGAATATAAAATTAAATTTATATAATTGGATGAAGAGATATTGTCACCGAAACTTCCATTTGCAGCTGGGCATATTCATTAGGTTTGCAACAACGCTTGATTGGATACATGGATGAAAATTCACTGATGAAAAATGTTTGATACCGATGAATAATAAAGGAAAATTTGATGAAATTCCAGCCGCAGACTGATTTTATTGGGTACAGATATGGTTATTCTTCTTAAGAACGGAAATTAAAAATGTATGTAGCTTATAACTATTTATGAGTATTGCATCTTGAAATGCTGAATTGGATGAATATTTGTATTGAGATTTAATAATGTATGAAGCTCACTATGACACAATGTCTGAAATATTCATCACTAATATCTAGGAGATCAATATATTCTTTTCTAAAATGCTTAATTAATTGAATATTCGACTTTGGAATGTAGATATTTATTATCATTATTATTGAAAAAATACAATTGATAGAACGAATATGCTGTTAACAGTTCTGTGAAATGAGAACAGGTTGAATCCCAATTATTATTTTTTTTAAATATGAAAATCTTTTGATCTGATACCTTTTCTCTAATGATCCAGTGAATACATTGATAAGTTGATAATTAAAATTAATGAATCTTTGTGGTTTGTATATCCAAGTTTTTGGAGAATTGAAGCCGTTACTATACAGTTGTTGAAACGCCTCATAAGTTCCTCAAAATACCAAAATGTTCAACAAAACGATCTGTCTTTCTCTTTAACTTTAAAAATCAATATTTTTTAGAGTTGGATCTCCAAACTGCTGATCATACAATGTAGAAAACTATCAATATTCCGAGTAATACTTTAACACATTGGATTTCTTCTCAAAAAGCATAATTAAAAATAATTATTCTAAATAGGGGAGACCGATATAAAGTTTTTTTAATGATAAAATTACGATTCCCACTTCCTTTCATTCTCAGGATATAGAGAAACGAGAAACTAATAGATTTTAAATAGATTTAAATAATTTTTGAATAGAAATTAATAGATTTTTTTTGGTCTTACTCAACAGGCTTTCTTAGCTGAGTAGGGAGGTATCATTTCTGGCATTATTGGTAGCTTAAGCCATGGTATGCAATATGAATGATATATGATATGCATGTCTAGTTTATAGTCAACTTACAATTCAGCTTCTCAGTGATTCGTAAATGAATATCAGAATGAATTTCTGAACGAACTTAATACTTGAACAAATTCTTAACAATCTCACGTCTTCGTCAAATTCTCAATCTTAATATCACGTAATTTTGTACAAATTGCTCTATCAATCTTTTCTTGAATGTGAAATTTGTGAAGCAATACAGCAGCTGAGTACACAATTGTGCTCATTGTACAGAGGTTCCTATATACGCTGTTGACATATTACGAATCGATTTGATAAGAAAACCTGAAATCCCTCGCTGAGATTTTAGTGAATGCGCAGCGTTTTTGTTTTTTACGACCGGAAGTAAAAAGGATCAGAACGGCAGGAAACCTACTTCCGGCTGGATTCGACTCAGGAAAAAGGAGGAACTTGATCTCAACATCTCACAAATTGATTGCTTTTCTATCAAAGCGACTTCCAAGTTCATCTATAAATTCAGCCAGCCAATCCTCTATAGTCCACGGTACAATAAGAATATTCTCGTTTTATTTTCTTTGAAAATTTTCTATTCTCTACAAGGAGTGGATTATTGAAGTCACTGAAAATAAAGAATATTTTTGTTAACGAATTCCGTTCAATAAGATTTTTTTTTCGATTCCCAAGTCTACAAGGAGTGTATTATTCCAATAAAAGTCAGTGCTGTTCTCATGAAGGTCGCTTAATAGAGCGAAGGCAGGGGTTCAAAAACGGTTTTAATAAGGTATTCATTACCACTTACTAGGGGAACATGATATAGGGGCTCGATTCCCACAATAATTTGATTATACAATGATCACAAGTCATGACTAGGGTCCAATTATTCTTTAATAAGAGTTTGATTAATGGTTGATTTCGAGATCCTTAGAAGCCGAAGAAGGTTGAACTGAAGTTTGAATGTACTGTGGAAAAGAATTGAGTTGAAACAAAGCCTCAATTGAGGGTTGGAACAGACTGTACTGTATTTCCAATTCGTCTGTTAACTGAAGTATGAAGATTTAATGAGTTAAAAGTATAACAAAGTCAAGTTATTGCGAAATTATTACCGTATTTGAGGGAATAATACAAAATTGACCTATAGTGAAATAATTTCTCCAAACAAATAAGATATTCTGGTGAGATGAGGAAATGACTCCAGCTCGGTCAATATTGATTCAAAAATTATAAATTTGATTTTAAGCAGAACAGAATGTTCCCTACAATTTGATAACTAATTTATAATTTTTGAACCAATATTGACCGAGCTGGAGTCATCTTTCCATCCAGCCAGAATGCTTTCTTTGCTTGGACAAGCTACAGAATTATGAAGATATGGAAGTTGAAAACATAAAAAATTCAAGTTATTGCGAAGTTATTGTTTGAGAGAATGATGGAAAATTGCCCTCTCATATAGAGATGACCGTCTAGAGTTTCCAAACATAGTCATGTATTCTTCCAAATTAAATAAGAGTTTCCACTAAATGCCTAATTAAACAAGAGTTACATAATATAACTCAAGAGAAGTAGATAACACTCGATTCTGATAGCTTGGAGTTATAAAATAAGCTTCTATGATAATATTTTGAAATCATAAACTTAAATGTTCGATATCCATCAATTGAAATATGAAAGTTGTTTCAATTCAAATATCAAATTGCATTCATATTCTCAAGACTCAAAAGAAATATTTTTGAATGACAAATCGTCGAGTGAGTCTTTTGAAATTGTGTTATATGGAACCTGAATTCAGAATTTCTAATGAATAGATTTTACTAACTGCCAGAGAAGAGAAGATCTTCAACTACGAAGAAAACCAATTACGTGTTCTGTAACGAACTCATAAAAAATGAATGACTTCCCTTTGATAACATGTATAGCAAGTACTGTGAACTCGAGTTTGAGGAATTTCTCTGAAGACTGACTGCATACGAAGACGAATGACGAAAGGCTCTTCCCAGAATGAATTAGAGCTTGAATTTCTACGCTTGAAATCACAAAAGTTCCCATTCTATCCAAAGTCGCATCTGCCAAACTCAATTATTAATTCTGCTCATCACCAATTAATTAATTAGTTTCAATGAATGAGTATGACGTATGAGGTTGAGGTATGACGTTGACAGTGACATTTCATTCTTGTCATCTCAATTAAAGTCGAGCTCAAACTTTATTACTTGAGAATGAATGAAACCAAGTGAATGATTCATCAACAGTAAGTAGGTTATAAGAATATAGCTATCGATAAGTAGGGTATTGAAAATATGTGAGAACACTCATGAATTCTTTTAACTAAAAGAGTTTAAAAAAAATTTCACTAAAATTTTTAAACGAATTTTTTCTGAATTCTTCAAGTTAATAAAATCGTAGAATATGTGATGATTTTACTCAATTAAAAGCATACATTAGACTATAGGATAATTAGAACAACTCTTCCATCAACCATTAATGTAATTTATCTATCTATCTATTGGAAAAAAACACATCGGTTGAAAGAACAGGCATAGCCCTTGGTATTTCAAAACACAACTTTCATTAAAATATAGTCCAAAATTTGAGGTTACAAGTCCAAATTTCTTCTTCAGCCGAAGTTTTCTCACTCAAAGAAATGATCTGAAAGTGATAATAATTTTAAAATTTTGAATTTTGAAGGGTTGATCCGAAAAACACAGAATAGTTCCAAACTTTCATTAAAATAGAAAAATTAAGTAAAAAATTTAGAGCCGAAAATCATCAAACACTAACACTTCCTGTAATGGTCATCTTTTAGTATATTTATTTATCACAGCGAATTCCCAATAACATGTCAACTGCTTGTAATTCCGTGAGTCAGTGTGCTTCTTACGAGTAATTTACAATAAAACACTGCAAAAGATTTCTTCAACTAATTTCAATGATGATAATATTATCGAATTTCATTATTTGAAAATATTACATCAATAGTATTATATTATTTATATTACAAACATTGAACCAAATGATTGATTTATATTGCCATCTTCAATAATTTTACTCCACAATTGAATACTGCATAATTATTGATAACAATATGAAAATTGCCAAACTCAATCCACTGAAATCCATTACACAGATGAGTGGTGTAGAGAGGAGTCCCAACTCTCAGGATACTCTCATTCCATTTCAATGTTTTCACAACTTGAATAACTTTAAATATCCACGGGTATTTGAGATCTTATAATGAATTTTTAATTAAAATGAACCAATAGAGAAACTAGGTTATTTCTTTTTTCATTTTCATTGTTTTGAAATCATTTTCCTTGTTGCACCATTGATATTCAACCAACTTCAAACATGTGAGAAGTTCAATTTGAAATTGCTTCCAAAAGCCATTCAGTCGACAACAACGCTTGCTGTTTAGTGTTGTGTGTACTATTACAGCAATATAAGAGTGGAAAGAATCATGAATGAAAGTGGTTCGAAGAGTAGAAAATACTCAGCTTTCCACTCAGCGCGCGCTGGAAAAGCTTTTGAGTGTGCTCCATTTTCATTTCCCTTCTGAGTCCTTTATCAGCACCAATAAATACGGCCGCATTAAACTGAGAGGAAGTCCATGTCCTTCTAGAGAGAGCAGGAATCTGAAAAAGTGGAACCACATATCTCTGCTTCTATCATAGAGTGCCGCCGACTCTCATTTCTTCCCGCCAGGAATGCTTGAATGCAATCATTTTTCCCGCGTTTTCATGAGAGAGAGAGAAGCCATTCAGCTGGATTTTATTTCGGCGAACAAATTCTATTGATAATATGGCTGCTCTTCTTTTCAATAAATATAAATACGATTCCTCTGCTTTTCAAAACAGTAGAAATTATAAATATGAGTGAGCCATACATGGTACGTGTTTCTATGATGGCTTTTAAATGAGCGTTCAAAATCAATTGTGAAGCTTATTTAGAATATTGTACCGGATTTTATTCAACATGATTCCACTGCTCTAAAATAAATTGCGAAATATGGATATTGTACTACTGTTTGATACGGTTGCTAAGTATTGCTATTTGCAAGGGCATGAAAATGGTCATTCAAGAGGAATTAAATTGGAATTATTGATTAATTGATCACTTATCAAGTAGCCTTTCATAATCTCATTCCCAATAATATAGCCTTTGGAGTCTTCTTCCATTTATGAAGTGAGGCTCAAATATAGAAAGGATTACAGAGAAATTGATTTTTACTGTATCCATTATTGCAGTTTTTGCTTTCGTTCTATTTCGTTCTAGATCACAGATTTTTCAACACATCTGCTTCTCTACATCATTTTGTATTCAGTCTAATTAAAAAGTTTTTTTTATTCATGAGCTTTTCTATTGGATTCGTTGTTGAATTCTTCTCTACTATTCTTCGGTGAATGAATAACTTTTCATATTAGATTAGTCCCTATCACATTTATTAATTTAATTCTGTGATACAACAGACTGTTTATCAATAGCTTATAAATTCCTCCTTTTTTATTTGTAGTCATGTAAGCAAGCATTTGCATTAATTACATTATTTTGTTATTATACAAAGTGAAAACCTTGAGAAATCTTCATTTAAATCTTCAATAGGACTTGTTGATAACGTAGAATCGTTCCAACACGATTAAAACGCTGTTTTTCACTGAATTTTTAAAAATTTGCAATTGACACTGCCAGTGCGTTTCATTTCATCATATAGGACTTTTACAAGAATTGTTAGTACAGCTCTGAGAATATAGTATAGCTTTGAGAATTTTAGGATCTTTAATAGTTTATTAAAGATCCTATCACTAGAATTCCAACGTTTAATTCTTAAACCCAATTCTTAATTTGATTCTTAAATTAAATTTAAGTTGATTGAAGTTAGTTCTTAAATTCATAAATACCCAATGAATCATTCATCATTCCCCCAAATGCAAATCAAAATCTATATTGGAAGTTCTCCATTTCAAAAATCGTTTGCAGTCGTCCTCTATTTTTTCAAAAATATGTTTACCCAAACCCAGAAAGAATAGAAGTGAACTTCTTATTCTACACTTTCTGCCCAAACCAAAACAGCCGCTGAGATTTGCTTATATTTCCCAGGATATCGAACAACTAGCCGGCTCAGGATATTTCTAATCCCGTGAGAAAAACTGCCAGCAGCTTTCCAGGCCTGAGATCAGCTCCCAACAATGACAGTCATCTTTTTCTTCATTTTCTTCTTTTGCTCTCACCTTTTGCTTTTACTAGCAGGGCCCCCAAGTGCCTTTACTTCTTCAGCGAGCCCTTTAAAAACCCCCCTCCCCCGGCCCAGGGTCCATTCATTGTGGACCACCTTTCCGAAAAGCAGCAGAAGCATTCTTATAGTCTGTCCAAGCAAAGAAGACATCCCGGTAAGATGGGAAAATGACTCCAGCTCCGTCAATATTAGTTCAAAAATTATAAATTTGACCTCAAATTGTAGATTAGAATGTTTCCACAATTTGAGACCAAATTAATAACTTTTGAACCAATATTGACAGAGATAGAGTCATTTTCCCATCTTGCCAGAATGTCTTCTTTGCTTGGGCAGACTATACACAACCCTCGTCGCATCAATATCTTCTGCCTTTCCGAAAATACCGAAAAGTAGAGCTGATTTTTCGGGACTTTCATATCCGATGTAACCTCCGATTGGGAATACATTGCATTCCCCATCTCAAACATGGACCAAGTCAAAAGTTACATCAAATTGAGTATAAAGGCGATTTTAGTTTCAAGACTCATTTCAGATGTGTGCAATCATCATAGTGCATTGCATTAATCTTGATGAGAAGATGAGTACAAGCTGTACTCAATAAAGTTGTATGAAATGATTGGGAAGGTAGATATCTGTATCAACCCCATGAGAACAGTATTTCATAAACATATTTATTATTGAAGATAGTACAGTATAGAATACATATTTTGAAAGAGTTAATGCATTTTATGTATTAATAAACATTCATAAACATATTTAGTATTGAATATAGTACAGTATAGAATACATATTTTGAAAGAGTTAATGCATTTTATGTATTAATAAACATTCATAAACATATTTAGTATTGAATATAGTACAGTATAGAATACATATTTTGAAAGAGTTAATGCATTTTATGTATTAATAAACATTCATAAACATATTTAGTATTGAATATAGTACAGTATAGAATATATATTTCGAAAGAGTTAATGCATTTAATGTATTAATAAACATTCATAAACATATTTAGTATTGAATATAGTACAGTATAGAATACATATTTTGAAAGAGGTCATGCATTTAATGTATTAATAAACATTCATAAACATATTTAGTATTGAATATAGTTCAGTATAGAATACATATTTTGAAAGAGTTAATGCATTTAATGTATTAATAAACATTCATAAACATATTTAGTATTGAATATAGTACAGTATAGAATACATATTTTGAAAGAGTTAATGCATTTAATGTATTAATAAACATTCATAAACATATTTAGTATTGAATATAGTACAGTATAGAATACATATTTTGAAAGAGTTAATGCATTTAATGTATTAATAAACATTCATAAACATATTTAGTATTGAATATAGTACAGTAAAGAATACATATTTCGAAAGAGTTAATGCATTTAATGTATTAACAAACATTCATAAACATTGTATTTGATGAGATGTTGTGGTATCTTTCCATAATGAATTGAAAACACAGAATTTTGTCTGTACCACTGTTTATTTTGTAAAACACTAACTATTTACATAATAAGAATCTAGATTTCAAGGCAACTTGCCTCATCTTCAGCCATGAAAATATTTAGTAGGAAGTTACAAAATGAGGTTAGGTAATGGGAATGGTTTTGAACAGGAAGTGACCCAAAAAATCAAGTAGGAAAAAATTTACAGTAGATCTAAAAATAACAAAATTAAAAACTAGGTTATTTTAAATATTGGTAAATTGATTATAAATTATTAAATGTTCTAAGTAAATCTGAAATTTATCTAATGGATATACAAATCCATATAAATACAATGCTACAGTTGGTAGTGTTGATAGAAGCTTCCTAAAAGAAAATAGGAAAGTTGATAGAAACTTTCTAAAACAAGCTTACAGAGAAATGATAATAATTCTAATAACATTGATACTTAAGGTGACATTGGAATTAATTTGTTGGTAGGCTATATCAACAGAGGTTATATTGAGATTTGAAATTAAATATTAAAAGTTATAACTAAATTGTATGAAATTCATCCTTATTGGAAAAATATATTTAAAAAACAAGCTTACAAGGAGAATAAAGGTAATTTTCAATGATACATAAATGGCTGGTACCTTGAAACCAACTATAGGTAGCCTACTGGTAAGCATAATCAACAGAGGTTATGTTATACTATTGGTTAATGCTAATGTTATACTAATTATAATGAGGTTAATCCTAATGGTATTGAATTGATATAGAAACCTCAAGTTACTTGTTGAATAATAATTTACTGATTCTACAATTGATATATTCTACCTGTTCATTTAAGCTATTTGTTTCTTGGTCTATTTTTAGTTTGTGGATCTCAATGGCTTCCAGGACATTGATTAATTTACTTTTTTGGCCTATGTGCAGAATTTGGATGTTGTTGTCAGGGTTGAATTTGTGACCAGTGTTGAATAAATGTTCAGCAAATTTGGAGTTGTCAAGTTTCCTGTTTTTCCTGTTTTCCACAAAATAAACAGTGGTACAGACAAAATTCTGTGTTTTCAATTCATTATTCATAAACATATTTAGCATTGAATATAGTACAGTATAGAATACATATTTTGAAAGAGTTAATGCATTTAATGTATTAATAAACATTCATAAACATATTTAGTATTGAATATAGTACAGTATAGAATACATATTTTGAAAGAGTTAATGCATTTAATGTATTAATAAACATCCATAAACATATTTAGTATTGAATATAGTACAGTATAGAATACATATTTTGAAAGAGTTAATGCATTTAATGTATTAATAAACATTCATAAACACATTTAGTATTGAATATAGTACAGTATAGAATACATATTTTGAAAGAGTTAATGCATTTAATGTATTAATAAACATTCATAAACATATTTAGTATTGAATATAGTACAGTATAGAATACATATTTCGAAAGAGTAAATGCATTTAATGTATTATATACACTCTATTCATTGTATTAATAAGAATAAGCTCATGAGAGTATAGTAAGGGACATGGTGAGCAAAGTACTCTGATGTAATTTATGTACTCTGTGTGAAAAATAATACTTTTAAAGTTAAAAAAAGGTATTTGATTTTTTCATTTTATTTATTAATTACTTTGATGTAATATACTATATAGGCCTGAAGGAATTAGTTCTCGTGTAATAAGGTAAGAGTGTACAAAGCACTCACCAATAAAAGCAATTGAAAATTATTGAGGAATTATTTTGAAAAGCAGTTTGTTTTTAGCGTTGTGAATGTTGCGAGGGACAAGAACACTGTTATAATATTAATTTATCATAAGGATACGAACGAATTTTTTAAATTCCCTTGAAATCGACTTTATTTCCACATCCATCGGCTACCACGCAAAGCCTTGCCACACACAAAACAGAAATCCACACTTGGTTTACATGGTCTGGAACAGCTCTCTCTCTCTCTCTCTCTCTCTCACTCACTCTCTCTCTCTCTCTTCTCTCTCTTCCTGGGCTGTTTGATGAAAAGCATTTTTGTCCTTTCTTCGCAGCGGCTCTTTCACAGAAACTTTTCATTCTTAATGTGAATCGACGGATGCTGTTGTATTTGCTTTATACAGCGGAGGGTGCATTCCTGCGGGACAAAGGTGGCCGGGCGATTCACTCCAAAAAGCTGCAAGCATCCTATTGATAGGCGACCAATTTCCAAGAAGTTTAAACCCCCAGGAATCTCGAAAAAACGACTGGAATTCAGGTGTGGATGGGCTGTTACATTCGTGTCGAAGTTGGTAAGTTGAATTCACGGATTCAAATGTAACACTTATTATAATTCTCCCCCCTCCTCCAGAACAAGAGTAGGCCTATCGTAACTAAAAAAAATCGATTTTTGAGTTAAATGCACCATCGGATTCCCAATATTCAACTCTATACAGTGCAAAAGTATTGAAACTCAAAACCTCATATAAAATTTGTTATTAAGAAAAAAATACTATTGCATGATTGAGATATCATCGATCTACGTGGTGCAATAGTATCCTATTTTGATTTGAGTTATAGTTTGTCCAAGCAAAGAAGGCCCTCTGGCAAGATGGGAAAATGACTCTAGCTCGGTCAATATTGTTTCAAAAATTATCAATTTCATCTCAAATTGTAGGGAACAATTTGTTCTACTATTATGACCACATTTATAATCCTTGAACAAATATTGACCAAGCTGGAGTCATTCTCCCATCTTGCCAGAGGGTCTTCTTTGTTTGGACAGACTATAGTCTTCAACGCTACAATCTACGATGCTAAAATCTATGCTTGTAGAATGTAATACTATCGTTAACTCAAAATCCAAGATAGTCCAGTCACTTTATACATGAGGAGGGGGGTCTGCTTGCAAAAGTATTATAGTTCTGATATTTTAGTATCTTGTTTGAATACATAAGAGTAGTCTGTAACTAATTTATCACCAGAAATACCTTTTGCTAACTCCACCATCTTGAATGCTACGATACTTGATGCAAGAGTATCGTAGCTCAAATTTTCCAATTTAAATACTATTTTTAGCCATCCACGTGTGAAAAATTTAATTTTTAACTCATATAAAGTTTTCTTTATTATTTTTAACATCATAGAATATTATTTTCATAGTAGAAAAGAGTCACTTGAATGATGATTTTAAGGAGAGTCTGAGACTCAGAACTTCAAACTCATTTTCCCACAAAACGGCTTTCATGAGTTACGATACTCCTGTTCTGGGGGTGCGAATTTCACTTCACTGTGTAACTAATCTGTATTTGTGAACGATGGAAATTTTCTGCTACAAATGCCTAAGAGTGGCCATATTATACATATTATTATGATACAAAGAAGTAATATTAGTACCGTTTGCACAATATTGATGAGAATGAATTATCAATACAATAGAGAGTAAAGTATTAATGTCTTGTCATAACTCTTGATTGGTTGGAAATTCTCACATTGATCTCGAAAATAAAAATCCGACGTTTGAAAAATGGTCTGAAATTCTTGTATAATTGTGACGCAGTAATAACTGAGAATGATAAGCTTGGTTGAAATAACGTTTAACGTTTAAGCATGTAGGTTGCTCTAGTTTTATAATATTTCGAACACTTGGTTTTGCTGCATGGTTGTTGAGAAACTTTCCATACCCTAACTAGTCTGTTTGAGCATAGAAGACATTCTGGCAAGATGGGAAAATGACTCCAGCTCGGTCAGTATTGGTTCAAAAATCGTTTATATAGTCTTAAATTGTAGGAAACATTCTGATCTACAACATGAGATGAAATTTATAATTTTTGAACCAATACTGACTGAGCTAGAGTCATTTTCCCATTTTGCCAGAATGGCTTCTTTGCTTGGACGGACTATACAAACATAGTATTGTATTTTACTTTTTTGTATTTACATTGAATTTTGTCAATTTGATTGATTTTTTCTTGTAACCGATTGAGCTGAACGAAGCTGATAAGTTCAAAGGAGGTGTTATGAGATTCAAGGTAGGTTGAGAAATGTATTTTCTTTAAATCGGAAAGAACTATTTCAATTAACATTTAATAGTTGTGAATCGGAAGACTTTATTGTTTTGTATTGAATATTTTTATTTTCTAACAAATTATATATTATTCTCACAGCGTGAATAACACAAACAATATTGTGTGACCTGTGATAAAGGGTTGCTATTCACACGCTAGGAATAGATGAATGGAGGTGAAGAATACAGTTTGGTTTATTTCAGAATGAGAACCAGGTGGCCCTTCACTATAGTTTGTGCCCTATTTAGGACAGGACCACCCACCGCAGGGATCTAGTCAGAAGGAGATTCTTATCACTTCTTCCGATTTAGCTCAGACCTATAATGCTGCATCCGCCACGTCAGGTTTAATAATGAAGGAATAATAATTAAAATTTTTTTAATAATTTAAACTGGTTTATTAAGCCTCAGCCTAATAGTCGGTTTCTTCACAAAGAAAATGTAGGAATATAATTAAATAAAACCATCAAATAAATACGTACTTCTAAAATTGTTTTAATCAAATTATTCTCCTAGTAAGCTCAGCAAGATGATATGAATACGTTTATAATTGAATAACTGGAACACCTTATTTAGCCATAAAGCAAAATACGTTTGGAAGATTAACTCATCCTTATTTTAGACCATATTGAATAGTGAATTATTTGTTGAAAGAGGTCTGGGTAAGCCAGACCGTTTGTTCAAGACCATATCGAACCATAATATTGTTTGAAGCGTGCTAAGGAAGACTAAAGACGACCATAAGGGCCATAATATACAGTCTGTCCATGCAAAGAAGACAATCTGGCAAGATGGGAAAATGACTCCAGCTCGGTCAATATTTGTTCAAAATTGATAAATTTGATCTCAAATTGTAGATCAGAATGTTTCTCACAACTTGAGACCAAATGTATGATTTTTGAACGAATATTGACCAAGCTGCAGTCATTTTTCCATCTTGCTAGAACGTCTTCTTTGCTTGGACAGACTACAATATAGAGCAAAATGGGTTCGAAAATTTAGTAGTGTTTATTCTAGGGCATATTGAACAGTATTATGTTTGTAGAGTGTTGAGGAAGACATAATATAAGCAATAAATAAATCAGTACGGTTGCATATGAGGGGAAGTAACCTTTTTTGGGGTGGGGAGGGGGTTGATCTCGAGGGGTTGAAGAAGGATATCCGGCGATGGGAATCTTCATCTTCTTCCGATCTAAATATGGCAGATGACGACTAAGACACGTGTCCTCAGTACCAGGTGATAGCAGCAAGGAAGCCATCTGCCCTTCTAACAGCTGTTCGATTCCCTTTTCTTTGTCAATCCCTTTCCGATGCTGCTGCTGTGCGTTCTCCATCTCACCTTGTGCCTTATTACATTCTGTCCAAGCAAAGAAGACATTCTGGCAAGACGGGAAAAACTCTCCATCTCGGTAAATATTTGTTTAAAAAATATAAATTTGGCCTCAAATTGAAGATCATAATGTTTACTTCAATTTGAGACTGAATTGATAATTTTTGAACCAATATTGACCTAGCTGGAGTAATTTTCCAATCTTGCCAGAATGTCTTCTTTGCTTCGACAGACTATACCACGGCTCGACCATTTCAACGATTGAAGGAGCATCGGAGAGGATGATGCATCTTGATCGTTATTGAGAGCAGACCCTTGGATGTATCGAGAGATTGGACGCATCTAGTTTGAGATTGAAAGGCTGTTGTATAAGATGCTTGGAATGAAGTTCTTTTTCTATAACGCAATTAGATTGAGATTGGCGTGCTGTTGATTAAAATGCTTGAAAATGAATGTTTTTTCTAGAACGCTTCGAATCTTCGAAAACGAATGTATTCTCTTATTTAAAAATAAAATCCTTGTAAGAAGACGACGACGACGACGACGAAAAATAAAATCCAATTTTTTGAAATTCATTTCAATTAATGATCATATTCAACTGAATTCACAAATAAGAGGCGTGATGATTGCGATTACTGGAAATGGTGCTCAAACTTGAAATATCCTAATACAGATTTCCTGAAAAAATTCAGTTGGTTGAGGAAAACAAGATGAAACGTTGATAATTATTCCTACAAAGAAATCATGAAGATGGACTTGCTGAATATGAATGTAACTGAATATATTCATATACCGGTAGCTTCTTTATGTGATTGAAATTTAACTCAATAATTCTAGAGTTAAAATAAAATAATTATAATGAATTAATGTGACGATTATTCCATTACTATAATAGAATAAAGTGTAATGTATTCAATATTGAACAGTGTAATTTATTATAATATACTATGGACAATGTTGTGTACAACATAATATTTTTATGGATTTTATTGGTAGGGAGTTCCATCATTATGTATTTAGTGGAATACTGCTCACCCATACAAGAGCAGTCTCGATTGTTCTTGATAAGATAATAGAAAGTCCGATCTCACAAGATATCAACTTTTCTACAGAAAAACAAAAATATATAAATAATCGATCATCTACATCACTTTTGATAGTGGAATTATCTATGGACAATGAGACAATAATGACATCATAATAAAAGCCTAATTACTGATTTTTAAACTCAAATGTGGAATCAATACTTAAGATAAGGTATAGATTGAGATCTGTTTTTCGATTATATTGTAAAAAATTGTCAAAACCTAGATTTTTATGAAATTTATTTATCATCACACGTAGGGTATCATCAACATGAATTTGCATAGCCTAATCATTATTCTCTATATTATCTACTGAATATTTGGTTTAGAGATTATTGCCGGGTTTTTCCAAGCACACTCAAAGTTGATGTACCCTCAAATTTTGATGAACAGCTGACATTTTCTATGATAAGTATAGTAAAGTGTAGTAAACTTGAGGGTCCCTCAAATTTGAGTGTGCTTGGGAAAACCGGGCATATGAGTTTAGCTCGCTCATAGATGGATAGATGGCACAAAAAATAGATCTACTACAAAAATGCAACATTCTCAGCGTCTAATTCGAGACTCAGCTTCTAAAGGAATGGAATTAAATCAAGTTTTGTTTTGGCAGACATGATGGAACTCAACCAAAATCTATACAACCAGTTTGAGGCCTCGTTCCCTTCGAAGGAAGGTACTTTATTTAGATTATTAAGACCGGATGCCCGACTGATTTGTTTATATATAGATGATGTGGATGGCTGCTGCTGCTGCATCCTTCCTAATGGAACAAACAGTAATCCAACGACAGATGCAGGGCCATGTGCGTGCTGCCATACAAACACATGTAGTTAAAATTAAAGGTTATCTCTACAAGGAACAACAAATAAAAACATGAAAAAATATTGAGATGTTGTGAGTCGGCTGAGTCACTTAATAAGTCAACGGTTTCAGTGATTGAATACATGAATAGGTATAATCTTTGCTTATTTTCGAAATTTGTCCACTTCAACATGGCACAGAATATATTGAATATATTGAATATATTGTGTGGAAATTTGAATTTTCTTTGAAAGCATTGAGAATTTAATAGAAAATTGTTTTTGTGTAATGATGAAGAAGGATCATTTCGTATCCACTTCAACATGGCACAGAATATATTAAATATATTGTGTGGAAAGTGTGGAGATTTGAATTTTCTTTGAAAAATTGAGAATTTAATAAAACATTGTTTTTATTTGTGTAATGATGAAGAAGGATCATTTCGTAGTCTTCTAGTGATGATGTTGTTTTGTTGTTTTAATCATAAATAATTTTCTCAAGAGGCACATTTTTCAAGAATATGAATTAAAGCTTTCGAGAATTTTAAACTGTAGTGTATTGATTTGTATTGTAATAAAACAGAATTATTTTGTAGCAACCTAGCAACGGCTATTGAAGGTATTAACGTATTGAAGAATATAATTTTGTCTTATTATGTAATTTTGTAATGAAAAAATATCATTCCCATAAAAGTTTTATTTTTTCAAATTTCTTTAAATTTCCGAGCTTCTATGTCCAATTTTGAAGGAGAACTATTTTGTAGTCTTCTTATAGCAATGTTATTATTTTTCAAGTTCTGATTAAAGTGATTAGTCTATTCTACAATTATGTAATAGGCTATAAGAGTTGAACTCGTATCAAAGCTCAGATTCTTCTTTGTAGACGCTGTCCTTTCCAAATAATAATAAAGTATAGTCTGCTCAAGCAAAGAAGACCCTCTTTCAAGATGGGAGAATGACTCAAGCCCGGTCACTATTGCTCCAAAAATTATCAAGTTGATCTCAAATTGTAGGAAATGATTTGATCTACGATTGAGATCACATTAATAATTCTTGAACAAATATTGACCAAGCTGGAGTCATTTTCCCATCTTGCCAGAGGCTCTTCTTTGCTTGGACAAACTATGTATTATGGCCCTTATGGTCGTCTTTAGTCTTCCTTAGCACGCTTCAAACAATATTATGGTTCAATATGGTCTTGAACAAACTGTCTGGCTTATGCAGTGCAGGCCTTTGTATGTAGTGCTGAATAGAATTGAAAAATAAATTTTCAAGAGAAATATTAAAATAAGATTTTTATCGAGCTCAAAATGAAAATAAAGATCTATAATATACAAAAGGATATTTTCAAAATTCAACCTCTGTATAAATATCTTCACATAGCAGAACAGTATGAATCAAAGAAAATACAACGACTATATTATTCTTTCTCTACCTACTGGATTACGTGTAGAAAGGACCGTGTATATCTGTAGATATTTTCAACACCTATGTATACTTGCACATATGGCATACTGCCCTTCCCCTCAATAAACCACAGGAAGAGTGTGAGCGCGCTTCCTTCCTGTCTCAAATATTAACCGGGAAGAGAAGAAGAAGGAGAAGGAAGGAAGAAGAAGAAGAAAGAAGAGGCAGAGGAAGAGAATGAAGAAGAGAAGAAGGAGAAAGAATGAGAAGGAGATGAGGAGAAGAAGAAGAAGAAGAAGAGAGGAGGAGGAGGAGAATGAGAAGGAGAGAGAAGAAGAAGAAGAGAGGAGAAGAAGAAGAAGAAGAAGGAAAGAAGGAAGAGAAGAAGAAGAAGAAGAAGAAGAAGAAGAAGAAGAAGAAGAAGAAGAAGAAGAAGAAGAAGGAGGAGAAGAAATAAGAAGAAGGAGGAAGAAGAATAAGAAGAGAAAAGGAAAGAAGAAAGAAGAAGAGAAGAAGAAGAGGAGAAAAGAAGAAGAGAGAAGAAGAAGAAGAGGAGAAGAAGAAGAAGAAGAAGAAGAAGAAGAAGAAGAAGAAGAAGAAGAAGAAGAAGAAGAAGAAGAAGAAGAAGAAGAAGAAGAAGAAAAGAAGAAGAAGAAGAAGAAGAGGAGAATAATAAGGAGAGAAGAAGAAGAAGAAGAAGAAGGAGAACGAAGGAGAAGAGGAGGTGAAGAGGAGGAGAAGAGAAAGAGAAGAGAAAGAAAGAGGAGGTGATGGGAGGAAAAGAAGAAGGAGAAGGGAAAAAGAACTTTGAAAGGAAAAGAAAAAGGTGAATAAGAAGGAAAGAAAAAGAAGTAGAAGAAAAAGGAGAGAGATACCTTTTAGGAGGCGTTCAGCTTCAGTTTGCGTAGAGAGGATATCCTTTTAATTTCCAAGCACCTATTTAATATTGCTCCGCTTATTAGCTTTTAGAAAAAAGCTGCACTTGATAATACGTACTTGGCAGTCTACAACTTCCTTTCCTATGCATGAGAGAGAGGTGTGGCAGTGAATAACCAGAGTTGAGAGTGATGTGCTTTTCAGATTTTTATTACTGAATTTTCTTTGCGGTTTCACGCTCAAGTTACTCAAGGTAAATAATTTTCATTCAGTAGCATTTTTCCAATTTTCCTTATTAACTCACTAATGGTAGAGTTTTTTTATGCTGTTGATGGATGAAAATACATAAATAAATAAATAAATTTATTCGTTTTAAGCTTGAGCTCATACAAACGTGTTGCAATCAGATCGGTTTCTAAAATACATAATAATAATAATGATAATAATAACAATAAGCAAGAATAATACCTAAAAAATCATCATTTTCAATTAATTAGATTGAATAAATCATTTATAAATTTCCATTGAGTTCACTTCAATTCAAATAATAGTCCATTTCACTCTCTGAAAAAATTTGCATAATAATGTGATTATCATTATTCAGCATTACCAAAAACATTAAGAAAACTCCACCATCAGTGAGTACAAATTTTGTAGTTCAATAAAGTATTAGCACGTAAAAGTTAAAGTTGGTTGGACATATACAATATTTAAATATTTTATCTGCATTGAATAAATATGAATAGTATAAACATTCAGATCCAAATAATTTTTTACAGCAAACTTATATGATAATGTTATGAGGGATTAGAAACCCTTGATTAATAATAATTAAATGTATCAAATGTTACTGATGAATGTAATCTATACTGAAATATTAAGTTGAAAATGCGTACAAAAAAATTTAGTATTGTATTGAGCTATTGTTAGATACCATAACACAAAATATATTAGAATGTTACCAACGCCATCTAACTGCAAACTTTGGAATCGACTCGACATTTTTCATCAAGGTTGCTTGCTTGCAAATGGTGGAGGCGTGGCTAGTTGGAGGGGGAGCTCAGTGTAACGACCAATCGTATTGCGAGAAGAGTTTGGAGGCGTTCTTTCAATATCGAACACTGATTGGCTAGAAATTCCAAATGGCTGATTCGGTACTGAGCCGATAACATTTCAGGTTTGAGTTTAGGATCTCGTTTCATCTGTTTCTCGTTAATATCTCATCCCACTCGCCTTGAATGAATTCATGTACTGGTTCAATTGATTCTTCGCTCTGTAATGATATTATTCTCTGTTTGTATATGAATCCATCTATTAAATACTTGAGAACAAAAAGTTATTTTTTAATAAGTAATTTTGTACGTTTTGTGATTTTCAAAAGTAGATTACATTTTCATCCAATATATATTGTTATTTTTTTATCTTCCATTGTTGTCTATTGTTTCTCAGATTCTCACAGTTGGTATCATTCACTTCGATATAACAATTTTTAAAGGCAGTCGATAAGTAATTCGTCGATAAATCAAATTAAGACTTAATTATTAAGTCATTCAATAATAAATACATTGAATTAGCTTTCCATATTCCCAGTCTTGCATTATAAACGCTGGATATATTCTGTTAATGCGATTCTTTGTTGATATCCCATTTTTTGTTACAACTTATCACGTTTTATTAATCTCGAATTTTATTTCCAATGTAAGTACATTAAAACGAGATCCATCCTGCTAAATTTCAGGAGTTGAATGATAGAATTTCTACTGCACTATGAATCTGTAACTCAATATTGCATGATTGTGTTACATCTTACATGCTTCACTTTAAATGAACTACGTATATTCTAATACAGTATTTAATGTTCCCTTTAAAATAAACAACATCTGAAACAGTACTACGAGCTCTACAAAACAACAAATAAGTTAAGTCAAAGTTCAGTAGCATTTGATAATGATACTCGAACTGAAGAGATCAAAGAATGTAATGCAATGACAAACATAATAATAGGAAACTATATAATAATAAAAATGAAAATAACAAGGAATATATTTGTGTTCCATATAGCACAACGCTCAATAGAGCCATTAGAAAAACTTTTACAAAAAATAAATTAAATTTAACATTCAAGACAACAAACAATTCATTTGATTTAATAAAAAAGAAGTCAGAAATAAAAACACAGCATGATTGTTTCAAAAAATCTGGAGTGTATAAGTTGATATGTAGTGATTGCGATAAATTTTATGTGGGTCAAACGGGAAGAAGTTTTCATACTAGATTTCGGGAACATGTTCAAGCTTTAAAAGCCAGAAATACCACACAAAAATCAGCCTTTGCTGAACATCTTTTGGATTCAAGTCATTGCTACAGAGATATAAAAACAAATTTGGTAATATTGAATTTTGGAAGCAAAAATACTAAATTGAATGTAAAAGAAGAATTCCAAATTTATAAAGGGAAAAAGTTATAAAATATTAAATGAGGAGAATTTGAATAACACCCCAATTTTTGAGAAAATTTTAAAAACCTAGATTTTGATGTGTACATATGCTTTTAATTGTAATCATATGATTTATTTTACTTATATTTTAATTTTGTTTATTTATTTCATAACTATTTTTATCCACATTGAGAATGGGCTTAGCACCCGAAACATGTATGTGTTTTTTATAATTTTAAAGTTTTCAAAAAAAAGGGTGTTTGATTTTTATTTATTTTTCAATTATTTTTAAACAGCCCTAAGTTTTAAAGTTCTTTATTCAAATAATAATAGGATATGGTATCTGGATCTGAAAAAAAATTGAAACAGACTTTTTATTTCTATTTAAGTGAAGGATCATTGGTATCCCTAGGATATCAAGGTATCCCAAGGATCATTAGTGATTACTTGTATCCGTATATAAAACTCAGTGAATACTGTATGTCAAGTCCATGTAAATAGCGTGCCGTATTGGAGCAAATACAGTAAGCATCTGTATACAGTATAGTACTGAATACTGTTTCAGCAAAATCCTTTGAGAAAACATGATTTGTTGACTCCCCTAACACGATGTTTGTTAACAGTGGCAGTGTTTTCCACCAAGCTAACGTCAACGGGAAAGTTTCTATCATCTTCGTTTGACTTCTATTAGTTATTATCGCGAGTTAAATTCGGAACTGCCGCTAGCGCGCATGAGATGCCTGCTGAGCTTATTAATAAACGTCGGGTTGAACTAGACGGCTTTTAATGATGCAAACGCTAACTTTCTGTTTGTTTTCGCATGGAAATCCCGATAATTGCCTGAAGTGGCATCACTGATGATGTCTGTTTGGAGCGGGATGTTCAAATTTGATACAGCAGACGCCAACGAAACTGGCGGTTGGAAAAAATTGTTGAAACAATGATCAGATCTGTCAGGACAGTCGGCGAGCGATCTACAAGGGCAAACCGTTCCGTGAGCAACCTAAGCTAAACGGTTTCACTCTTTTAGACCTCTATCAGACTGTCCTAACAGAGCTGAACTTCAATAACAGCCAAACGCCGAACGCCGCTTTCGTTGGAGTCTACTATCAATGTTATATATAAGTCTGTCCAAGCAAAGAAGACCCTCTGGCAAGATGAGAAAATGACTCCAGCTCGGTCAATATTGGTTCAAAAAATATTGATTTGGTCTCAAATTGTTGATCAAAATGTTTCTCACAGTTTGAGACCAAATCAATAATTTTTGAACCAATATTGACCGAGCTGAAGTCATTTTCTCATCTTGCCAGAGGGTCTTCTTCGCTTGGACAGACTGTAGCAACACCATTTATTCAGGCGTTAAATGTGCCTGCCTCTCGTGTAAACAGGTTCTGTTGTATTAAGTATATGTATATTTGTGGAAAAGTAAGTTTATGTATACATATGTGGAAAACCCGACGCTCTGGATTGGTGTTTCAACAAGTATAAACGGAACAGGTCAATTTGATCACATGTTTCATAACATTTAGGAGGAGGAAATAACATGATGACCTGCTGTACAATTGTCATCAACAACAACAATAATAGGTACACTTTCTCACTGAAATCTGATGGTTGGAATCGCTATTTATGCTAGTTTCAAAGTTCAAACGTTTACGAAACGTGACTGTCAACTTCATATTTTATAGTAGAACCTTATTCAATTTTTGGCTATTATTGAAGCAAGTGAAACCAGCTTCAGGCGGCCATTTTTCAGCTGTACTTTTTAAAATCCTAGAAACTGGATATTGACTGGGAATCCCATTGACAAAAATAAATGTAGATGTACGTAGGCCTATGTGTGTCAAGTTTAAGACAGTCATTGACTTGTTATTTTGTTATGTTCTTTTCTCTTTACAATAAGCGGGAATCCTCATCGTATTACAAGGTGATAACTAATAACAAATCCAAGAGCAAACACAAGTTGAAAGGACAAGTTGAAACACCGGGAATTCCTGAAAAAATTATTCGATATGCTAAAAAGACTGTGTGGTATGGAAAGCTGTATTGTAAAATTAAAATGTGAACAAATTATACGTTAATTCTTCAAATAATACTTCACAATACTTCATACTATATAATTACTTAATAATTGTAGGTACTTGAAAATCACATTCCAATAGGTTTGTTATAATGATGAAGTTGAAAATTTAATAGTCTTGAGGAAGATTACTCGAATTGAAAATAACAAATCACATAATTTATTAATATTATTATCGTTATCTCCCAAATAAAAAATCGATTTACGTCGAAACCATACATTCGTCAAGATCTTTTTACAAGAAAACTATTGTCAATGGTAAGAAAATCAAATACTCGTATATTCAACAGTTGTTATCAAATGCTGATAGTTGACGGGATCAATATTGAAAAATGAATATCGAGTTCATGGAAATTGAACTTGGCTTTTGTGAGGTCACCTATTCAGCATGGAAAATTTAAATGTAATCACTTTCAATGTTTCAATATTGTAACCGTTGATTATCCGTTCAATATATATAGACGTTGAATTATCCAGAAATTGGAATATTTCCTATGTAACCATATTAATGCAAGAACATTTAAATCAAATCCTTCAAAACTGATACAGTACTCAGGATCTCACCTAATTGAATATTAGGTTGATATCGGTTGATTAAATTTCTTTACACAGATACTCAAAAACTTTATTCAAATAAATATATTTTTAAACAGTTAGACAACAAATAATACTTTTACAAAATAAAAAAATTAAACAGTTCAGTGCTTGGTATCATTGAGCTGCATTTCGGGCTTCTTTCCGCCCAGTTCATCCAGGATGGTTTCAATGTCCTTGCCTTTGGTCTCGGGTAGCAGAGTGTAGACAAACAGGGTTCCTGCCACGCAGATTCCCGCGAACAGCCAAAAGGTTCCCGCACTGCCAAAAGTAAGCACCAGGTTCTCGAAGTATTTCGTCACAACAAAGGCCAACATCCAGCTGGTTCCGGCTCCCAGGGAGCTCGAGATTCCCTGTAGGCAAATAAACAAATACATTTTAATATTCTTTTTCTATTAAGTTCTGTTACGTGGTTGTACGAGATATTCGTCGCAAGAGTCGGTCGTTTTTGAGAAAGCCATGAAAATTTATTTGATATTTGTTTTAAAACAGTTTTATTCATAACGAAATACTTGTAATAATTTCAACAAGAGTATAACATACTCGTATTCTGAATTTTAAAAGTACAATCTGATCTCCATTTTTGGTAGTCTACAACAATGCTTAAGAAATGATTGAATGAAATGAATCTTAATTTTCCAGTAAATCTCAAATCCTTCAATTTTGCACGGAACATATCTTTTCGAAAATAAGATTAACAAAGTTTTTTGCTTTTTCCCTATTTTATTTTGGGGGCCTGGACTTTCAGAAGGATTCTGATACGAACTCAGCGCCCTGATATAACGTTATAAAACTGTAGAGGAAAAGTTTATACAAATTTTTATGAGCATCATTCTAGAGTTTACAACAAATAACTGGCGACTGCTGAATCATAAATCCTATTATATTAAGCGAGTAATTTCTGTATGTATGTATGTATGTTTGTATGTATGTGGAACCACGGATCTAGAAAACGGCTCTAACGATTTCCTCGGAATTTGAAATGTAATATAACCGTGATGGAAAAATAAGATTGCACCAGGTCTCATGTCTGGGAAAACTCTGGCAGGATTAATAAAGAATAAAATATTCCTTATTCAGGCATAGGCCTAATCCCAAGTACTGCGTATATTGGTTGTTATCGTTAGCTGACCAACGCTATCCAGCTGGAGTGGTTGGAGTTACATTCAAGTCTATAACACATGTTCATGACTGTCAAAAAATTGTGAGAGGTGATCATATCAATTTTGAATTTATTTTTTACAAGGAGGTTCTTGATTTTTTACAATAACATATTTACGTAATTCAACAGTTCGGCCGTAGCTTTAGAGCGAAGCTCGGTACCAGATATTTAATTCATAAGTGATGTTTCTTCAATAAACAGCTGATGCTACGCTGAAAGAGTAGAGCGATAGTGTTGGAGAGAGAAGATGCAAAACTAGAAATTGTTTGTTCAGTTGATTCACTCGCCATTTTCTCTGGGTACACAATCCGGGCCCAACATTGTAGATGTTATTGCTATCTGTGAGCAAAAACAGTAACTAAGTTTAGAACTTCAAGAACAGCACTGATTCATAGTATTGTAGATTCTATCGCTATCTGTGAGCAAAAATAGCAACTAGGATGATAAATAACAGCAACTGTCTTATGATAATTATATGATATGATGATTGATGATGTATTAAGATGATCATTTACCTTCAAATTGCTTGGCACAATTTCACCCATAATGATCCACGGAATGGGTCCAAATCCAAGTGAGAATACCACAATGAAAAGAGATAGGGAGACGAGAGGAACCCATCCCCATGTTGAGAGATCAACCTTTTGTTCCTGTAAAAACAATACATAGTAAAATCAAATTGAACCAGTTAATGCTTGGTAGTAATTATTCATGATTTTTTAAAATTCCGTTATATAGGCCTACATTTTGAAAATAAGTACGAACCAAAGTAAAAGTGATACTGATGATAGAATTAGACCGTAGACGGCTCTTTTGTTCCCAAAAATATCATATTTGCTGTCAAACGCCATGCCGAAACAGCTTAAATATAGGCCTACGTAATAAATTAATGATTTTCGCAGTAAGATAAATGTAAGCATCTATGTAATATACATAAAATTTCATCTGTACTGAGATAAACTATCAAATTATAAAAATAAAAATGATTCACAATAATAGCCTAAGACCTACGACTAGAATAGATTTTTCAATTGTTGGAACTTTTCTTTCTCCCTAGAACCTGAAACGATTTTCTTTCATACTGTAGTACCTATGTAGGCTACTTTATACTGTAACACATTAATGTGTTGACAGAAATTTTCAGTTGTTAAACTATATCTTTATATATAGTTGTTAACTATCTTTGATAATTCTGAAAACTGTTCTGCGAATATCCATTGATATCTGAACTTTAAAACTTAGGGCTATTTAAAATAATTGAAAAATAAATGAAAATCAAATAACCTTTTAAAAACTTTAAAATTAATAAAACACAGACATGTTCGGGACATTAGCCCACTATCAATGTGGATAAAATAATAATTATAATTTGTGGATAATGGGCTAATGTCCCGAAACATGTCTGTGTTTTAATAATTTTAAAGTATGTAAAAGGGTTTTTGATTTTCATTTATTTTTCAATCCATTGATATTATTGTTCATTTTCTCTTGAAACTATAGAGTTAATTGAATTCAAGTCGGCCTACTTTTCTAATAAGCCATGATTTTAATCTCTTTCAACTCTTAAATTAACAATCACCTACGTGTAACTATTCACAATGCCTCAAGAATTTTCAAAACCGAAAGCCTACCGAATTGTTAGTGTAGAACTGTTCCATAAATAACAATATATGTAGCCTATACGGTATTGAAATAAAAATAAATATTTTTTGTCTATTCTGTACTATTTATTAATGGTTATATTATCCTGATGATGATACTTGTGTGGTCATATAACCATGATTCTTAAACTGTCATTACCGGTACATGCTCCATTGACAATGATTCAAATAATGAATTATTATACACTATATTATGTTACTCAGTTTATTATATTGATATAGGGAGAAATGACATTGAAATTATTTCCATTACAATAAACTACAGGTCAACCCAAAAGTTTTCTATCAAATTTTGATTAATAATCATACATTATAGGCCTACTTGTAGTCCAATATAAGGAAGACAATTTTAAAGTTCAGTTTTAAATTCAATGAACTCACCTGGTAATGGAAGTAGATTCCCAAGACAATCAAGCATACCGCCATGACAGAGTCTGACAGTAAGAGGAGGAATCGCCTTCCTGTTCTTTCAATGAGGAGAGTTGAACAGTAGGTGGCTAAAACCTAGAAAAATTAAAATTGAACAGGATTTAGTTTCAATATTTCATAAACAAAGCCATGTTTCTACAATAATTTTATTCAATCCATTTACAATAATTACAATAGAGGTTTTTGGAATTTACTTGTAGATGAACAATACATCACAAAATTATCAATTAGCCTAAAATACATTCAGAAATGTATTACAAATGGTTTTAGAAACTTATTCAAAAGTTTACATAAAGTTCTGGAAGAGATACACGGTATGTGTATTATGAATAGTATTTTTTCTAATAAAATGGTACCTAAGTTACCTATTCATTATTGTGAGTTGGCTAGTCACTCATTCAGGTCTTAAAACGTAATGAATGAAAAAATAATGTAGCTTTGTGTTTCCATCTGTAATAATCCTGATTAATATTGGAAAAAATTCAACTATCGGATATTGATATGCCTATCATTTAATCATCTCGCCAAAATAAGGCAGAAAATTAGTTATACCCTTTTTCAGTCGCTAGATAGCCTATTTCCGATATAGAGACTATATAATGATAGTATACAATATAATTATAGTACCGGTAAACCGTAATTATTGATAAAATGACTACAAAAGAGTCACTGTGTTCTCTCACATAATTAATTCTCGATGAAAATGCTTACAAAGGAGATACTTTTCAAAGTTTATGCTCTTTGCCTTATGCAAGCCAAGGAATAATAATTACTGTATTATAAAGGACTATAAATACTACTCCCCCTCTTTTCAATTTTCCATTATTCAAATAAAATACCTGATGGATACATTTTTGTCTGAGGCTTCATTTATTATAAGAATAGGAAGAAGTATATATATATATATATATATATATATATATTTTTTTTTTTTTTGATAAAATTATTCCAAACAAACATTCTGATCGTTAGTTACAATGGAAGAATTGAAAGAATTTTACTCACTTGCACAACACCAATAACAATGGAAGCCATTTGCGAGGACATACTGCTTCCGGCTGATTCGAAAATTTGTCCACTGTAGAAAATGACAGCATTGACACCGCTAAGCTGCTGGAACACCATCATGCCCAAAGACAGCACAAATGCTTTCAAAATCACCCTGTCACTAATCACATCCATGAAACTGGCCTGGTTTCTCCTCTGCTTTTCCATTGAGTCTTTCATCAACGACAATTCAACCTGAAAATGTTCAATGGGCAGTTAAAATACAGTTTATCGGATAGGCCTACAAATAAGATAAAACCCTTTTATTCTACAATAATATAATATGTTGATGATACAACATACAAACTTATAAGTACAGCACTAGAATGAATTTTTATTTATATGTAAGAGGAATAATAAGCCTATATGGGCATCTTTGAGTTCTTGAGTACTTTGTATATAAAAATGAGTCTGTATATAAAAATTGAATTATAAAAAATAGTATATGAAAATTGTATTTGCATATAAAAAATTGGAGTCTTGAGTTTGTACAACTCCCCAGGGTGGGGCAGAGCCGACTGACGAGTTTTGAAGGGTTATAAATAATGAACCGAACTACTAAAAAACGAACGAAAAAAATGGTTTGGCTCATTCAATTCAGTGTGAAATATAGTTTTTATTGATAATATATTTGATACCATATATTACATATATTGATGATATATATATTACAGTACCATTTAAGGATACTTTCTTGATCAATTATTATCTTGTACATTGAGATTTTGCTGATATTTTTTGAAAATTTGTAGACTCTCACCTCATGTTGGTAATCGGGACCTCTGAGCCAACGAAGCACCCGTCTGGCATCCTCGTCTCTACCTTTCGACACAAGGAACGCAGGCGACTCAGGCATCCAAACAAAACACAGCATGAACACTATTGGCATCACTCCGCAGATGATCGATATGATCTGCACGTCGTCGGCGATTCCTGAAAAAAATTATAATTATAATATTATTTCTACTCATTATATTCGGTAGCCTCCTTATATTCATTTATTAGTACTCTTTTAATTTCTTACATTTGTTTTCATTTGTACTGATATTCACTTAAATTATTATACATTTATTCTCAACTTACTTATAACGAGCTTTGTAAAATTGAATTGGGAACAGTTTTGGCCTATCAAAATCTGTTATTGTTTCCATGCCTGCATCAACATTTGTAAAATCAATAGATTGAAGAGAATTGAGTAAGTTGAATAAAAAATAACATTAAAAATAAGTTTGAAATATGAAAATAACAATCCAATAAAAATCCTGACTGTGGAATTTTCATAACTAATGTTGATATAATTCGAATAGAGCAGATCATTTTAAATAATACGTATAAGAATCATAGTTGATTGATTCAATTACATATATAAATCCTCTGTTCAACGAATTGAACAGTGAATTCATTCTTCCGGGTTTTATTCTGTTTTTATCCTTTTTGGAATTTCCCAAGGAAAAGTTTTGACCCAATCGTTTTTCAAATGGCAGAATTGAGCTTTTCAAGACATGTCAGATAGTCTACAAATAATGATTGCATCTAGAAAATTGAATTTGCTCCAAAAAACTTGTCAAGCACAGTAAAATCAAGTGTACCGTTATTTAATCATCCATATCACTCCTCCTGTCAACAATTTCATTATTTGACGCTGTGACAAGATCATTTGAATATTTTTGATGCTGTGAAACACATAATTCTCTTACTAATCTTGCGTAGCCTATATGCCCTGAAAATATTCACTTATAGTCAAGTTTGGTAGCCTATAATAATAAAGTTTTTCAAATTTCAATAATATTCCAGAGTGAATTGAAAATAATATATTACGGGTATTTATTTCAGTTCAATTTTAACCATTTCCTTCTTGAATTTCATGTCTTCCTGAAGGGTCTAGGCCGATTTTTCTGTTACATTTTTCAATGGGTTTAGTTGAAATCAAGTAAGTTAATGATTAGCGTATTATTTCTACTATTGTATAAATAAAACCTACTTAATCAATATCATATAGAAACAAAACTAAAATTGCATGAATTCAATACTAAGAGATTATCTACCTTGAACCTGTAATTGGATGCAGTTTTCCCAATAAGTTATATGAAGAAATAGCTACACTATAGAGTTGAATGCATGGAAATAGTCCAGTGAGACTTGATGCATCGTTGCCAATTTAGCTTCTTTTAAATAAAAATTAGTTTATAGGTAATGAAAATTAATTTTCGAAATAAATCTAATGAGATTGCAATATTATATTCATTGGTACAAGGGGGGTGAAGGGGGACTCTACTGTAGCTCCAGTTTTCATTGGATTATTTTCATGCGTCCTAATCTACTGAGTGCTTTAACAGTGTGTTTTGAAGACAAATTTCTCATTTCTTACCTGCAATATAAGTGTACAATATTCCAACGGTGAGTTGCAGTTGGTAGAATGTGCCCAGTTTGCCCCTGATCGAGTTCTCGGCTATTTCAGACGTGTACAGGTTGACTGCCACAGATGTTGCGCCCGAACAGTAGCCTATGATTGCTCTAGCCACGTACAGAGATGTGGCTGATGAGGAGAACGAGATCAGTCCCCAGGAGGCCAGAGTGGGTAATCCCAACAACAGCTGAGGAAAAATTCAATTGGTATTCATTAATGTTTAGCTCAAAGAATTGTATATTTGACAATAAAGACTACCCAATTTAATGCACACTTTAATAATATTTTAATGGGTTGGGTTGTTACCCAATGATCTATTATTTCATTCTCCATATCTATGGAAACTATGAATGATTACCAGGAAATCAAGAATAATTACAATGAAATCAAGACTACCCAATTCTACTTCTTATTTATGGCGGATTATTACAACAATAGCGTAATCCTCAATAGTTTTGAAATTGTTGATGAATTTGATTTCATTTCACTCACCAATGATAATTTCCTTCCGAATTTGTCAACGAACATTCCTGCAGTGAGTGCGCCAACAAGAGCTCCAATCGACAGCAGGGAGCTGATCCATCCTCTCTGTTCGGTTGTGAGGGTGTTCTCTCTTATGTAGATTGGAAATGTGGGAGAAGTCCATGCCAGAGATATTCCCACCACAAGGGCTGCAATTGTGGCTGAAAAGAGGAAGGATGACTGTGAGATTAATATTGGGAGAAGTTTTGTGAACTGTTAATTATTCAAAAATTAATTTCAAATCAAAATGAATTGAAAAAATATTCAATATTCAACATTATACTTTCCAACAATGTATGATCATAATTTTTTATCTAGTTGAGAATGTTTCTACATTGAAGAATTGAAGAAGATTTAAAATCCATAAAATTCTATATAACTTACAATACGTGGTGCAATGAATACGACTTCAATACAATAGGCTACAAAACGTTTCAATAATTTTTAAACGTTTTAGTCAACTTAGATGAACAGAGAAATTCCATGAACATACAGAAGCTTATAAAAATAAGAAACGTTGAAAAATTATATCTTATGAGAAAATGAAGAGTATCCCTTACACTTTCAGATAAAGTTGAAGCTACATTGTGGAGTCTTCTCTACCACTCAATGTAAAACCTGTCTCGGAGTTATCCAAGAGTGAAATAAAACACACTGATAGTGTAAATGATTCTATCGTTTACTTTGGTACGGTACAGGACCATCGACAACGATTCAGTTGAAGGTCTATGCAAGAATATAGAGACTACATAGGTAGGCCACTATAAACCGGTAGGCCTAGTTATCAAGATGAATGATTTTTAAGAATTATTTTAGAAAGAAACCTGTATCGTTGAACATATTTTGATTGCAGAAATATTTATTTTACATCTCATTGATTACTCCTTTTAAGTATCAGGACTTTTCACCTCTGAACATCATTAGCATTCGTTTCACCAACACACCATCCACTGCTTTGGGTATTAAGCTTATACCTTCAGCAGAAATATTTCTCTCAATTAATGTTTTTCTTGGAAAGAGGGTTTGTTTGTAGGGAAACTTTACTTAAGTTTAGAAATACAAGTTATATACAACGTATGAAAGCATATTGCATGTCTTATTCAAGAAGAAATATTAGTCTCCTAGGGAATCTATGGTACAGTAGATAGGTATTCCTCTTATTTTCTATGACTGGAATGTGGAATTTCAAATTTCCATTCAACTTTAACAGGTATCAGGCAGACACACAGCGTACAAAATAAGAAAACAAGCAAGTTTAACAATCATGCCCGTAATTTTTGTATTTTTCAAGATAAAAATTCTACACACATCAGCAACAAGTTGAAGGACATAAATAAGACAACGAAAATTATCAGTGGCCTTCAACTTGTCAAAAGTACGCCATTAATTGTAATTTGTAAATCATTAAGGGGGTTCGCAAAGTCCTATACCTACAATGTTAAAATTTCCAATATTTGGGTACATTTTTCTCAACAACCAGTAAAGATAGAGCTATGAATTTTTTTTTGTTTTGTTCCCCTTTTATTTCTCTATAATTAGACGAAGGCATTTTCCTTTATTACATAAAATAATTTTTTTTTAATATTTTTCCAAAATATAAAAAAATTCAAATAATTTTTGATCGAAAAACTTGTTTAATAATTTTCAGCATCAATATTTCTCAATAATCCCATGTTAAAATATAGATATCTCCAGTATGCATCAAACCGCGTTGAGTTTGTTGGAATATCTTCAATGGTTGCTGAGAAAAATGTACCTTAGTGTGAAAAAATAAGATTTTGAGAAAAACGCATTTAAACTCACATGACTTGGATCAATGCATTCCAGCAGCATATGAAGGATTGTCTGCATCCTCGGTGGCAGCATACTCATCTTCTAGTAATTTCCTGGCATTACTGATGTTCTTCCTGCACTTCTGTTGTATCTCCTCAATTTTTTTGTCAGCAAACTTTATTCTTGCCATATCCTGTTCCCGTAGTCCATGTATGCAATAGTACCCAGGCTTCAATCCAAGTTTTTTAAAAACTCTACATTTGGATAGGTTTCCAATATTATATGCACTGACAGCATCGTACACTCCTAGTTTGAGAGTCTGCAGTGAAACAAAGATATTTTTGGAATCCTCTGCCATATAACACTGTTGAGTGACTCACTGACATTTTGAGTTCCTCCATGTGAGCACTTAGCAAACAAAATCGGATTTGATAAGTCTTGAAATATCGGTTTCACAGCTTTCATAATGTCTGAGGGTAGATGTGTGTGCTTATCATGGTCATATGGTTTTCCTTCTATTATTGACTTCCTATATTTGCACCAGGTACCGGCTTCACTTGGGCAAAGTTCATGTGTTGGGTTTTCATTAGAAGATGACAGATGAAAATATGAAGCCCATATGGCTGTCTTCATGTCTTGTACACTTGTCAGATTTCTTCTTATGGATAGACCATAATATGTTTGAATCTCATTGATTCTTGAATCAGTCAACCTTCTGTGTCCACCTATTGTTTTTCCATCAGATAATTTTTCTTTACCCAGTTTTGATTTCAATGTTCACAGACGAGAACCCATTCGTTTTTGGACATGGTTGATGCACTCTAATTTTTCTATTTGTATGTCTGGACCATAAGGATTACTATTTGCTACAGTCGTGTAGGCCTTACTGTCCCCATCCCTAAATAATACTTGTAACAAACATTGTTCAAATTTACTGACCGTTCAAACATTTGTCTTACACCTTCAACCTCCATCCCACCACTTGTGCCTGAGTAGTTGGCAAAACACTTATCATCATCATGAATATTCTTCAATTTATCTTTACATCTGCAATATTTGGATAGTATGCTCACATCCATAACCTTCCCAGTCCCAACACTTATTGCAGAAACTACTCCATTCATTGATGCATACCCTCGTTTTTGCCAGGTACCATCAAAAACAGCAGCAATATTATTATCACCATCATTATGCACTACTGCCTCTTCTGCTGCCTCTTTCATTGTTTCAGAACAAACATCTTTGACCACAGAGCCCAGAATATTATTATAAAAATTAAATCTGGCTGGTTTGGGAAGATTCATAACATTGCAGAAAGTGACAGCTGCACTTTCACCTCTCCCAATAGAGCGCATGGCATACACAAAACGAACATTGATGTCATCAATATTTCTATCATTATAACTACCAATATCAGTATTTTTTGTTGTTGAAGATTTCTTACAATTATCACATTCTAATATAATATCACAAGCAAGTCCCTTTTTCCTGTCTATATACAAATTCAATTGACCATGACAATTTGAGCACACACCAACTGCACCAATGAGTTCATTCACTAAATTAAAATTCACAATATCATAAACAAATGAGTCACTATAATTATTATATTCTTCTAAAGTATCACCTAGCTTGACAGAAGACCTACTACTTTTATCATCCCTACTTGTTGAAGATGTAGGCCTACTAGTACTGGGTGTTGATAAAAGTTCAATGCTTTCAGGAGTGATACTAATTATTTTAGGTTTCCCAACGTTTTTTCGTTTTTTAAATACTTTACAAACTCTCGGCATCACGAAATAATACTTCACAGAATAATACTTCACAAAATAATAATTCACAAAATAATACTTCACGAAATAATAAAAACTTTGTAATCACCAATACTTGGTTAGATGGTTAGAGCAAACATAACCTTTATGACAGATATCAATAAAAACACATGTTCACAAACTCACAATCTTGAACAGTTTGTGCCAATGCTAGCCAACCTAACAAAAACTAATACAGCATTGGCATTATAATGTGGAAAAACATTATAAAATTTCCGAAAATGTCGACGAAAAATTATCAGTACACACATTTTTCAGTGCAGAGGTTTGGAAAATTAATTTTTATTCATCAAAACAAAGCTCAAACAGCTACTTATTATATATCATTGTCATCAGAAAGACCGGGAGAATTCAAAAATGTAAAAAAACGAAAATCCAATTTTTGACCAAAATCGACTTTGCGAACCCCCTTAAAATGGCATCATTATTCTTTGAAAAGTAATTGTTTGAAACGAGGCGCCAGGTCCGATAACAAGTGGTGAAAAACATAAGTTATTCTTTATGAAGAATAATAAATTCAAGAATATTATTGTCTGATATAGTATGTCCAAGCAAAGAAGAAACATTTTGGCAAGATGGAAAATTGACTCCATCTCGGTCAGTATTAATTCAAATATGTGAATTTTATCTTAAATTGTAGATTAGGATGTTTCCTACAAATTGAGGCAAAAATTTATAATTATTGAACCAATATTGACCGAGCTGGAGTCATTTTCCCATCTTGCCAGAATGTCTTCTTTGCTTGGACAGACTATATCAGAGTGAGTGCTTCACCTTTACCCTATCAATTAAACAACCTCTGACCTAAGTCTGATTCATGGTATTAATCAATTGAATGCATGAGGATAATATAAATGCAATTATTGCGAAATTTTATTGACTCATTAATAATGTGAGTAGTCACAATGGGTTGGATAGATTAATCTATCCATCTAATTATATATATATAATATATATATATAATATTATATATCATTTATATATTCTATATAATATATATAAGTCTGGGCTGCAGAAGGCTTGGTTCAGCAGCCGAAATATCCCTGGCTCAAAAATGTAAGTTAAGTCTACTTTCTAAATGTTTTTCCAACTCTACAAGTGTCTTCGGTATATATTATTACCATTATTTTAAAGTGACTCTGTGATGTGCTATATATATATAAATATATTTATAATCATAAATAATATATACAGTGGATAGTCACACTGAATAGTTTCTTATTAAGTACAAGTAGGGTACTTTTATTTAGGGTATAGTTTCTCTAACGATTACTCGTGCGTAAACAAGTATATTATGAATTCATAACAATAATTACAAGGAGCTTAGTAACATACAATATGAAGTTTTCCTGTTTCAGAGAAAATAGCCTGGGTTCATGGTCGTTGTCAAAAAAGGATATAAAGGATTGGGAACATTACAAAATCATATAATTATAATCTTAATTAGATTAAGATTAGTATTTCGAAAAATAAATAATATTTTCAATCACGAAATGAATAAAAGGTGCTTAGTAATTGTATTACTTTCAATAAAATATAAATAAATAACGCATATTTTCTACCAACTTTGATAGAGTACCTAATTAAGAAATTAAGAATTAAGATAATTGATTAATAAAACGAAAAGATAATTAAGAAAACGGTGTTTTAGAAGACAAATGAGCGCAATAGTCCATTGGTTGACTATTGGTATTATAGTCTGTGCAAGCAAATAAGACCCTCTTGTGAATTGGGAAAATGAGTCAATCTCGGTCAATTTTCGTTCAAAAATTATCAATTTGATCTCAAATTGTAGGAAACAATTTGATCTACTATTAAGACCACATTTATAATTATTTAACAAATATTGAATAAGCTGGAGTTATTTTCCCTTCTTGCCAGACGGTCTTCTTTGCTTTGCTTTGGACAGTCTATACTAAATCTAAACATGAATTGTTGAAGTTTCAGCTTGAAGTCTCATGAAGAATAGATCTTTGTAGTGTTATTACCTTAGCCATTAAAATTTTTCAGACTGATTGTTCTAAAAGTACAACGAAGAATAAATCTAGAGGGTGTTTCCTTATTATTAATTTTGGAAAATAATAATTTTCCATCAAATAATTTTTTGTTGACATTTCGACCAAGAACTAAGCATTTTGTAATTAAAATTCAACTTTTTTATTGTTGTATGTATAGGTAATTAAAAAATGTATGTTCTTGGAGCATGATGAAAAATCGATGTGGAGTGTTCTCAAACATTGAAAATATTTACACAATTTTCCCACTCTATTTCCAGTAGATAGTTCGACTATATAAATTAACCATTTTGTAATAATCCAAATTCTAATTATTATTACCGAAAAATGCAGCCAAGAATTGAGGAAACTTTCTTCCTTCAGTGATAATTGTGTCACCACATGCAGCGCACTCTAGATTTTTCTCGGTCACCATGATTTATCTGGAAAAAATAAAATGAATAAATAAAATTAATTCCGAAAGAAACCATGAAGGGACATTGCATTACCGCACCACCATAACCCACCAGAATGTTCAAGCTCTAAACCTCGTTGATAATTCTACAATATTGAGGAGACTGGAAATGAGAAGGAAGAAGCATTCAGATCTTGTGTGATATGAATAATGAGTGATAAGAGAAGTTGGAATTATTTGATAAGTGTTGTATAAGTACGTTCAAGAACATTGCGCATTTCAAGATTTAAAAGAGTATTGACTTCTAAAATAATCTTTAGTATAAAACTCCCTATTAAATTGAGATAGATTTGGAATGTTCATCAGCTAGGTGAAAATTGCAGTGGAAATAAATTTTAACAAAAAAGGCTTTTGATTGGCTTATAATTATCGATGTCAATCACCAATCAGTTGAAAATTAATAGGCTCTGTATATTTTTCAACTTTCACCAACATTGAGATTATTCAGTCAAGAGACAACTGGTCTCTTGATAACCCTCAGAAATTAAACCAGTGATTCTCACCAAAATTAGAATCTTGATTAAAATTAAAACAACATAATAAGATGATCCCCGACTCAGCCCCCATCAATTTAATTTCCCCCATCCGCACTTGTCCACTAAAATTCAAGTTTTTTGCTAGACTGATAACAAGTCCTGCTATCCAAAAATAGCAGAGTAGCCTACAACTATTAAAATATTACTATTATCGTCTACTGTAATGTATAGAAACAGAAATAATTGACAGAAAGCTCTCTTGACTCGCACAAAATGGTTGCAAGGAGTAAGAGAATATGTGAAATATATAGTAATATTTGACATTGAAAATGGGCTTGGATCCCGAAACATGTATGTGTGTTTTATAATTTTTAAAGTTTTCAAAAAAAGGGTGTTTGATTTTTATTTATGTTTCAATTAATATTTAACCAGCTTATCGTCACCTAATCCGATTTTAATACTCATTAACTTGATCAAGGTATATTTGATCGAGTTTTTTTGAGTAAGAAATCTCAGAAAACGAATCTATTATAATAAAATATGGATAAATGATAAAAAGTCATCCCTTCTATGACGGTTCCTATCTACTGTACTGTTGAACTTCTCATCTTAGTTACTGGTTTCGCTCACAGATAGCGTTTGCGGCTTCAATGGTATACAGTACAGACTATAACACATCTATAACAGATTCATGCACTCTGAACGAACCCTTAGTCTGAATAATCCAGTTTTTATTGTAAATATACAGTGACAAAAGCAATAATAGCCTTGTGCCAAAAACGAAACTTTGACCATATTTATAGAATTATATATATATATATATATATATATATATATATATATATATATATATATATATATATGTATATATATATATACTATATATATATACTATACTATATATATACTATGTATATATATATACATAGAATAGATGTAGAATAAAAAACTTTAAAACTTAGGGCTATTTAAAATAATTGAAAAATAAATAAAAATCAAACACTTTTTTTTGAAAACTTTAAAAAAGCCCATTCTCAATGTGGATAAAAATAGTTATCTCTATAACATTGAGAATGGGCTTAGCTCCCGAAACATGTATGTGTTTTTTATAATTTTAAAGTTTTCAAAAAAAGGGTGTTTGATTTTTATTTATTTTTCAATAGATGTAGAATATATTCTATAGAATATACATAGTCACTGTAAAATATTACAATAGTACTGTACCTAGCCTGGTAGAATTATTGTGATAAGTTTATGTTTATGGTAAAGTTGTGCGCACATTTTCTCTCGATGCCTTTTTATGCATTGAAAATCTCAAGCCTTAAGAAACGCTAGTGTACGATAAAGTTACTTCCCTAGAAATAGATTTAAACTGAAATTTTCACTTCTGACTCCAGAAAACGATTATTTTTGTTTTATGGGAGAATACTCGTGATAAGTTTAGTTGAAATTGGAGAATTTGTAAAAGACATATACAGAGTGTTTCAGGAGGAATGTGCAATACTTCTCAGGCTGATTCCTTACACCAAGTAGACAAAAAAGTTCCATGGGACCAACCCCCAAAAACGCTTTGTTACCGAGATAACAATGGCGGAATATTGAGATTTTTCAAAAAAAAAATTTTTTCTAATTTTTTAGAGGCTTCACTGAGGTTCTAAAATGATCAATTCCTATGTAAAATTAGCTGAGGAATTCAATGAAACCAGTCTGGAGTCTGTAACTTTAACGGTTATTGAGATAATTGGAAAAATATGCTTTAAAAACGCCATTTTTCAACAATAAGGGTTATAACTGGATAAGGAATCATAAATTTGTATTTTTCATTAATGGAAGTTGAAGAGAGTCGGATTCTAAAAAAAAAGTTGAATGGCGGCGATTGTGTAAATCTTACCCAAATCTCAGAAATAGCGATCAAAAATCGCAAAATTCGACAAAACATAGCACAAGTGATATAGAATATTTCGTACCTAGGGCCGAAAATGTGCGTTTACCGGCTCGAAATCGTTTTTCAAGTCCGAGGCCGTAGGCCGAGGACTAGAAAAGATTGAGAGACGGAATATTACATTTTCGACCCGTGGTGTCGAACTTTATTTTTCGGCACACAACATCAATGCAAAGAAAACAAAATAAAAAATTAGTTCCAAGAACAGCTAGACCAGTAACCTCATTATGCTATCTTCGCCTATGCTGAATTTGGAGTAGGTGCCATTTGCTTGCTATTGGAACTTCGCGTCAAAAGTTTATTGATTTAGTGACTGAATAATACTTTATAAGTATCAGTGTATTCGATTTTCTTAGTTCAGAAACGTTTAAGTCCAAGGTAATTTTTGTACAATCATCCTAAATTGTACAATATCAATTCAAAGTTGTTGATTTTCGACAGATACTGGCTAGCAGAGAAGCTTAGTCTAGTTGCATTATCACCTGCTAGATGGCGCTGGCTAACCTGCTAGACAAAGTAACACAGAGTCTGACAACAATAATATTGTTCAAACATGGATTTCACGTTCATTATTATTAAAAAATTAATAAATACAAACATTTTTAATCTTATCAAAGTTGAAGTATTAGTAGTATTAGTTATTGAAGCAGTTTTCCTTTATTATTCAACTACTGATTAATGTGAAAACTTTCAACGTTCAGTTCTCTTGACAAGGGATCTTACCAATCAAAATAACAGATGAGAGACTACCTTTACATCGAAATACCAATAAGTCGACATTGACTCCCAAAACAGCTGACATTTAATGCAATCAAACCGGGATGCTACCTATTGATCGACTAACCCTTAAATCGACAACGACCTTCAGTCAGCTGACATTCAAGGTTATTTTACCGCCCTAGGGCCGAAAAACGCATTTTCCCGGCGAGTTGCTGGCGACCTCGCCTGAAAACGAGCGTTTTCGGCCTCCGTATAAAGCATGTAAAACAGTCCATTTCATACCAGTGTGGCGAAAAATTTGTATTTAGTAGCGATTTTGCGATTTTTGATAGCTATTTCTGAGATTTGGGTAAGATTTACACAATCGCCGCCATTCAACTTTTTCTTAAGAATCCGACTCTCTTCAACTTCCATTAATAAAAAATACAAATTTATGATTCCTTATCCAGTTATAACCCTTATTGTTGAAAAATGGCGTTTTTAAAGCATATTTTTCCAATTATCTCAATAACCGTTAAAGTTACAGACTCCAGACTGGTTTCATTGAATTCCTCAGCTAATTTTACATAGGAATTGATCATTTTAGAACCTCAGTGAAGCCTCTAAAAAATAAGAAAAACATTTTTTTTTTAAAAATCTCAATTTTCCGCCATTGTTATCTCGGTAACAAAGCGTTTTTGGGGGTTGGTCCCATGGAACTTTTTTGCCTACTTGGTGTAAGGAATCAACCTGAGAAGTATTGCACATTCTTCCTGAAACACCCTGTATAGTCTGTCCAAGCAAAAAAGACCCTCTGGCAAGATGGGAAAATGACTCCAGCTTAGTCAATATTTGTTAAAGAATCAAAAATTCTAGTCTCGAATTGTAGGAAACATTCTGATCTACAATTTAAAATGAAATTTACAATTTTTGAATCAATATTGACCAAGATGGAGTCACAAAAATATTATCCATTTTGATCTTAAATTGTAGGAAACATTCTAATCTACAATTTGAGACCAAACTCATTCTCCCATCTTGCCAGAATGTCTTGTTTGCTTGGACAGAGATGGGAGAATGACTGCAGCTCGACCAATATTGGTTAAAAAATTATGAATTTGGAGCATTCAATTACATTTTACAAACACTCAAATTTTCAAATTTTAGGAAACATTCTGATCTACAATTTGGGACCAAACTTATTCTCCCATCTTGCCAGAATGTCTTCCTTGCTTGGATAGATTTCAACCTTAATGCAATACTGCTGTATCATCAAAAGCAGAATAAATTAATTTGTAAATCCAAAGATTATAAAAAGGGATAACGATTCTCTTCTACAAGCATTTTCCATTGAAATTCTTAAACCGAATAAGATTTACTTTAGTCTAGATCCATTAAAAGTTCATAATTCTTTAATCGTATTCTGAATATCCCTGCTAAGAGTGTCAAGTATTTATGGACATTTCTGAGAAAACTCCTTTCAGCAGAAGACTTCTTGGAACTTTCCTCTAAAATGGGAGTGCACGAATGGGATTATATTGATAAAAACATTAAATTGAGAACACTCAACTTCCGTTTTGTTCATTCTTTATTCTTTCTTTACAATTGCGACTTGGTTTCCAAGTATTTTAAGCAAAGGATGAATGAATGATGATTAATGATGATGAAGGTTTAAGATGTAGATGCATTATTAACTATATTCAAGAAAAACAGTATGAAGTTGTTTTCAGGCTTTCTTCTACATGTCTTACTCACTTATTCAATAAGAAAAACCTGGGATAAAATAAATTTGAGCAAATAAATTCATTAGAATGAATATTAAATTACAATATTATTCTGTTCATAAGATATTATAATAGAGGTTTAGCCTACTTATATCCCACTACAATCTTCAATCTTTTAGGTGTTAGCCTGTTATTTGAGGCTACATATCTATTTTACCTTCTATGACAAACTGCTAGCTAATAATTATACTTCACTAACTTTTGAATGATTATTGACGTTGAAAGTGGATGTAAAATCAGAAAGCCTTCCACACACAGTAGGCTATACTAGTTTTCAATAAGTGTAATAATGTTATTCAACAATTTAGACTGCAGTGTTGTCAATAATAATTTAAAATTTGGAAGTAATTATTAATTGAAGTGCACGAATTAGGGATTTCAAGATTCTTTAGGAAAACTGTGAATCCCAGTATTTCCAAGATAAAATACTGTCTAACGCAATCCAAGGAGGTTACAAATAAATCACTATTGAACTATTCTTCAAGACACTGCAGTCAATATTGAAATATTCACTAGCAGTTCGTATTGGAGAACAGAATGGATGAGTATCCAATTACAAATTAATAAAGTAAATTATTAAAAATTTGTTCATTTGCATTTGAAAATGACTATAATTAGTTGAAGCATGTAATGCATTGAAAAAATAATTCAAAAAGAGTACTTTGATGATTATTATTTAAAACAAAAAACAGTAATAAAGTAAACCCTGAAAGATTGAATTTGCTCCAATTACTCGGTGAACAGAGTAGCCTATTTTATTGTTTGAAATAGTAATAAAGCACCACATTTATGATATGTGTGTAATGAGATGGAAGACACTCTTGTATAGTTTTCAAATTGAACAAGTATTGAGTTAGGGAATACAATTATTAGTTATATAGTGTATTTCGTTCAAGAAATAGGTGGGTAGGTAGGTTTTGAAGACTTTTCATTTTATTTATCAAATATTTCGCAACCTATAAATTGTGTTTGATATTTAGATATTAGTTTGAGTGTTTAATATAATGCTTTCCAATTAGGTAAGTGAAAGTATGGCCAAGCAAAGAAGAGCCTCTGGCATGATGGGAAAATGACTCCAGCTCGGTCAATATTGCTTCAAAAATTATCAATTTCATCTCAAATTGTAGGAAACAATTTGATCTACTATCGAAACCACATTTTCAATTCTTGAGCATATATTGACCAATATGGAGTCATTTTCCCATCTTGCCAGAGGTTCTTCTTTGCTTGGTCGGACTATACCTATGGTAGTTATTTTTGAGCCGTGAAATATCACTGTTCCCAAAAGATCATCAAGTTTTCATATTGATTCCTCCAGTTCAAATTCTAGATTGAGTTCCACCTCCATCTAGAAAGAGCTAGAAGCTTCCCGTTGCAGAACGGAAATAACTTCCATATTGAGCATCATTAGTCAACAGTCATGAAAAAATTGTATCCAATCAGCAAACTTCCCACTTGATTCGTTCTCTTATTTCTAGATTCTCGTCCTATTTTTATTCCTTCAACACAAAGAACTTCGTTAGGAGCGTTGGAAACATTCATCTCTAGATTGAATTTATGCCTTTCCATGTCTAGTTTGTTCTCAATTTCATGTCTGAAAACAGGAATAAAGTTGTTTTTTGCTGTTTACAAATTCAGATCATGATATTATGAATATTTATGGGGCGAGACTAGAGTCACACTCTTTCCATCTCAATAACTATATTTTTTATTATTTTGTATTTTTTACAAAACATTGAATTAGGCCAATCAGTGGTTTGACATCTCGTCTTTTAATTTACAATAGGTTTAAATTAACTATTACCTTCAATAAAAAAACTTCTTTGTATTGGCAATACAATATTGTAATAAATATTATAATATTACAATATTACAATAAAAATTGTCAATTTATATATAATATTATCAACTTATTCATTCACATTGGACAGAATACCAGTAAGTTACGTAATATATGAGAGAAAAACAAGCTGAAGCGCCACCGTACTATTATATTATTCTTATATTATTCCATTGATTTAATTATATATTTTTCAAGTATCGTCATTGTATTTGTTTGTTTTTTTTGGAAGAACCTGTTTTAAAATTGAATGTTTAAATCAACTGCAGCTCAAACAATACTGATTTTTTATTGTTCAGTAGGCTACGATACGATGTATTATGTATTATACTAATGTTTCTGTACTACATCTATCTTGTTAAAACAGTTAAAATGTTTCTATATTCAAATCCATAGATTGAAAAAAAATATTCTCAATTCAAATATGAAAGAATCCAAAATACAAATAAAATCCCTTATGACATAAGTTACATAATGTGGAAGTTAAGCCTTCTTGTAAGTAAAGAAGTTATGCCTTCTTGAAAAATAAACTTTTCCTATAAACCATGAAATGTTTGCAATCATAGTTAACAGAAGTTTTCCTTCTCCATGACCTTAGGCTACGAATATAGTACAAACTATAGAGACCATATTTTTGGCACAAGCTACCTTCGTCATGGTGCAAGTCTACTGTCAAATTTAGTTATATTTATTGTTTTTTATTACAAAAGGCAAAATTACTGCATCTGTATAAAAATATACGAATTATTTGCAATGAATTCCATAACAATAATAAAATTATGGTATCTCGCATCTGCGTTTTTAGAAAATTCATACTCGGTTGGTGTATGCTTAGGTATTTTTGCTTACGACAATAACCAATAACTACAACATAGCCAACATCCTATTTTTTTCTAACTTCATATTTTCAACTCTATTGACGTTTTTCTGCTGTATCTCATTTTTAAGCTTCTTGCTCAAGCTGAAAAGAGACGCCATGACAATTTGAAGTGCTACGTGAAGCTAATATTTTGGTAGTTATCCATATTTAATGTAGGGTAACCGGTAATACCGGGTAATACCGGTATATCAATTTTTATAAACCTGTGGTTTTAAAATATACGAGTATGTATGTAACTTATTTTCTTTTCATTCAATCTGATGTGCATTCAAACGGTGTCTTTTCTCAGATTGCTTGAATTGTAATATATTTGAGAACAAGATATATATATATATATATTTTACAAATGAGAACAAGAGGACACAAAAGGAAACCAGAGATTCATTTACCGAAAGCATTACAACACACACTCACTTGCTCTTGCATCAATCATCAATGAGAGCACGATATTTAAGTGTATTAAACTGTTTTCAAACTTGAAGCTTTCAAGACAGTGCAGCAAGACGTAACCTGAATTCAAATTCAAGTACCATATCATGCACACACTCAAACAATTAGCTCGTGTCAAAGTGTTTTGAAAATTATTTATTTTATAAAGTTAGTTATTTAGTTAGTTGATGAATTATTCATATACTTATAGGATACAATTATTCCATTCATACTGCTTGATTCTTGTTTTACACACCAAGTTTTTTGGACTCTGCCTTGTTGTTCTCTTTATGAATTTTAATTGATTGAATGAAGCTTGTCAATTTCATGTGTGCAGATACCGTAGTAACCGTACACATAATGTGTTTGCTAAGTTCTGTTCAATCTAGTAGAATTTATAAGGACGGTAAAAAACGGACGTTCAAAAATCGCGGTAAGTTATCTGAAACTGGCCTAATAAGGCTTCCTGATGCACATGAATAGGAAAAATATTGAGAATTAATACTGGAGATGAGTTCAGATGGGAAAATATTCCCAATGGGCGAATAAATGAAATTAATGCTCGTAAATATCTAGTTTAAAACTACTAAAAATATGAAACAATTTATTATTCGACCATTGTGGTTTTCACTACTTATTTGAAGATTTAATTATTATTTTCTCCTCGAGCTTGTAATTTGATCGATAATTTTTTCATTTTAAATCAACATTTGTTACTTGTTAGTTCCTATTTTGAAATTGATTTTTTATACCGTATAGTATTATTGTAACTCTATAATGTAGCAGTGTTTCTAACACATTATTTAAATCGGTTATCAATATTTGAAATGGCAGAAATCCTCAGTAGCCTACTATACTGATATTTATGGATTAAATAGGCTAGTAGAATTCATGAAATAAATTTCAAATTGATTACTGTATTATGATATTTGTCAGCAGTTGGCTAACTGCACATTATTCATGTTTAAGTATTTCAGTACTAGGTACTTATTATATTACAATATATTATGCTAATTATTAATTTATTATAAACAATAATATTCCATTTCATTGAAAAAATATTCACAACTTTATTCAATTGATTCTTAGACCGTTTTAAATGGTAAAATTGAGTATGTAACCAATAAGTATATATTCACCAATCATTGTTATCTACAGTATATTTTGTACAGAAAGATTTAATGAAGATTTGAATCCACGGTTTCAAATCTACAACATTTTTGAAAATTAAAAAACTCTGAACTTGTTCCTTCGATTGATTCTCACTTGAAATTTTCCCATAAAATGACAATGAATGAATGAATGTCTGCTTGATATTAATAATAAAAATTAACTTACATTTATTTTTTTATCCAATGAAATGATTATCCTGTAGGTACTGTTCTTGTGTGACAAACAATTAAAACACTTAACATGAACACATGAGTTGCAGACTTCACTGACTCTCCTTTTTCTAAGAAAATTATTGTCAGAAGTGAGAGGGAGTCAATGGTTTTTGGTGTATATATGAACAGTTACTTCTGAATATTCTGATAAAATTTCTCTTCATCATGGAACGACCTTGTACAAAAGTCAATAGTTATCTTTTCGGTCAGATTTAGAAACAATATAAAAAACAATACACGCACTCACATTCACAATCAAAAAATATTTGAAACAAACCTTATGAAATATGATATACGTTCGACTGTTTTAGATAAGTTTCCAAACTGAAAAAAATTGATAGATAATACTTTGTGTAACTATGAGTTATTCTCTAGCTGATCATTGACCTCTCAATTTCTCTATCAAGTGCATTATAGGCTACATCATTCTAGTGAAATATTATAAAAATTTAGCTTCTCTTGTCCCGGAAAGTAGGTCCGAGACATCTTGATCTTATCAAATATTTTTGGTTCTATGACGTTACTAGAAGTGTTTACTTAGTGATATTGATAAGAGTGTCAATAGAAGTACAGTTCTCAGTTATTATATAATGTCAAACAAAATCACTACTTCCAAAGATTTATCTGTCCTTCCTGCTGTGAAAATATTTATTTTTGATAGAAAACATTTGAATAATGATTAGTTCCAGGAGTAAAACAATTGGTTGTACTGGATACGGTAATAATAATTCATTCTGGTTGATGATAATGATCGATTCCAGGAGTAAACTAATGGATTTTTCTAGATATATACGGTAATAATTTCTAGATACTGTGAAACTTTTAAGAATTTCAGAATTCATTCGAGAGAACTTATAACTCCTCCTTTTCTCTAGTTAACTCTCACCCCTAACTTCTTTTTAATCACCCTCTACCTGCCTATTTCATGAGAAAGTTAATGTAATTTTCCTTCTATTATTGAATCCAGCACATCCCACCTTGAAGCCTTATTACTTAAAAATTAGGATAGGGGTACTCACTAGTCGTGGAATGTGTTAGATCGAGTCAGAAACTATTTTTTTCTAATGTGTACCTAAAAATAACAGGATTCCACACAGATACTAGATTAGATAGGTACTAGAATGTATTCTAGAAGCCGTGGGATTTTACAACATGGATCTACACATGGATCTTGAATACCCCTAATATTATTATTGCTTATTCGTCCATTACAAATTTTGTTGTTTATTTGTAATATTTTTATTAAGTATTTTTTGTTGACGGAAAATTATTATGAAAAATGACTGTCAAATTGCAATTCCTTCACTGAACTGTTATTGAATGAAAGGCAATCGATTAATCCATGCTAACTTGGAAAAATTAACCATTTATTTTATTTCGTGTGAAATATAGCAGAAATGTTCATATTTAAGGAAAATAGAACATTCTCTGGAAATATCTTGTGTTTTTCAAAATGTGTATAGAAGCAAGAAACTATTTTCTCCTCTTAGACTGTGTATTTTCTTAATTATTCTGTAGTTATTCAATTATCTCTTCATATTATTGTATTTTATTCGGTGGCATTTTCCTTCTTAATTCATAACTATACCAGGAAATAGAAGGTGAACGAGCAACTACAAATATTACGTTCAATGGGAAGAACTTGGATTTTTAAGCACGGTACCTAATTCACTTTTCAACTTATTTATTAATGAAAAAAGTTGTATCACCAACAGTAAACCAGTGTTGGGTAAACTACTTTTTAAAAGTAGTTAGCTACAACTACAACTACTTTATTCAAAAAGTAGCTAAACTACACTACAACTCCTTTTTTAAAAAAGTAGGTAGCTACAACTACAACTACAAAAAAAGTAGCTAGCTACTTTTCCGCTACTTTACAAAAAGTCATGATCGAATGTTTTTTTCGTGTGGTTTAGGCAAATAAAGTTAACGAAAAAACGTCATGCTTAGGCTACACATTTACTATATTGATTGACATCCATTTATTATACAGAGTGTTTCAGAAGTAGTGTCGATCATTTTAGGGTATTGTTCCTTGGTAGAAAACATACCTAAATATCATTTTCAAAATGTCTGAAAATCCTCAATTACTCACACAGCCGCCATTTTGTTTTCTCATTTTCATCTAATCTTTCAATTTTATAATTCTGTAGCGGCTTGAGAGGGTACTATAGTGGCCAATTACTATGTAAAAGCAACCGAGAAATCGAATAAAACCAGTTAGAAGTTCGTAACTTCGATGGTTATTGAGATGATTAGAAAAATAAGCTGAAAAAATACATTTTACAACTCTAAAGGGATAGAAATAGGATATTTAATTGTTGACTAGTATTTTCGATTATTTTATATTGTAGGAAATTCAATTCTGAAGAAAAAATGTTCAGTAACATTTTCGTCTAAAACTCACCAAACCTCACAAATCAGGATTTAAAAACAGCAATCTTTTAATACCTGCTCTTTTTGTCTGTTCTGTCTTCTTTAAATCCTGATTTGTGAGGTTTGGGTGCGTTTTAGACAAAAATGTTACGGAACATTTTTACTTCAGAATTGAATTTCCTACAATATAAAATAATCGAAAATACTAGTCAACAGTTAAATATCCTATTTCTACACCTTTAAAGTTGTAAAATGTAGTTTTTCAGCTTATTTTTCTAATCATCTCAATAACCATCAAAGTTACGAACTTCTAACTGGTTTTATTCGATTTATCGGTTGCTTTTACATAGTAATTGACCTATATAGTACCCTCTCAAGCCGCTACAGAATTATAAAATTGAAAGATTAGATGAAAATAAGAAAACAAAAATGGCGGCTGTGTGAGTAATTGAGGACATTCAGACATTTTGAAAATGATATTTAGGTATGTTTTCTACCAAGGAACAATCCCCTAAAATTCTCGACCCTACTTCTGAAACACTCTGTATAAGTTAATACAATGTGAATATAGACCATACTTATTGAAGAATTGATTTTTTTTATTTCAAATAACTATCGAAGTACCCTTTTTGATTTTTTTTGCATTGAAAAATAATTCAAAAAAGGTAGGCTACTTTGATAATTATTTAAAATAAAAAAACAGTGATAAAAGTAGCCCTGAGATCAAGGAAACACTATTGTAGAATGGATAATAATTATAATTATGTGCACCTCAATGTAATAGAGAAATATGGAACCACAAAATCATTCTATTCCAACATTTTCATATCATACCAATTCACAAATCAAGAACAAACAAAAAATTTACTCGAAAATTACAGACCTATTTCCCTCTTAGCTTCTGTTTCTTAAATTATTTAAAAGTGTGTCATTTTGGAGATAAAATTGATGGAATATTTGGCAAATAACGATATTCTAGCTTATTTTTGATCATTTATCACATAAATAATTTTGGGCCACTAGCCCACTGGCGGGCTGCTGGCATTGATTTATCGATCATTGTACTATCAATTATATGAGTTGATGTATACCAAAAGTAACGTGAAAAGTAGCGTGATTTACGCTACATACTACTCTTGAAATGTAGCGAAGCTACAATATTTATACAATTCAAAAAAAGTAGCGTCGTTACACTACAAACTAAAAAAAGTAGCGCGCTACTCCCCAACCAGGATTCGAACAAGAATTTAGTGGGAGATGGATCAAAATTTCAATAAAATTCAGTTTGCATGGCACTTGAACCATTTATTCACCATTTACACAATATAAATAACAACAAAATCGCTAATATCGTTCGTGGTAGGGTTTGGTATAATTTACAGAAGCCTAGAAGATGGAGTCAGTTGATTAGGATAGCCAAAACACAAAGAGGCAGGATAAGGTAGATCACATGTCATTACGTTGTCACATATGAGATCACATGATTTATCGTGATCACATGACAATCACTTGATGTCTTATGATCACATGACAATCACATGAAATCGTATCTATTCGGAGGCGGGAGATGCAGCTGCAGCGGCCGCAGCTTGAGCCGAAACCTCGAAGTGTTTGGCCTTGGCAGCGGCCACTTCGGGACTGTCAGGAATGGCGACCGGAACAGCTGGTTGAGGGATGTTGGTGGCCGCAACACGGAAACCGTTGACGGGGTCTGATACGTAGCTGGCGCTCTGCAATCATAAATAAATCATTCAAATATTATAGATGAAAATCAAAGAACGTTACCTTTCATGTGAAATCAATCAATCAATGTTAACTTAGACAAATTAATTATTAATTTTATTTTCTGTAAAAAATTTTTGTGAGGGTGATGCCCACAAGGGCTCTTGGGCCTGTGCGTGGGTAATTGGCGAAGGATGATGGACCTACTGCTTTAGGTGGGTTCCGAACCACCGGGAAGCGATTTTTAAGGCTCATAAGTTGAATTCAGAGGAACCGGTCACCATTACAACAGTGGTGGTAGAGGCAACAATGTTTAAATTTGAGAAAAATGTACAACACTTTCACTGGAAATATCTTGAGGTGTAATTGATTGTGATTAATCAAATCATTCAATAATATCAATAAATTGTGATGTAATTCATTTGATGAACAAATAACGACGGAGGACCTGAACTGACTGAATGACTGACTGACTGACTGACCTGGAGAAAGCTCAAATCGCATAATACCATACCAGGTAATAGAAGAACTTATAAAAAAATCTTGAATTATCCTAATATTAACTTAAAATACCCTGTTGAGTGGTATGATGAGCAAAACAAAAATCCAGGGGGCGGAGCTCCTTTCCTAGATGAATAAGGCGAGCGAAGTGAGCCTTCCGCCGGCTAGTTGCTGATAAGTTTTACCTGTAATTATTTCAAGTTTATTATTTTGATTATAGTTTTTGTTCCGACTTAGTTTAATGCCGATGTGCTTGATTAAAATAAATTTGATTTATTTAAAGTCTTCACCTGGTGGTCATCAATAATCACGATAATTCCTATCTGTTACCACAATGTATACCAACCTGAACAATGCCGTTGGCGTCCACATAAGAGTAACCTCCGCGGGTGACTCCATCAAAAGTCTTCACCTCAGATTTGGCCGATGGACCTCCGGCGTAACCGTAGCTGTACTGGCCCAGCTCATCCTGTGAGTGGTACTGGGAGACAACGGGTGAGTGAACAATGGGAGCGGGGGCGGCGTAGACGGCGGGGGCGGGAGCTGAGTAAACTACTGGAGCGGGGGCGGGAGCTGAGTAGACTACAGGGGCAGGAGCTGGGTATACGGGAGCAGGAGCAGGCACAATGGGGGCGGGGGCGAAGATTGGAGCAGGGGCGGGAATGATGGCAGCTGGTGCTGGGGCGGGGGCGGCGGATTCCTCGCTCTTGGGTGCCTCGGGGGCGGCGGGAACAGCTTCAGGGGTGACAGCCTCGGGGGCCTCGGGAGCTTCGGGGGTCTCTGGGGTTTCGGATTCTTCGGCGGGTGAGTCCTGCAATAATAAAAACATTAATACCTGTAAAAAATGTACATTGTAATAGTGAATGAATTGTAGCATACTCGTAATGCAGTAATAACACCCTGACCTACTATCATAAGTTGTAAGGTGTAGGTTAAATAGTCTGTCCAATCAAAGAAGACCCTCTGACAAGAAAATGGGAGAATGACTCAAGCTCGGTCAATATTGGTTAAAATATTATCAATTCAATCTCAAATTGTAGGAAAAAATTTGATCTCAAATTGTAGGAAACAATTTGATCTACTATTAAGACCAATTATAATTCTTGAACAAATATTGACCAAGCTGGAGTCATTTTCCCATCTTGCCAGATTCTTTGCTTGAACAGACTATAGATGTATCTGATTAAAAAGGGATTGATTTCAACCAAAGTAATTAGATTACAATTTAATCTTAGCTTTCTTGCTTCTTTGCTTTCTTCTTACAACGTTTTACTTGACTTGCTTTTTCACCTTGCTTTCAACAACAAGTAGCTCACTTTTACTCCGGTGCAAAGAACGGGTAACTTTCTAGTATTTTATGTTTTTCTTATAATTTTTGAATTCTACATTTGTTGCCAACACTCACAGTAGCAGGGGCGTTGAGAGCGGCCTCCTTGGCGGCAGCTAGGTGAGCCTCCTTGGCGGCGGCGACCTCGGGAGTGTCCTGGACCGGCTCGGGGGCGGCGGCCAGAGCTACGGGAGCGGGAACGGGGGCGACAGGGAGGTTGGAAGCGGCCACACGGAAGCCGTTGGCGGGATCTGAGACGTAGTTGACGTTTTGCACGATGCCGTTGGAGTCGAGGTAGCTGTATCCGCCGCGAGTCACTCCGTCAAAAGTTTTCGTCTCGGTTTTGGCCGAAAGACCGTCTGTGTAGCCGTAACTGCAAACAATAAACAATGGTTAAAATTTGCGAATATTTTGCATATTTTGTGAGTTACAAGGCCTACTTATTGAATACGGTATTTTGATGGAATAATAACTTTTATATTATACTACCTACAGTATACTAAGTATACCTACCTACCTACAGTACATCTAAGTATACCATTGTAGACATAGTTGACCTATTCATCAGTCTATGATATCATATAATAAGTTACTTTGTGCAGCCTTTTGTATAGTGAAGTAGAATTCCACAAATTTATTACTTCGATGGAATAAGGAGTATAACTGTCCTCTTTCATTAGATACACTGAATTTTTTCTAACCCTGGAAAAAGGAAATATTTATTTTGTTCTATGAAAATGGTCGAATTTTTTCTTTCATATTTTCATTAATTATAATTATTGTTATCATAATAATTAATCTTTAATGTCAAATTTAAAGTTACCGTTTTTTAATAACTGAATAAATGAAAATTAAGTACTTCGCATAATATGGCTTTTATTTAGAACATCATCTCCCACTATTTTAAGAAAAAGGAAAACCAACTTTTTTCACTACTTTTGAAAATACTAAGAGAGTTTTTATAATACAAACACAGAGGTTGCAACCGAGAAAGCAGTAAAAGTTGGGCTTTTATTGGAAAAGTTTCCTCTTTATTGTGAGGCTATCCAAGATAAGACGTTCCGGTTCTCCATCAATCAATCCCAGTTCCTTACAAGTTTTGAATAGAATCTTTTTTATATAGTTTGGGTAGGAGTTTCCGATCCTCTTGAACTGTTGAAGTTAAAACCTGGTGCAGACGTTTTTTATTAGCATGGGCTTGTTCATACCCTACACTTTGCATGTATGAAAGGACGTCAATACATGTATTATATATAGTCTATATATTTATAGTCATGTAAGGTTATATAGTCTGTCCATAAAGAAGACATTCTGAAAAGATGGGAAAATGATTCCAGCTCAGTCAATGTTGGTTCAAATTTGAACTCAAATTGTAGGAAACATTCTGATCTACAATTTAAGACCAAATTTATAATCATTAAACCAATATTGACCGAGTTGGAGTAATTTTCCCATTTTGCCAGAATGTCTTCTTTGCTCGGAAAGACTATAGTAAGCTTATCAACGAACTATAGATAGACCATCACTACTTTTCTTCATTGATTCACTTCTTATAAAAAAGAAGTAAGTTGGGCACAAAATGAACAGAAATAACTTGAAACTGACAACTTCTTATAAACTTATAAAACTTCTTATAAAAAAAGAAGTAAGTTGGGCACAAAATAAACAGAAATAACTTGAAACTGACAAATAAAATGAGAATCGGATATTCCGATGCAAAGGAAAGTATGACAAACATGTGGAAAAATATTTAAATAAATACAATAGATTCATTAATACAATTGTTTTCAGTGCATTCCATTCGAAAAAATGCACTATTGGTCTTGCCCTGACAATCGAAAATTTATGATGTGATTTATTTTTCACACGTTTCCGAGCCCCTAGAACACGAATTTGATGTCCGTTCAAATTCATATATCTCTATATATATATATATATATTTATATATGTACAGATTCTTGTGAACACAATAACTCCCGAAGGGCTTGTCGGAGAGCGACCGAATTTTGCACAAAAATCATTAGTGCTAATATCTCGGTCAAGTTCGTTAACCAGCGAAATTGGTCCAAGGGTAGGGGGTGAAATTAGGGGATGAAAGTTTTGAAAAATCACTACAAATCGACCAATTACTTGATCGTTTTGAAAATTGGTGTGTATAATACCCTTATTATGCCCTACAATTTGAGCCATGAACGAAAAAAAAATCCAATCGAAAATGGCGAAAAAATGCCAAAAATGGTGTTTTCACGGGTTTTTCGAAAACGACACTTTTGAATTCACACCCTGAATAGCTCATTATAAGTCATATGATTTGAGCTATCATAGAATTGCATTTGAAATGCACTCTTTCCGACCGTCAGCTGCCGGAGAGAATTTTATAAAAATTGTGATTACTTTGTAATTTGTTCAGACAAAAAAGGTGAATTCATTATATATAAGTTTAGTACAGAATTGATATTGATTTTTTGATCCATGCAATCTCACTCGAGTATATTTTATGAGTAAGCAATGATTCAATGAGTGTATGATTATCGCAGCAACAGATTTTCTTAGTATACTCCTGCTTGCGGGAAAATTCCATAATTTAGCAAGTAAAAATGTTTATTTTAGCATAAGTCTAGAACCGTATTAAATATGAGACATTATTATTTGATAATTTTCTGATTTTTATCAATTTGCTTATGTAAATTTTTCTTTGATAAATTGTATTGTTTAACAGTGTCAAAAAAGGAAAATATTGGAATTGGATTTTTCAATATTTGAGATTATAAATAAAGAATACTCACGTGTACTGGCCAAGCTCATCCTGGGCGTGGAACTGGGACTTGACTGGGGCGGCCAGGACGGGAACGGGGGCGGCGACCGGATGGACGGGGGCGGCGTAGTAGGCGAGGGGGACGGAGGGGTAGGCATGGGCCGACAAAGCCATCAGGCTGGCAATCAACATCTGCAACAAAAACAGCAAACAATACAAGTTAGTAATATTTATGAATAAAATTGATCAAACTAAATTGATGATTTCTTATAAAATAGAAAATTTATAGAATAGAATCTTGATTAGAATTCATTGTTTTTACTAAAGAACTACACTTAAGCAAAAAGTAAAAAATCAAATTATATAAACACACAGGAGAATAGCAATTGGGGTATAGCTTACTTCCAAAAATAGGCGGTTTCGTCTGTCTGATGTACGTGATGTAACAAACTAATAGCAGATGTAACGGATTTATTGTCTCTTATAACCTCAAAAATCTAAGCATAGATGTATGGCAATTCCAATATTATTGGCAACATGAGCTGTTAGAGCTCACAAGGCGTAGTAAAACCACTACTTAGGTGTCAGCTAAAGCTTTTTCATAATAAGATTTTAACTGATTTTTTAGTCAATAAAGAAACAGCAAAAACTATGTTCTCTACAAATTATTATTAGAGCTGTTCAAAGGTGGAGTAAACATAATATTGAAAAAAAGGATTTGATTGAAACTATTGAGCTATTTTACCAAAATACACTCCTGACACTATTTTAAAGTAGAGTGTGAAACTCTTAAGCAATTAAAATAATAAGAGTATAATAAGTAATAAATACATTGCTAAAATTAATGAATTGCGATAATTCATCAAATCAAATTGGTAGTCAAGGGAATAAATTGAATTTTCTATTTAGTTCTTTGTTTTCTAAAGTACATAGTAGGTCTAGATGAACTTGAAATAGGGGCTTCAATTTGATACTATATCAAACTCATGGATATTTCATTGCAGATAATAAAGATATGCAGAGAGAATGAAGATAATACAAGAAGAAAGTTGACAGAAATTGGTAATAATTGGAAAATTAAAACCAAGAAAGGTTTGTCAGTAGGTTTACAGTGGCCTATTGGTACCTGGGTGAATAGATGAGTATTTCATTGTGATTGTGCTAATTTAATAATCTGTACTACAACGTCAAAAAATAACAACAACATTCATTAATCTAATTCAGTTAAATGTCTTATTCGACCTATATTATAACTAATATAATAGGATTAGCAAATACAGTCAAATTTTAAAATTCAATTCAATTGAACTAGCAAATACAGTATAGTTGAATAAAATGATACAACAAAAAAATAATCATATATTGATAAATTTTTAATGTTGATGTTATTTTTTATAGATCCTACATCACCAATATTCTAGTAAATATCTAGTTATCAATTGCTTTATTACAATATAAGTTTTATGAAATTGATTCATTTGTTAATCCAATTATGGAAGAAGTCAAGTTACTGTACTGGACTCTGCATTAACGAACAGTTATGAATACCGTACATTATAATAATATAATAATATTAAAATATTCCAGCTTAGTTTGGATTTTTGTTCTAGCCTACTACCGGTAGTAATAGCCTATTATTATCAATTCATTTTGAATATGCATCTATGATATAAATGCATCATATGTGTGAAATAATCAAAATTGGAGTCAAGTATGCTGCAATAATGAACAAAATATTTTTTTTTTATAAATTCCAGACAGTTACTCATAATATAACTTCTTTCGCTTTCCTTCTCACCATTGTTATAGTCTGTCCAAGCGAAGAAGACCCTCTGGTAAGATTAGAAAATGACTCCAGCTCGTTCAATATTGCTCCAAGAATCATTGATTTGGCCATAATTAAGGCCAAATTGGCGATAATTTAGGCCAGCTTAATTGTAGGAAACATTCTGATCTACAATTTGAAATCAAATTGATAATTTTTGAACCAATATTGACCGAGCTGGAGTCATTTTCTCATCTTGCCAGAGGGTCTTCTTTGCTTGGACAGACTATGGGTACTGCGAAAAATGGTCGGAGACAGACTGGTTTTACGTCTTCATTATTCAACAAGTTTCTAAAAACAATGCTTGGAGGGAACAAACAAAAGCGAACAAAATAATGCAGTCCTCAACAGGTTCAGTAGCAACGAGATGTTGGGAGCAAGTATGATAAAAATTGTAAAATATAAGGAAAAAACGGGTAGTCAAATTAATGCAGTTGCCTTGGACTTGGCAAATCTAGATCTAGAACGACAGACAGCAGCATGTGCCCAGAAGGCACAAACAAGGTGCATGAGCAACATTGACATCATCATCGTCGTCATCATCATCATCATCATCATCATCATCATCATCATCATTATCATCATCAACAAGGGACAATGTCACTTTCAAACATAAACATCTTCATCGTTATCAGCGTCAAACAAAAAAATTATAATTATAATTATTTATCATTACAATTTATTGGTATGATCTTTTTTCCATTATTTTTATTCTTCGGCAATCTCATCCATCAATAAAATTCAAATTTAAAATAACAAATTTTGCTTCACAGATTAGTGGGAGATCAAGAAAGAAGCGAAGAAAATATCTAAGAAAATTCATTTATAAGACCTCTATAACACACTATTTTGAAGTCATCTTTCATACTAGGCCTACTTGCTGGAGCTGAACGCATAATGATAATAATTATGTCCTATAACAGATGCAAAATAATTTGCCTGTTGACGACTGTTTGTTTCCTCAGCTCTGCAGGACAGTCTGAAAGCGGTATATGGTTTATCTGAAGTCGCTCTCGATTCTATAAACTTTTATAGATCGCTTTCTAACTGTCCTGACGGAGGTTGGTATCATCATCATCATCATCATCATCATCATCATAAATGGTGTCAAATTCCCATAAACGTTATCAAATTCTCATAACTATTATGATAATATCCTCATCGTCTTCATTATTGATCACATTAATCATCATCATCATCATCATCATCATCATCATCATCATCATCATCATCATCATCATTATCATCATCATCATCATCATCATCATCATCATCATCATCATCATCATTATCATCATAAATAGTATCAAATTCCCATAAACGTCATCAAATTCTCATAACTATTATGATAATATCCTCATAATTAATTACATCAATCATCATCATCATCAGCATCATCATCATCATCATCATCATCATCATCATTATCATCATCATCATCATTAATCACATTAATCATCATCATCATCATCATCATCATCATCACCATCATCATCATCATCATCATCATCATCATCATCATCATCATCATCGTCATCATCATCATCGTCATCATCAACAACAACAACAACAACAACAACAACAACAACATCATCATCATCATGATCATCATCGTGATGATGATCACGAAGAACATGAACATTGTTATCCTAATAATCTTGGAACAACAACAACAACAACGTAAGCATAATAATCATCATTTAAGTGAAACATTAATCAGAAGTGCGTCAAGTTTCCCGTTCGACTCTACCTAGTAGTCGCGGTGCCTGAGAAGACACGTCGTCAACATGAAAAGAGTATTGTAACAGCGTGTCTTCTCGGCTTGCGCGAACCACAGCCGATCAGCGGTCATCTAAAGGTCAAGCTGCCGGTGTCTGGCACTGTTAAGGTTAAGGTAGCGCCCGTCAAGGTCAGCCGGATCCGCCCTTCATCAATCCACTGCTCTGCTTCCTTTGGTGATGCAACAAGAGGAACAATAAAACCGAGAAAAGAAAGAGAAAAACCACCAGCAGCCTCCAGCCCAGTCCGCCACTCCCAGGGCGTGGTTTTCGCGCGTAAACCCACCGCCCTTGGCGCCAAAATCACTCGGCTGTCACTCGCCAATCACGTGACCACACTGGATTCAATTACTGAAACTATAAATATCAGGACTATTCGAAACTGTTGGTCTGTAATTGAATCTCATCGAATAACGGTCGAAAGTCGAATATCGGTTTGCCTCTCAATCAAGCTCTAACTTTGCTTCTTTCAAGTTAGGTTGTCGTCACACTAAAATCAATATTTTACAATGAATACTATATTATTCAGACTAAGGGTTCGTTCAGAGTGCATTAGCCTAATCTGTTATAGATGTGGTATAGTCTGTCCAAGCAAAGAAAATATTCTGGCAAGATTAATTAATTAATCAATTAATTGACTCCAGTTCGGTGAATATTGGTTAAAAAATGGTAGATTTGGTCTCAAATTGTAGATCAGAGTTTTTCCTACAATATATTTGAGACCAAATTCATAATTTTTGAGACATTATTGACCAAACTGGCGTCATTTACTCATCTTGCCAGAATGTCTTCTTTGCTTGGACATACTATACTGACACTCTGTCATCACTAACACCCTCCCACCCAATAGAAACATCGTTTTCAGATTCAGATTCGGAATCGGCCTGCACTCTGGTCGATATACAGATGCACGTTATACTTAGACACTTTTTAGGCCTATTTAGCAACTGCGGTGCACGGTCACTATAGATTCAATCTGCCAAACGGTTGGTCTATTGCATCTCAAATAGCGGTAGATTAACGTATTCCTTCGTAAATATCGACTTTCGCTTTTTTTAATTTGGTCGTCGTAATACTAACTGGATTCAATTTCTAATACTATATTGAGACTAATCATTATTAGTGCACGTACCTTCTACTGTACATCATTAATCCACCTGTTTCATGGGCACGAGCCGCCAGTGTTATCATATTCATATAATCGATAATCATATTCTGATATTCATAATAATGGTCGGTAATAGGCCTAATCGTATTCTGTATGTTGTGTATATATATTATAGCCACTAAAGATACAAATTAGGCCTATAGTTGTATTGCATATTGTCTTTTGCAGCTGAACTGTTTCTAAATTCAAAACTGATTCATTCACCAGTCGCAACTTTTGTTTTCTTTCAAATTCAGGGACTGTTGATCTGTAATTGAACAAAAAATTGGAAAAATAACCACAGATTACTGTTGTCTGCTTTTGTTGAACTTGAATATCAAATAACGGCCCAATATCAGCTTCCATCGCAAATCTCAACTTTTGCTCTCTTTCAAATTCAGGCTGGAGGTTACTGATCTTGGGAGAGAACGAGTGGGATTCCTTCGAAGGCCATCAGGCCGGTTATAATCGCACCCATTATGTAACGGAGATTATCATAAATATGTTGGGCTGTTGATGATCTAAAAATATCATGTAGATCAGGATGATTTGTCCTTGTGAAGGTTGTAGAAGTTGAACCATTAATGAGAGACTATGTTGACCATCAACAAAATAATCATATCTAGTCTATCTTGTAGTCTAATCAGATAATTTGATAGAAAAAAATTGTTCACAAACAATAATCATTGCTTATTAATCCCGTAGCAGTCCAACTAGAGTATTAGTTTCAATCATTACTTGACTCAAATGGAAAACATTATAATAAATAATAAGATCGTGGCTTGATCCAATCTCAGTTCAATTTATACTTGGTTTGAACGGAGATGAAGCATAACTGCATATGGACCTAATAATTTCCTTCCCATTGATAGTAATTTAACTGAATTATGAACATTAGTGCTTGGATATATTCATAGTTTTCAATAGATTAAAAAATATTTCACTATAATATTGTTGATATCCGAAAAATTTGATACCAGGAAGATTTTTGTACGTTGTACTTTAATTTGAATTGATAGCTGAACTATAAGAGATGCGGTGTATAAATGAATATTCCACTTTCATACCTCAATATCTTGCTCGATTGTTCAAGAAATATTGTTATTATTTGAAGTACAGTGATAAACGCTTTTTTAAAGACTCTAAGAACAGCTTTACCATGGAAGGTACTGCTTATGAATCTATATATTGGCTGTTGGAAGAACTTGATGAATCAATGAGAGTATGATAAAAGTACCAATAAGATTGTTATCCATATTTTTTACTCTAATTTCAAGTAAAATGTACAATTGTACATGCATACAATAAGAAGGGACTGTATTCATAATACAAGCAACAATGTCCCAATGTAGGTAGCCTACTATTTTCTTAGTTTAATTGAAAGTTAAAAAATTCATTGATCAGATGAAGATAAACCTTCAGAAGTAGTACGTAGTATAGGGAAATATTGAAATGAAGTACTCGAATCTGTTGAGTGATTTTTGTGTAAAATTGTTCAATATTGCAATGTTATAAATGCAATTTATAACTATTCTAGAAAGAAGATATTGAAAAAAGTCTACCACAAAATTAATGGTTGTGAAGCTCAAGAGGAATATTGTCAGTAAGTCAGTATTAAGGAAATGACAATACACTGAATACAGGTTGCAATACATTGCAGAGTCGAATTTTTGCACTTGAAAAATAAATGTTTACAATTAGAGCAATAATTTAGATTTATTACAGTACTTGTCATAAAAAACTCGACAATCAAGATTACCAATGAATGGAAATTAATTAATAAGAGTTAATAAATAAAGTAATAATAATTGAGATGTGTCATCTACAAAGTACCTTAGTTCAAAATTATTCGAAAATATAGAACCTTTGAATGAAAATATACTTTTTAATGACAGCCCGATAATAATTATGACTATGGTATTTTTTATTAGTTAGACCGATTTCCAATAGGCTACTCTTCAATATTGACTCTTACTGAAATATTAATTCAATCACTCGTTTTCATAACGGAGCAAAAAAAAAATCAAACAAGTAAATCTATTAAACAATAAATCATCAAACAAGGAATCCATCTATTGGATAATAAATCATTCCTTCTCAAGATATTCTTCAACAAACGTGTAATGTCAAGCTCTTGAATGAAATATTTCTGAGATTCTGCAGCATGATAATTTAGTGAACAATGTTCGAAAAATTAATAAAAAATTGATAATATTTTCACCATATTTCTTGAATTTCACAATTTTGGAGATTAACAAAAGTCAAATAACAAATAACAATCAAACTTGGAATAACAATAATAGTTTATGAATTAACCATGGTGTATGAATTTATGTGTGTGTGCGTTTTTTTGCATGCGGTGTGTGTGTCTTCTTCCTGTATGAGTGTGGATGGATGAGTGGAGTGTTAGTTATTATTTTGCCTCATATCTTTTTTATATTGGTAACTACAAGTACCTATATTATTTTTGTAATACGAACTCACGACTCACAAACAAACCTAATGGTTAATGTGAGCGTTGTTTCTTATTTTGTGAACTTATTTATAGGCTATATTTTTTCATCTTTTATGCTATGTATTATATGCCTTTTTTGTTACTCTACAGAAACAAATAAAATTCAATTCACCATGAATTGAAAGGAAATTTTGAATAGGAGTGGTGTCGATTAAAATAAGAGAGGGTTGAGAAGTGGATGGTTTGATAGCTGAAATATCAACTTTGTCAGTAGGGAATGGGAAATCATACTGTCATAGGGAGATTGTTCAGAGTAGCTTCTAAATTTCTTTCTGGAAAACGCTATTAGGCTCACTATAATTATTCATGTCCAAAGGCTAAACGCAAAAAAGCAATACTGTTAAATAATAATTTTTTATTTTTAATGTTTCTCTTTTAAAACTACTACTTTATAAAGTAGACTTGTCTGCAATATTCAGTAGCCTTACTACTTAAATAGTGTGCTAGATCGTTATGAATGGATGTTTTTCACTCAAGGTTATAACCTGGACGCCTCTTCCCAATAGGCTACTACTTTCTTTAGAGGCGCTTACGTATAACTTACATGAGCGTGCCTCAGAAAATCTTTCCATTTCATTATTTTATTCTGAGAGTGATAGTCACATTGGCCACATAATTTATCAAGTTCCAATCAACAACCGAGAGAGAAAACATAATTCAAATAAATAAATAATGAATTAAATGATGAGAGTTGAGCTCATTCAACCTATTTCTTCAATTCAATTACAGACTTTTGATGATTCTCTTAAGAAGAAAGCAATTAACAGATACTCAACTGTGTTTCAATGTATAAAACTATCAATGAATATGAAATGAGTATACTAATGAAATAATCTATAGAAACTCTTCACGAATGTTTATACAATTATTGCAACCAAGTATCAATAACAAATTCTATTAAAATCCAAACCCATTCAGCTATAGTCTGTCCAAGCAAAGAAGACCCTCTGGCAAGATGGGGAAATTACTCAAGCTACGTCAATATTTTGGTTCAAAAATTATCAATTTGATTTCAAAGTGTAGGAAACAGTTTGATCTCAAATTGTAAGAAATATTTGATCCACTATTAAGACCACATTTATAATTCTTGAACAAATATTTACCAAGCTGGAGTCATTTTCCCATCTGACCAGAGGGTATGTTGCTTGGACAGGCTATACTCATGAATGAAATCATTGACTGTGCAATCATACCAATTTTATTAATTTCTTTTAAGAAAAATAATTGATTGTAACAATATTAATTTTCTTTAAGAGACATTATCAATTTTAAGAGATAATAGAAACAGAAATTCCTTTCCAAGAACTTATTTTAAGATAACTCACATCATCTCATTAATTATCATCAAAAAATATTGAATTTTAGAAGTAATTGTTGATGAAAACTGGATTTTTCTTGAAGGAACCTCAACAAGTGTACTACTCACTGTGTACTGCATGATGATACTTCTAGCAGCTAGGATGCGCTACTTCTGCCGTTGAAGAACTCACAACCCACCAAAAGAGTCACTTATTGCGACCGGTGACGAGTGTCTTCCTATTTATAGCCAGAACTGGCTGCAGAACCACCCTTTCCAGCTGCCTCTTCAGCGGCAAGGTCAACAAGCAGGCCAAAAAATCTCCACACACAGAGAGACGCCCACCACTCGTCTTTCAACTAATAAATTTAGATTTGCATGAGGTGTCCAAAAGAGCAGCGCGTAAAGATCAGGGGTGTGGCGCATGGATCAGAGTTAGGCGCCCTGAAGGGGTCGATGACCTTTTAGACGCGACGCGACGCGTTTCGGACGCGCGTCAACCTTTAGACGCACAGCGGAGTGACTGTCAAGGTCGCGGTAGGTTGGAAATGGCGGTCGTCGTTTCCGCAGAAAGCGAGAGTGGGCAACTTTGATGAGACGAGTGGAAGAAATTGGTAAAGTTTAGAAGAAGTTGTTGAAGTTTTGAACAAGTCATGAAAGTGTGATAAGAGTGAGAGTGGCAATTTGGATAGAAAACTGAAAGAAATTGATAAAGTTTAGAAGACGATAAATAATTAAAATATGGATTTAACCGTCGATAGTTAGTTGTCATAACTATTACAGTATTACCTTCATTACTACACCTACTAAAAAAGGAGTAACCTAACAACTAGTGATAGAGTAGGCCCACTGGTATGCTCTGTTGTCGAATCATTTTGAATTTTGTATAGCCTAGTACCTATGCTAGAAAGTACAGACTAACTAAAAAAAAACTATAGTACAATAAATTGATTTGGACTTTTACCAATTAAATTGGACCCCTACGCTGAGAAGAAGAAGAAGAAGAAGAAGAAGAAGAAGAAGAAGAAGAAGAAGAAGAAGAAGAAGAAGAAGAAGAAGAAGAAATTGGTTGAGAGTTGAGGAACAGTTTTGGGCGTTATGCCTGTTGTACTCACCTTTCACCTTTGTATTGAATTGATTGGTTAAATGAATATAATTATGATTAATATCAATCAATGTATGGTCATTGAATGTGAAGCCTCCGTAACAGTATGCTGAGACAATATCTCCGCCACCAGCCATTATACTTTAAATTTGCCAAATTTCTACATTCTAATGTGGGATCACAGGCAAACTTTGACTTATTCACTAATTTCTTCAACTTCTTTTGATGTAAGTTTTCATTATAAAGTTTCTTTTTTATTTCAAATTCTCGGCAAATAACCAACCATTTAAAATCTTGAAGCTCAGTATTACCAAACCCGCTTTATAATGTTAAATACCAGCACGAAACAATTGTCGCACCAAAAACGAGAATAATTTCACTTTTAAGTTTTTATTCTCTTCTAATTAATTTATCGGTGAAAAAAGATGGAGGAACAACAATAAATACAACTTTATTAACATTAAAATTTAATTCTAATCTTGATTTTGATTTGAAAGTTTGATATTATGGAACTTAACCTGGCAAACACAAATTGTTCATAATATTTGATTTTTACATAACCTGAAAATTTTTGACTACGTTATACAGTTAAGTTGTTTTCAAAATAATGTAGATTTGGAAACATACTTTGAATGATTGCTCAACAATAAATTCGAGAAAGAAGAATTATCAATCCTTTCTAGGATTGCAATAGCTTTCTATCAATCACTAATTTATTGTTCAAATCATGCAATCATATGATTGAAACACAACAACGAAATTAATCATATTATAAATGCGATTGGTCAAAATCCTTGTTCCTCTCACACCTAATTGACTGATATGGCTGAAAATTAAATGGCGGATCAGCTAAAATTTACTGTTGAAAATAACATACAGTATTAATTATTAAAAGTTCAAATCCATTGAAATTTAAAACAGAAAACGGAAATTATCAAATTATTCAACCCTTCTATAATCAGCTGATTTGATTATTGAGAATAATCCATTGATTATTAAAAAATCAAATTCATTGAAATTTGCAGGTAAAAACAACCATTATCAAATGGTTGGGACTCACAGAATATTGTTGGTACAACAACACTAATATAGAAAAAACTCTTGAAACACATATTTCCAAACAGACAATTCTAATCATTTCCTTGTATTCCAACCATTAGAGGGGGAGGATTGCCATATATACCAGATGATGAATTATGATGTTTCACATATGATTATTCAAGTTGATATAATTTAATATTAATTTTGTTAATAACAGTTTAGTTGGTAATTGGAAATCAATACATAATGTTTACTCCAGAGAACGCATTTTCAATTATTATTCATAGTTAACATATTATAACATTGGTCATTTCGAGAGCATGATGAATTGACATAGGAAACGGCTAAGCTGCTCATCATAAAATCACTGAAAATTGATTTATTGTCATATTCAATAGAATTATTATTCTCTTGAATGTTCAATACTTGCTTCGGCTTTATTGCAATACTTTGCAATAAAGTTGAAGATTATTTTCTAAAACTATGAAATTTCATCTTCCTAGTCCGAATACATTCCAATTGCAGTTTCATAACTGTAATCCAAGTTAGTTGAAAAAATCATTAGAAAATTCTGTTCATCCAAAATAATGACTTTGCTAAACCAAGTCAGTCCAATATGACAGTTTATTATTTTGATTTGGTGATCTGTGATTTTAAATTGCGTTCAGTTGAAAGAACATAAAACTGTACCAGAATCACGATCTTGTTTCAATATTGAATTTCTATTTCTTGTAGTTTGTAAGACAGGGGAAACGTTTCTTGAATACTTATTTTTCGAAAGACACGGTTTCGAGAAGATGTTCTCAGAATAATGTCAACGTCAGTTTTAAGATGAAGAGTGAGTCATGTTCAAGCTCGGCTTCAAGGAGCAAACGGTTTTAGTATTCAGGCGGTAGAAATTCCACTTACAAAGAAAAACAAGCTGTATAAAATCATCAAGACTTGCTTCTGAAATAGGGATTCCATTTTTCGAGTTCATGACAAGTTATAAATTACGGTTCTGCATACAATAAATGAACAGAAATTTTTATCAATATAATTATTTTAGCGATGCATTTACATGAAGAGATCAAATTCAAATTCAAATTCAAATTTTTTTATTTCCTCATAATTCATAATACAAAACACATTGAAAAATGATTACAAATAAAGTAAAAGGAACCCCCCTAAAAAGACTACCCGTCTGTGAATAGGGGGGGAGTTCTGTATTTTCGTGAATTATACAATGTATAATTCGAATAATAATATAGCCTAATATAATAAATTATACTTAGGCTACAAGATAATTGTCTTAAAATTAAAGTAGAATAAAATTAATGTGTATATACGTATAATTTACTCTATTTGAAATAAATATAAATTGTAACTCATTATTTACTTGCATTTAAATAAAAGCTATTTATTTTCCATTTTTGAAATTCTGAGACTTTCTACATCCCGGGAGGAGCTGAGCCGATCAGGCCCCAGAGGCGATTCACACATCAGGAGTTTATATAGCAGGATTTTATATTAATAAGCAGGCAATTTTACAGATGTAAGTTTATGAAAGGATAGAATAAAAAAGAAAATTTGTATTAACAGAAAAGAGATCGGATGGGTACAATAATGCCAATTAATGTATATATTCCGAATGAAGTAGTCTCTCCGACATGTCCCAGCCCAATACAAAGAGCCACCTTGTCAACCATCGCTTTAAGGTCACATCTTTGAAACTATCCATACCCTCCCTAATTTCAACTGGTAGGTTTCTACAAATGATTTGAGCTTGGTAGAAGGGCGTTCTTAATTCAATTCCATGGGCCACTTGAGGTGTACCATAACCGTAATTGGTTCTATGACGTGTATGGTAATAGTGGTGAATTTCAGTCAGAATATCTGTTTTATATTTTTTGAGAAAAAGCAATAATGTTTTGATATACAACTGTCGGATATTCAGAACCGGAAATTCCCTGAAAAGAAGAGTTGTTGGGTATCTGTGATCCTTCTTTAAAATTGTTTTTATAATTTGCCTCTGCGTAACAGCTAGTGGCTCCAGAGTGGTAGAATGGAGTCCTCCCCAAATTATTATGCCATACTGCATGATTGATTGTACGTAGGCATAGTACACAGTCATTGCGTGCTTCTTACTTAGAACCTGACTAAGTTGTGAGAAGGCATACAAAAGTCTTCTGAGGCGGTTTTTTACCAACTGAATGTGTGGTCCCCAACTCAGGCTGTAGTCTATTGTAATCCCCAGATATCTGTAGTGGTTGACTCTTTCTAGACAGTCACAATTACAGGTGTTGGATGTTACGTCACCACATGAGTGCAGTTTCAAAAGTCTAGTTCCAGGGTCTTGGTGATTCCAGGTTACTATGGGCATGAATTTAGTCTTTTTGGTGTTGACTGTTAGATTATTATGGTCAAACCAGTTTTTTATTTTAGATAAATCATTTGCTGCATTGTCATATGCCTCATCCCAATTCCTACCTGAGGATACCACTGCAGTGTCATCAGCAAATAAGAATAATTTACTGTTGACATTTAGCAGTGATATATTGTTTATGTAAATTAGGAATAGAACAGGCCCCAGCGTGCTGCCCTGAACCACCCCAAAATCAACTTTTTCTAAATCACTCATCACATTATTAATTTGAACAAATTGTTCTCTATTTTGGAAGTAGCTTTTGAACCATTGCAGGGCTATATGTTTGATACCCATCATCTCCATTTTAATTAACAATTTTTCCCTATCAACTGCATCAAAAGCTTTTGCAAGGTCCATATAGGTTATGAGTTGCTTATTTTTCAATTTTATATTGTCAGTAATGAATTTAGATAGGTCAAATAAAGCATTGGAAGAATTTTTCGATTTTTGGAATCCATATTGTGAGGCAGTTAAGAGTTTATTTTGAGTTAAATATTGCATGAGCTGATTCTTAACGCATTTTTCAATTAATTTTGATGTTATAGCAAGTAGTGAAATAGGTCTATAATTGGTGAAGTCATTTTTTGGACCGGATTTATGGATAGGAATTATTTTAGAAACTTTAAGTATATCTGGAAATTTCCTGACAGAATACTCAAGTTGATAATGTGCTGAATAGGAGATAATAGTATGTGAGCATTTTCTTTAATGATTCTAGCAGGTATTCGGTCATAGCCTGGGGCACTATTTCCTTTCATACTGGCTATCACTTGCTTGAGCTCATCTCGCGAAACCTGTTGGAACTTGAACACTGATCCAACGGCATGGTCAGTATCTACGACTTCTGGCTCTCCATGTGTGGTCAATGAGTCAGCTAAAGTCTTTCCAACAGTAGCAAAATACTTATTAATATTGTTACTTATATTAAGAAAATTTTGTTGCCCAGAATTAGGCCCCACCCCAACAAAAGCTTCGACCGGGAAAGGATGCTTCCTGCTCCGTCCACCTGCTATTTCGCCCACCACAGACCAAAATATTCTAGGGTTATTTGCTGCTTCATCTATTTTATTTTTATAATAATTGTGTTTTGCTTGTTTTATTAATGAGTGAAGAGTGTTCCGGTATTGTTTAAATTCATTTTTTAGTGTTATATTGAACGGTTGCCTGTTTAACTTCCTTTTGAGTTTATCGCGGTGCCTGATCGAGTTAATTAGGCCTATACTTATCCAATGATGCTCATCTAATAAGCATCAAATATCTAAAATCAAGTAAAGAAATTCACTCGTAGCCTATTTGAAAAATTGAAGATATGGTTGATTCAGAAAACTATTTACTTATGCATTCACTCCACACTCCTCAGTAGCTCTCGAAATGAAAACGCCTTCAATAATTTGTGATACTATCCAAATGCATGCAAGTGTTGATGTATGCCGTAGATAAAAACAGAAACGCCTTTCTTAGAAATGAAACTGTTGCTGTCATTAGAATGTTCTGATTACCATTTTCATTTTCGGTTGATTTTCTTACATCGTTTATCTTGAAAAATGTGTAATAACCTTGATTCTCTGTATAATCTGCTACAGTGACTTGATAAAAAGACAGTGTGGCCATTGGACCTATTTTTTCCCGCGGCCGCCATGATGATTCCAGCTCGTTTGAATCTTGTAATGGAGACAATAAGTGAAATCACTCATTCATATTTAATAAAGCATTACTTCTTCAATACAAACGTTGTTACTATTTCTACTAATAATTTTATAATTAAAAAAAATTGTTTTGGACCTTAAAGCAGGGATGGAGCATAATATAAGTCTAATGAGGGGATGCCTTTCATAACCTAAAAGGTTCCCGTGCAGTAGGTAATGACATTTTAATGCTTACGATTAGCAGATATAAGTGAAATCCGCTCAAGTTGATGTGAATTATATAATATCATTTTCATAATTATCGAAACATAGTAAATATTGGCATTGGTAGGCTACTCCTTAATATTTTTATCAACAATTTTTGTTCAGTTGACATCTACCCTACCTCAGTAGGCTAATCTCAAAAAGTCAAGTTATGGTATCACTAAATTTTCAATTAGACATGTCATTTTAATATCCGATATTTCATACAAAAATGATATATTTCACGTACAATAGATGGGATAACAATTATAGTTGAGAACCAAAAAGACTGAACAAAATAGAATCATGATCAAAATCCTAAAATGGTCCGCAGCCATAACCTTCTATCATTCTGAGAAATGATAGATGGTTATTCCGCAGCCTACTCCTACAATTTTATGTGAAATATAGTGAAATGAAATAGGTCTTATAGTTTTATACCTTAGTGTTAGGTACGGAACCAAATATAATTGTAGGCTATAGAATTGTAACAATCTAATATGGATTAAGATTATACCATACATCATATTTTTCCCGGACATGTCTGGTTTATTGGTCATTTGAAAACGTCTGGGCGGATTTTTTAGAAATCCCTTATTTGTCCGGGGTTTTCACGGAAATGGGCAACAAACATATAATATAGTAAATCATAATGGTACGGTAGCCATAAAATAAAGAAAATAGTAAATCATACTTTTTTACTGATTTATCATAATCATAGAGATTCAAGTCGTCAGAGTTGTTGTGTCAATCCTAAGGTATTGTATTTTTTATCAATAGGCCTATTAATAGCACTTTTAAATTTATAATTTACCTATCTACCGCATCTATAGTTTGTTCTCAAATTAATGATACATAATAAGATTTTTGGTATATTTTTGTATCAATTGTCAATACGGTAGCCTAAACTTATAAATAATGAAGATTTTCAAAATATGATTATTTTATCCTTTCATTGATACCTGTTGTCAGGCATAACATACAACAAACATGCCTGGATATGTTCAGAAAAACTACAGAACATGAAAAATAATTAAGTTACCTACATTAATTTAGTAGCTCACAAGTTCCAATGTGAAAATAAAGCCTGCATGGGTAGACCATTTTAATTATTATTTTTAATAAATCTGTTCATTATTCTGAATCAATCACATCATGATAATTATGAGAACTTATAGTTTTATACCTTAGTGTTAGGTACGGAACCAAATATAATTGTAGGCTATAGAATTGTAACAATCTAATATGGATTAAGATTATACCATACATCATATTTTTTTTTAATTTTAATTATTATTGTATTAATTATTGTATTTAATTATTATTATTGCATTTTAATTATTATTTTTAATAAATCTGTTCATTATTCTGAATCAATCACATCATGATAATTATGAGAACCTTCTCATAAGATAAGTTTAAGATTCAATACTCAAGCGCTCTCTCTCTCTCTCTCTCTCTCTCTCTCTCTCTAATATATCTAGGGTGTTGGGTCAAAAGCATATATAAGTCAAAAAACCTGATTTTTCAAGAGGCGAAAAAACTGATTAATTTTACTATTAATTGAAATTGTCAATGTTTCAAGTGCTTGTTCAATTGTTTTCCTCACAAGAAAACAATTTATTTATTGGTTGAATAATAATTCCTTTCATTTTATAAATTAGATGACTTATATTATTAAGACCATTCAAATATAATGACTTATAGGCCTACTATTCTAATGACTTGATGTACCCAACCACTAATTCCTGTAAATCAGCTAGAATCAGTTGAAATATGATATTCATAAGTTTCAATATCATTCTACTACTACTCCCTCTATTATATATAACAATATCCTACCAAATTGTGATAATGAAGTAACTTAAATAGTAGGAATTTGAAAAATCATAATCACTAGCAATAAAAACTGTGAACTATGCACTAAGAATTTAGAAATAAGAGAAAGATTTTGTTTGGAATTTCTAATTATGACTTCAAAAGAATTAATTCTTGAGGTATCAAATTCCACATCTTGCCCTCAAAAGAATTAATTCTTGAGGTATCAAATTCCACATCTTGAAAGTAGATGACTTTACCGTATTAACAAGCAACTTGAACTAACAAGAATGTGGTAAAATTACAGAACATACAACTCAAGTTACTAATAATAAAATATGAATAATTACTCATAATAAAAATTATTATACTATAAGATACACATTTTCAAGTGATAATTTATTCAACAATGGAATTTAAATGGGAGAATATTGAGAACTAATTTTGAAGACTTGAATATTATTCAATATTAAACCTCCTTTCATTTTTACTAATAATTTCTTATAAAATAACACTTTTATTCGGTTGGATAATTCTCAACTTAGCTATCTTTGATTGACCCCATCTTATGTATTTTCTTCATTACTTTTCAATCATCATCAGAACCATCTTAAACAAAAAACCAGATAAAATCAAGTAGTAGTTTTATATAATTACATAATTTTAGTCTCTCTAGTACAAAAAATAGGTTTGGAGCCTAAATTCTCAATGATAACTTTTGACACCTAATTATTCAACTTTTTCACCTCACCAGTGGGTATGGGTATGGTGTCCGGGTTTTTGACCCAAGCAATATGGTAAACCTAATATAGATAGATTCATTTTTAATTGGTATTTAACAATTGTTACTCACAGGTGAATGTCATCATCAATCAAACAATCGCAAAATACTACGATGAGATCAAAATACAACATTGTCTAAGATTCCATGCTTCTCACATATGTATTCTATGTATTCTATGTATTCTCACATATTCAATACATTCTATACATTTTTTAAAAACAATAATTTATTTATTCAAAATAATGATACTGTAATGATAATAAGTATTGAAAAAATATTAAGAATGAAGACAAATAATAATTATTACGACAAAATACTATTTTTTATTTAAATAGGTGTCGGAAAAAGCAACATTTGATTATTATTAGATGCCAACGAACTGGCTGTTGACGAATGCTCATCTCTATCAGGACAGTTGGCGAAAGGTTTGAATAAGGAACTTATCGAGTCGACATTAACATCAGCTAAACCATTTTGTTATTGTAGACTACTTTCAGACTGCCCTCACAGAGCAGAGCATTAATAATGATAATGGTTAAGACAAATTTGCCACTTTTCTGGCTTCTGCTGTTAAATATACCTATTTATTACATATATTTGTAACATTGACATTAGGCCTATATTTGATATAGTTCGAACAACTTGCAGAAGGAAGCACTGAATGGTTTTACGGAACGCCTCTCATATTCGAACATGTCAATGTCAATGTCAAATCCAATTTACTACTCCTACCTATCATATCCACTGTTGCAGTAGGCCCTTTTTTGAGAAGCAATATGTTTGATTGATAAAATTTGTCAAAATACCTTCATGTGAGTTGATGTGTCAGTTACCCGCAAAACAGAAATCTTCCAGAACTTTTTTAAGTATTTGTGAGAAGAAAAAAGATGTTTTTATAGCAAACTGGAAATATGGTTATACAAAAAAAAAAAACAGATTGAGAAAATGTAGAATAATTTATTACATTAACAGCAAAACACAATACTCTTTCATTATAGATTTATATTGAAATACGGTATCGGGTATCACGCTGATCATATTCATATTCATTTGAGTACTAAAATAATACAATTTTAGTGGAAATAAAGAAAGAGGCCATTGCCCAAAACTTCTTAAATTTAGTTTAATGAAAATATAATCAACCTTCTTGGAATATGATGATGCCACAAAAATAAACATAACGTTCTCAGGAAAATCTAATAAAATCTTCGACCATGAGTAGAGTTGTCAAGATCAAAAACTCTAGTCAAGTTTGGATTAATTTAATTAGAAAATAATTCATTGGGAGATGAAAATGTTCATGATTAACTGATTTTTAACTATGATGATCCAGAAGAGGAACCATCTAGATTCATCAGCACATTCCATAAATAGATGTGATAAAATTCAGACCTATGCGTTGCTTGCTACGTAGGTAACACAACAAGGAACTATTCTTTCATACAGGATTAATCAATCACAGGCTGCCAGCTTTGGAAGGAACTTGTAGCTTATCATTCCTCATCAGCTTCTGATGTTCAACATTGAACATGATTGATCTGTTGCGTTCAAGAATCTTTTGAATTTTTAAATCGAATCGAAAGAAAACGAATTGTTTTAAATTTTTTTTGTTATGAGAAATCGAATGATTTTGAAATTAAAACGAATTGGCGAACCCATGTCACAAAATACAATTACATTATTTCTACCTCTGTGAAATATCGTAGTTTTACAACTACGATTTTCTATTATAATGTGAAAGCGGTTAAAATAAGTTGGCTTGAATGATTGAATCGAAATTGAATATAAGTGTTGGAGATTTTTTTAAATGAAAAATAATCACTCATAGTATGAATCATCAAGTATAGTCCGACCAAGCAGAGAAGAGCCTCTGGCAAGATGGAAAAATGACTCCATCTTGGTCAATATTTGTTGAAGAATAATAAACGTGGTCTTAATAGTAGATCAATTAGTTCCCTACAATTTGAGATCAAATTGACAATTTTAAAATCAATATTGACCAAGCTGGAGTCATTTTCCCATCATGCAAGAGGCTCTTCTTTGCTTGGTCAGACTATAGGAATCAAGTAGGAATCATCTAATAGTATGGATTGTACCTACTTGAAATTTGAGAGAAATTTTCCAATATGACATCAGAAAGTATTCATTTAACTACTACCAAAAGGTCCAAAACATTGCAATTTGTTTGTTGTGTGATAAATGAAAACGTGAGATCGACACAGTGTACAGTATTCCAATTTGGGAGCTACAGCAAACTTGCAGTTCCAAATTTGAACTCTGCGTGTTTATATTTGAGCTAAGCTCATTGTTTATATTCTAGTGAATCAATGGCAGCCAATTACAAACTCTTGCATAAAACAAAGTCATTTCAAACTTTAAACACGAAGACAAAGCTTGATTAGTATTTGTTTATAGCAGAGAATATTCACTGCTATATTTCCATTCAATACTCATTCCATTTTTGACCTACTTTCATCACTATTTTCGTCGTGCCAGGGTGTCTTCTTGGCTTGGACGGGCTGTATAGTAGAGTGAATTTGAAACTGGCAACCAGCTGGTAGGCCTAGGCCTTCATGGGCTAATGAGTCAGATATACATACATTTCCATATTTTCGATGAAGTAAAACAAATATCACACGAAACTGGGAGGAAATGCGATGGAAATTGGTTGATTTTCCGATTCTATGAGTACTTGAACGATTCTCGTTCAATACTCTTTTCGTTTTTTTTTGTCTGAACTTTTTTCTTCAGTTTCCCCAATAAAAATTTCTTGTCCCATTGTCGCCTGATACCCATTTTCGTCCTTTTTTTTTAAATGATACTTGTCCATTTTTCGTCTCATTTCCATACAATAATATCGTATCATCAAACTTACACGTAGTTGATCATTCCCAAACGGCAGCTCGAGCCGCGCGACTCCAGCTGTCGCGACTTTATCTGCGCTGCTCGAGCTGCCCGGTTTTAGCTGCAATGTCTAACCATCTAAACTCTATTCGCATAACTATACTATGAATGATCACTTTGTCTAGTGTATAATAAATCAATAAATAGTGGAATTTACCTTTATTTAAGTCATTCTCAAGTGATTTTCACTATTTATTGATTAATTATACAATAGAAGCCCTAATAACTAAGTAAGCATTTATAATATATATTGACTCGCTTCGCTCACCTTCTCCGCCTAACTAGGGGGCTCCGCCCCCTGGACCCCCGACAGTATAGGCAGTGTAAGTGAGTCAAACAGGCTCGCTTCGCTCGCCTGCAAATTCCGTTCAGTAGGGGTTGAAATTCATTGAGCACAGCATTTCTACACCTAATCTGGACCTGATTACCTAATTGAAACATTTTCTGCCAATTTATTCTAGAAAAACTCCGAAAATTCAAAAAATTGTAAAACGCTAATATTAAGCGTAACCTTGGGAAGTATATCGTACATAGTTTGAAACTTGTTTCAATATCTTCCAAATTAATTCATCTATAATCTCGCTGACGACCAATCACAAGCCAGTTTCCGATAAAAACTCCTCCATATGATAAATAATCCTATGATACTAATATTTTTACCAAATTTTTGTAGTTTTTCTAACTTTTTTCTGGCAAGAGGTCGGTATTAGATCATGAATAGTTTGAGTTGTATTTCATCATATTCATTGTATGAAAAATTGAATTAATGAGTAAAATAGGGGAGTCCAAAATCATATTTTCATCTCACTTTGTACAGCATAAAGCTATTGAAGTCTAGTTCTGGCCCAAGTTACACTATAAAAGTGAAACTGAGTATAAATTCTATAAATATATTCTTCAAATAACAACTTGATAGGATCTTACTAGCCTGAATACATGAAAAAAATATTATATTAGCACAAGACCGTCAATAGTTAATCAGCGTGATTTTTTGTGTAGGCCTATGATGCACTATCCATCATTTTCTTGCTAGCAGCCATTTGCTAAGACAGAGTTCACGAAACACTGTCAACCAATAAGAAAAGAGCAGGCGGGGCATGAAGGCGTGTCCAAGTCAAATTTGAAACATCACCCATCAACTGCTTCCATCTAGTGGTTAAGTTTGGAAACTTTTCTAACCGATGTTTTCGGCCATTTTGATCGTAGGCGGAGCTTGGAGGCGTGTACGATGGAAGTCAAAGCAAGTCATCCTTTTGCTACTACCTTCTGCTGGCTGAATTCGGAACTATTTCGAATGTTATTCAAGAAAGTTGGGTAGAGCAGTGAAAATGGCTGAAATCATCAATTTAATTGTCATTGTGTTTCCAATTTTTTGCTAAAACATCTTTATTTCCAGTGAAATGAAATATTTATGATGATACCCAATATTTTTCTGTGAAAAATGTATTATTCCCTTCCTTTTGTGCTTTCAAGCAAACTAATAAAATTAATTAATCATTGATTAAAAATTCAATATTTTAATGATAAAGTACGGTACAATGTGATAGTTTTGCTCAAAGAAGAATCTCCAAGAACCAGAAAATATTATAATAACTTTACTTGTTCAGATCACAGAAAATAATAATTCAGATTCTGTTAACTATGATCGTTCTCAAAATCCGTGTTTTGTGACAACGAACTTTGAAATTGAGAGGAATATTATCGAAACTGTCTTTTGACAAGAAGAACGCTTTATATTAAAGTATGTACAAGAAAAGAAGAAATTCTATCTAGCATGGTGAGAAGATGACTCCAGCTCGGTCAATATTGATTAAAAAATTATAGATTGGATCTCAACTTGTAGAGCAGAATGTTTTCTACAATTTGATATGAAATTTATAATTTTTGAACAAATATTAACCAAGCTGCAGTCATTTTTGCATGTTGTCAGAATGTTTTCTTTGCTTGGACAGACTATAATAGTATAAACTCAGTATATATCTATAGACTAAGTATACATCTATGATAGTAACAACAGCAATAATTATAATTGATACAAGAATTTGATTAAAAGGTACTATAGGTAGGCCTATCGATTGGCTGTGTAAATTGCTGGTGAATGAAATACAAGGGAAAGGGCATAAGAAGAGGAGAGAATAATGATAAGGGACTGGACAGGGGGAGAGAGTGATGAGAAGGAGAGGGGAGATGAGATGAGAAATAGAGGAAAATAAGGAACGGAAGGTCAAAGAGGGAATTAAATGAAGAGAAGAGAAAAAGAAAGAGGATAAAAGGAGGGTGAGAAATGGAAAATCAGGAAGGGAAGATGAGAGAGAATATTTCTTCTTCTTCTTCTTCTTGTTTTTTATTATTATTCTTCTTCTTCTTCTTATTCTTCTTCTTCTTCTTCTTCTTATTATTATTATTATTCTCCTCTTCCCCCTCTCCTACCTCCTCCTCCTCCTCCTCCTCCTCCTCCTCCTCCTCCTCCTCCTCCTCCTCCTTCTTCTTCTTCTTCTTCTTCTTCTTCTTCTTCTTCTTCTTCTTCTTCTTCTTCTTCTTCTTCTTCTTCTTCTTCTTCTTCTTCTTCTTCTTCTTATTATTTTTTCTTCTTCTTCTTCTTCTTCTTCTTCTTCTCCGTCTTATTCTTATTCTTCTCCTCTTCCTCCTCTCCCTCCTCAACTCCACCTTCTTCTACTTCTTCTTCTTCTTCTTCTTCTTCTTCCTCTTCTTCTTCCTCCTCTTCTTCTTCTTCTTCTTTTTCTTCTTCTTCTTCTTACGCAGGTCAATAGAAGAAAATTATCATTGAGATTTGAGTAGAGGAGTGAGTGAAGAACCCAAAGTCAACGCTATACCTGACGAACTCAATAATTCGAATATCGAAGAATTTGTAGGAATTTTTTGCTCTCTAATTCATTTCCCCATCATGAAAGCTCCTGCAAAAAAGTCCAGGTTAAATTGGCATAGTGATCCGAATGTCTCTGAAGGGATAATAACGATAATCCAAAGTAGAAGACAGAAACGAGGTAGTCGAGTTGAAATTGAATTCGATCAGGCTCCTTCGTATCGTGCTGGAATTACTCTTCGTTGTGGAAATGAGAGATTTTTTTGCTAAGGATCAAATTCGAGCTCTGAATTTCTGTCAATTATTGAATAAGGAGGTACTCAAGATATAGGTGAGCTGCTGGAATATAATCAATGGATTTATGGATTTAAATTTAATTAGTCATATCACATGCGATCTAATACTCATTTTCTCTTAGGGCTAATGTATTCGTTAAACTTGGAATAATAATAAAAAAAATTAATAAAAGGGTACTTTGATTTTAATTATTTCAAGTTTTAACACATGTGATCTGTTTGAAGCACACTTATGTTTCCCTTATGTCGAACAAATGTTACTGAAATGTTACCAAACTGTTGGAAATAGTAATTGTTGATCAAATTATAACTACATCATAAATTTCCATATAAGTTTGATGATATTCATTATTGATTATTGATTATTTCACATTAAAAATCATCTTCATGATGCTTGTATCATTGACTAACTACTATATTAGTATAGTCTGTCCAAGCAAAGAAGACCCTCTGGTAAGATAGGAAAATAACTCCAGCTTGGTTAATATTTGTTCAAAAATTATGAATGTGGTCTTAGTAGTAGATCATATTGTTTCCTACAATTTGAGATCAAGTTGATAATTTTTGAACCAATATTGACCGAGCTTGAATCATTTTCTCATCTTGCCAGAGGGTCTTCTTTGCTTGGACAGACTATACATTGTCTTTGCTTGTACGTTATGTCATAATACGAAAACTTATTGCTGATACTTATACTGTATCACAGAGAAGGTCTCTCTACTTTTTCTAATTGCATCTTTCATTCCAATTTTACTGCAACTATAAATTGAAATATATTACTGTTCGAATAAGAGAATGATAAATCCTTCTATATAGTTGACTCTTCACATTCCTCATACAAAATTGTCCTTTCCGAAGTCTAATAAACTATAGTCTGACCAAGCAAAGAAGAGCCTCTGGCATGATGGTAAAATGACTCCAGCTTGGTCAATATTGTTTCAAAAATTAACAATTTGATCTCAAATTGTATGAAACAATTCGATCTACTATTAGGACCACATTCATAATTCTTGAACAAATATTGACCAAGCTGGAGTCATTTTCCCATCTTTCCAGAGGCTCTTCTTTGCTTGGACAGACTATATCAAACTGTCTGTGAAGACTATCTGATCAATTTTTTTCTAACAATCCATTTCTTCATCTATTTTCACCAACAAGCAAACAAACTCGCGCAGGTTCAAGGTTGAATTATATGTTTTCTTGTTTTGCCACTTAATTCACTCTTCACCGCGATTGAACAAGTTGACAAATACAGAATGCTCCAATCCCAATATGGACATATAGCGCCCAACCTGGACCGGCTTCAAATTATTCAAATCACGAAACCTAACAGGTCGTGTGTTTTAATTTCATCAAATTTCAAGCGTACCGCACTCGCGAATCTAAATTTGCATTTCCCTTTGGCTCTCTAACACCTCCCTTCCCCACCTAGCCATTATACAATCATGTACCTCGTCATCAACGTAATTTATTGAGATTGAGTTTTATTGTGTCCAATAAATTATTATAACCTCCAGGGTGATTGGATTGGTGTTGGTTGGAGTTTTATTGAGGTTAGTAAATTCAACTTCAAACGAGCATACAGACCGAGTTTTGGAGTTTTGATCAATTTCCTGTAGTCTTTGTGACGAACAAAATTAATATTCTGTAATAAAAATATTTTTAGATGATCCCAAATCCAAAATTTAGTAGTTGAACGATCATCCATTAGTTATATCAATCAGTTGTATTCAAGAGTTCATCATTATCAACCGACTTGGAAATATGCAGTTATGACTTATGATAACTCTATGCTCTATGCTCTATGCAAGCTCATTATTCAGAATATAATCTTAAGAATTGATAGATATCGTACAAAGAATCCAATTATAAGAAAACAACAACCAATCATTACAATACAAATGATTTATTCATTTATTTATTTATTCAGAGAGAGACAACACACAGAATCATAATCATGATAGGGAAAGAGAAAACAGGCACATGATGAACGAAAAAGAAAAATTATGGATTAGTATGTGAAATGAAATCAAGATTGAGTTCGGAAATGAATATTCAACCATTGTATTACAAGAGAACCACCAATCAATATTATGAATAATAAAGCAGATACTTATTTTTTCTTAGGGTTTCTGTATTTATGAAAACTTCAAAATAATTCAAATCAAAATAGCCTACACTTTCTAAATATCTAAATTGTAATAGACTTCTCGGAATCTGAATTACAGTGATAATAATCAAGAACTTTTACAATGTTTGCTATTGGCGAAACATGGTTATGTTGGCGAGGTGGAATTACTTTTTGGTCTCCCCACCGAATAAAGCCATACGCTAATAATAATAATAATAATAATAATAATAATGATAATAATAATAATAATAATAATAATAATAATAATAATAATAATAATAATAATAATAATAATAATAATAATAGCCTACACCTTTTTGGAATATTTTTATTTTTCACAACATGTTTCGGCGTTCTAGAGCCATATTTACACTTGAAAATGGCTCCAGAACGCCAAAACATGTTGTGAGAAATAAAAATATTTCAAAAAAGTGTACTTTGATTTGAATTATTTTCGAGTTTCAATAAAGCAGATGTATGGAATAGTGGAGGGAAACAGAATTGAAGCGACATAATGATTGATTTCAGAAATAAATTTTCAAAAGAATAATCATTCAAACTTATTAATGGGAACGTAACTGGAATATCTATCACCTAATTTCAACCCTTATTCGTTATAAGTGACCATCCACATGACCCAATTCCCCACATCCCTTTTCAACAAAGCATCCTTGTAGGTTCAAGTTATCCCCAATTATAATCTACTTATCCTATGGCTAGTCATCCATACAATAGAAACCTATTCCTCTAGGGTTCCTGGAATCAGCTGTTCAAGCTCAACATGCAGATATAGACTTTCCAAGCAAAGAAGTCATTCTGACAAGATGGGAAAATTACTCCAGCTTGGTCAATATTGGTTCAAAATCTATCAATTTGGTCTCAAATTGTAGGGAACATTCTGATCTACAATTTGAGACCAAAGTTTGTTATAATTTATAAAATGAACTAGTATTGATCGAGCTGGAGTTATCTTTCCATCATGCCAGAATGCCTTCTTTGCTTGGACAAACTATAATGAGATTTTATCAGCCATTCAAGTGCAGCATTTCCCAGAAGCCCCTCGTATTCCACGACTGACCGCGGATAATCCGCAACATCTGCCGAAATAACTGACACAGGCAGCGAGCTGAAGATTGCATCCATAATAATATAATCCTATTAACCTTCGACTACCTAACATCACAGAGCTCTGAAGTCAACCTGTACAATGCAACAGGGAAAGGAATTCCACCTCGGAATACCGCAGATTCTCCCTTGAAATTACAGCATGCAATGGAGAATATCTCCCCATTGTGTGGATGTATTACAATTACAGTCTCCAGAGTCAAATGCAACTAGGATTATGTTAGCTGGCTGGATGTATTCGGCAATAATCACGTGATTATTCTACTCACGTGAAGACAGTGATTATTTCAATCACGTGGAGGACAATATGGGAGTTGTGTTTTAAGCGCCCTGTTCACGGGGATTATAGTGTCGGCCAGTTGAATATCTGTAGCCAATCACAGCTGTTGTTGTTTGACTCAATGACAAGAGAAAGGCGGCGATTGGCTATATCAAAGACAATGTACTATTATATATTAATAGTACATTGTCTTTGGCTATATATATTCAACTGGCCGACACTACAAGCCCCGTGCACAGTGCGCTTTATATCTTAGAGTATAATAATTCTACAATTGTAGAATTACCTATAAGATTGGTAAAGTTGAAAGAGTTTTCCATTACACAATGATTGATTGTGGGTTGTAGGTGATTGAATACATTCTTGAACCTGGAGGAACTTGTTAGTTATTGTATTTTAATGTAATCTGTTATTACAAGAGAGCCATTGAAAACAACATTTCAATATTATTGTATGTGATATGTACTTCACTCTATGTTTGTGTTTTAAGAACAGTTCAGTCATGGAGATATTGGTGAAAAATTCCCCTTCATCAATATATTATTCTATCAATCTAGATGATTTGGATGGGAATTGTTTAAAAACACAGGGAATTCTATTGTAAAATAATAATCGTATACAATTATTTGAATTTTCTTTGCTAAGCCAATCTTCGCTCGGATTCTAATAGTTGCAATCTGCAACAATTGATTAGAGAGAGAATAATAAAAACAATTCCTCGAGCAAATTTACTAATTCAAAACTGATAAGTTTATAACTTATAAGCAGGAGACATGCAAACTTGAAATATCTTTTAATTCTGTTCTACTTCAATAAATTTGTGATAAAATTTATCACCGACTCGTATACAAGTCAATTGTCATGTCTATCACTGTAAGTTGTTTATCACATTTTCATTTTTCTCTGTCATGTAACCCATGTCCAGAGGTATTTATTAAACATATAAAACTATTATTACAATATGTGAAGTTATACTACTATACTAATACTACTTTTCTAAACTATCATGAAGCATCCCACTATAGAGTCTATGTGTCGGGATGCATTTTGTCTAATATACAATATAAATCAAATATTCTACTTTACTTAGATATTCTTCTAGTGTATATACATATGTATTTTTTAAATTTCGGTTATTTGATGAAAATAAGTATAATGTTAGTACCTTACAAATATATGATACATATATATATATATTTTTTACTATTTCATGATTATTTGGAAATTAATAAAATAAAATTTTAATAAGCTGTATCGAAATATTTGTTGAACATTTTATGATAATAAAAATTATTTAAGTTTATTGACTACTTTTTAAATTAACCAATACATAATAATTGCTCGCTATCATTATTCCCAATGCTAATTAACATGGATTTTGTACTTTTCTTGAACTTTAGGATGCCCATTCCAATTATTTCAGCAGGCAATAAATTGAAGATTTTGCATCCTATGTATAGGGCAGACTTTTGACCAAAAGTTGTGTTCCTTCTAACTATGTACAGGTCTCTATCCCTAGATCTTGTATTGTGTGCATGATCTACGTTGCGTGTTAAATGCGGATTTGTTTTGATGAAAGTGAGAACTGTATATATGTATAGTTGTCGCACACTTAGAACTTTATACTCTTTAAATAACTGCTCGGTTGGGTAAAGTCTGGGTCTATAACAGATTATTTTTAATAAAAGCTTCTGAACTTTTATGAGCGGATCTACATGATTGTGGTATGTACCTCCCCATACAAGTATTCCATACCTAACAATTGATTCAACCAGTGCATAATAAATTGTTCTCAGTTTATGGGCAGGCAAGATCTGACGTAGTTTCACAAATATATAAACAAGTTTCCTTAGTTTAGTGACAATATATGATACATGTTTGTCCCATCGAAAAGGTCATCAACTACTATTCCTAGATATTTAATTTGATCTACTCTATCAATGATAGGACAGTTGCAGGGCAATATAGTCTGTGTGCAATTGTGTAGTTTAAGAGTATCTTGCTGAGGTTTTTGTGCGCTTGTCAGTGAGAAAGCCAAAAATTTAGTTTTTTCAATGTTTAGTGTGAGTAGATTTTTATTCAACCAAAGCATGACTTGACGCATCTGCGACTCTGCCAAATTAAACAAACTGTTCCAATCTTCTTCCTGAAACATTATGGCTGTATCATCAGCAAAGGCTACCATCTCTCCTTTTATATCTAGAGAGCACAATTCATTTGCAAATACTAAATATAGAATAGGTCCCAATACTGTTCCCTGTGGTACTCCATATTCAACAGTTGTTTCTTGGCTGATTTTATCACCAATCTTTACACTTTGTGCTCGTTCATGAAGGTAGGACTTGAACCATTCAAGTACTATACCCCTGATTCCAATACTCTCAAGCTTCTTACACAGCAACTCGTGTGAAACTGAGTCAAATGCTTTTGCTAGATCGAGAAAGACTGCCAGACACTTCTTATTACTGTCTAGACTATCGGTTACAAACTTTGACAGCCTGAAAATTGCATCCTCTGTACTTCTACCAACTCGAAACCCATACTGATTAGAAGATAAGAGCTCATTTCGTTCCAAAAAATCAATTAATCGCTTTTTCATGAGTTTCTCTAGAATTTTTGAAATATTACTAACCAACGAAACAGGCCTATAATTACCAATAACTATCCTATCACCACTCTTGAACAGGGGCCTAACACATACTTTCTTCATCATACTTGGAAAAGTTCCTTGTTCAAAGCTCATATTGAATATAAACATTAGAGGTTTTGTAATGTAGTTCTTAATTATTTTAACTATTTTATTATCAATTCTATCAGGACCTGGTGAACTTGATGTACGGAGTGTGCCGATTATAGACAGGATTTCATGTTCATCAACTGGCGTCAGAAACATTGAAATGGCCGATCTATTAGCAGAAATGCAACTATTAACAATTTCTGGTAGAGTTTTATTCAAACTTTCCATTATAGACTCAGCCATCTTCCTCCCAACAGATGCAAAATGATTGTTTGTGAACTCTAGCACATCATTGGAGTTATCTCTCATTGGAATGATGTTCCCATGTATATCAATTCTATCAATTTCAGGTTTTTTCTTTTGTATTGTATCAGTTGCTTCTCTAATTGTTGACCATGTTTTCTTAAGATCATTCCCTGCATCATCGATTTTCTGCTTGAAGTATTCTATTTTAGTTTTTTTAATCAATAAATTCAGGCAATTCCTATATCGACGATAATGCTCAGCTAATTCAAGATCATTATTGTTTATTTTTCTCCTTCTATTAAGTGAATTTCTTGTACGAATTGCTCTGATTAGACCCCTAGTTATCCATGGCTTTATTGGCGTTAATTTTCTTTTAAGGCGATAGATATTGGTATTTTTCATTATAAGATTTTGCAATATTTCAATAAAATTTTCATATGCAACATTGGTTTCATCACTATTGAATACAGATTCCCATTTCTCTACAGCAATATCATTTTTCAAACCTTCCATATATACTGATTTTCCTATTCTATTATTCATTCTAACTTGATCATTGAGCTCATAGTTATGCTTAATCGCAATAATAGTCATATAATGGTCGGTGATGGCTGTTTGAAACACAATAGTTGTTAAAGGATTCCCAAAATTACTGACAATTATATGATCAATGCATGTTATCGATTCCATGTTTTCTCTTGTTGCACTTTTTATGCCCATTCTCATTCCAAACTCACTCAACACATTGAGATAATCATCTAACTGATGATGCATTGGGGGGAGTGTATTTAACCCATTACTCTACATTAACCCGTGTACATTAACCCATAAACTCTATAATATAAGTTCAGTGCCGGACTAGCCAGTTCGGCTAGTCGGCGATCGCCGACGGCCCTGGGCCCTGGGGGCCCGGAAGGGCCCAAGATTCACTAGCAAAAAAAAAAAAAAAAAATTAATCGGCTCCAAAGAAATGAATAATCTTTTATTGAAATTTGAACAATTTGATAAAAAGTGGATCATTTTCTTATAAATACTATGAAAATACTACAAATTTTTCCAGACTTTCATGGCAACTGATTAACATGGCGGCCCCTGATTACACTAAAGGGCCCCTCATCCCAAGTCAGCTTGAAGGGGCCCCTTAAATTCTCAGACTCTTCTTCACGTAATCTACTGTGAGGTGCTGGAGCTCGAGTCTTGTGCCTAGAAACTAAGGCCAAAAATTCTTCAAATATAATTCTCTGGGACCGTGGGGGCCCTGCATTCTAATCTACGACACTCACTGGGCCCACAAAAATCTGCCGATAGGGCTGTAAATATCAAACAGACTATATAACTAAGTAAGTTACTGATAGAAATGTTGTACTAAACTAGTGCATTGATTTATCATGGAAATTTCAATTCAAATTTCTTACGAGGCTAAAAACTATAAAAAATGTAGTCCTAGAGTACGTCTACATTGTTCTTGAAAAAAGTTTCCCCCTAACGGGGGAAATGCTTATTTAGAGTCCTCAAGGTGGTCTTTGTTCATAAGAAACACCTTTTGAGTGCCGTATGAATAGTGTATCCAACTTCCCTAATATATAACTAATGTTAGATATCTATTAAAATAAGTGATATAAATATATATTCACAGCTTAGCAATCAGCATACTACGCTTAGTTGATGAAATAATTTATTTATAAATATTCGTATAAGTGGAGGTTTGAAGGAATAAATAAGAATAAGTTTCAATAAAAGTGGTGAGAAAGAATTTCTCTCATTTTTGATTTGAATAGAATGCAGGATCTTAAACTACTCTAAATGCTGTTTTCAGTGGCCTAATTTTACTAAAATTTCCCGGGGGAAGGCCCCCGGGGCCCGAACCCTCTTTTTAATATCAGGATGATTAATAGAGTCCTATAAAAGTGATCAAGGCAACCGATCAAGAAAAGTTCGCTTGTTTCTACAATTAAATGCATTTCACAGCTTACATTATATAATGTTGTACATTCCACATCTTTTAAGGGGGAGAAGTTCATCTGTTTGTGTTCAACTACTACTATTCAAATGAAGCCAATTTTATCATTTTCATCAATATACAGTATTTTAGTTCAATTACCAAAAAACTGTTTTTTAGAATGACATTTCTCAGGTTAACTACCCTCTCAAATTCATAACTCTTCTTACTCTCTCCTCTGATTTAAAATTGTATCTGATTTTTCAGAAGTATAAAGATATAAAAAATACCCAGATATACCCGGAAAGGCTGGGTACGCATTTGGTCAGCAATTCAGTTCAGAAAACATAGAATATTTTACTGTTGAATACTTTTTGTGTAATATTTACGTAGACTTTGGCAGTAGAGAAAAATACCACAAACCACAATAGGCTGCCAGCAGCAGTACCTAGGCCTTATTGCACTCACTTGTACTATTGTTATAATTGTGCTTTATATT